>VYXD01003062.1:2603605-2633349 GCA_013397195.1 Hylia prasina | reverse complement strand
GCCTCGCCCCCGAGCAGGAAGGCTTGGACGACGGCCCAGATTTCCTCTCGGAGGAGGACCGAGGTGTAAGTGCCGCGGGGAGGCGTCGGGACCCCGGCGCTTGGGGCTGGGCGTGGGGGAAAATGGGGTCGGCCCCTCTTCGGGGGCCTCCGGGCGCTGCTGGCCCGAGCCCACCGCGTGGGTGTCGGAGGGAGGCGGGATGCTGGCGGCGAGCGTCCCCGCTGGCTGCCTGTCCGTCCGTCTGTCCGTCCGTCCGCCTGTCCGTCCGCCCGCCGGGATCTGCTCCTGGCGCAGCCTCCCGCTGATATCGGCGTCTGTCTGCGTGTGCTCTTCATTGTTCTGTCACCCAAGTTTTGGAAGGACAGTTTTTTCATGCTGTCGTTGGAATAGCTTGGGAGGGGGTTGTGGCCGGAGATGGATGCTCTCTCCCTGCGGCCCCCTCCCGCTGCACACGCCCGGCGGGGCCGGTCCTGCCCGGGCTGACCAGCCTTGGGGAGCGCCAGGTTCCATCGCTAGCGGCGATCTAGGGCCTGGGTGATGCAGTCCTGCCCTTCCTTCTCCCTTCAGGCCCGAGGGGTTCTCCCATAGATAACAATGGGACATTTACGTTGCAGACACATGCTGCGTAATAAACTCTTTATTGAAAAGAAGTTCTGTTGCTGGGACAGAATGCCACAATTATGTTTCTTACTGAGAAAACCTTTTTCTCTGCCTTCTTGTTTCTGGCCTTGATTTCTCTTCTGTCTGCTGTATCCATCTTTCTTTAACTTGTCTTCCTCACTTAAGCAGCAGATCAGCTAACCTAGTATAGGTTAGTCAGACCAATTACCCTTGTCACTTAGTATCTTGAGAAGGTGTGAGCAAGGTAGGAGAACAGCTTCAGGGTTGCTTAAGTCCCCTGTTCACAGCCAAGGGAGCCTAAGCTGTGGTTACTGAAGTGTCTGTATGCAGTATATTACTAAAAATACAAAAATCTGAGATACACTGTATTGGTATAATGTTTTATCATGCACACCATAGTCAGATGTTAAATTCAGTGCATTTTGTGTTCCATTTTATGGCCAGAAATTTAAAAAGTCCTAATGTTGTATCAGGCCAATTCTGGCCGCTGTAAAGCTTTTGTCTTTAGGTGTACAGCTACTTTACTAAGAATATTGGATAAAAGAGAGAGGAGGTTGTTGTTGTCCTTTGAGTGTCTTCAGAACAAGGACTGAAGAGCTTACTAACTGTAGAAGTTTATTTACATAGGTATTTTACATAGGTTGTCCTTGGTTCTTAGGAACAGCCTTTGATGCTCACAGTTAAGTTGCCTTTATCCAAAGGTGCAGGCAGAACATAACAGTGCGGATCTGACCTCCTGTGAGACTTGTCTGTTTGGCTGGTTATTAGTGTTCCCTCTAAGGCTACAGGTCGTTAGGAGTTCGCAAGGTAATTTGAAAACCTTAAGAAATCTCTTAGCAGTCTTGTTTGTACTGTTGTACGACTTACCATCTCAGTTGGCCAAATGCAGTCTATTTTTTTTTCTCTCCTGCATTGAGGAATTAAATTAGAATAGTAGCCTTCTCATTTCCCTAATTTTTTAGGGGTTTCTTATTTTCAGTCACTGATCACTGTGGGAATTTAATTTTTTTTCTTCTCTGTAAGTGCCTGGGGTTAAAACATAGGTTGTTATCTGCATGATTTTGCTTGTGATACAGGAGAATAATCAGAAGCAATATGGCAGTCTGTTCGTGAATGGGTTTGCTGTGCTTTAATCTTCAAAACTGTAATACCGTTTTTCCTAAGTAGAAGTAGTAAAAATAAACATCTTTTCATAAAAGTGATTCCCTAGTTCTGATTTGTTGCCTTTCTCTGTAATTAAACAATGAATAGGTCAAGCCTTTATTTGAAAGCATGGATGGCAACTTCTGGTTGGAGTAATCTAGCTTTTAGTTTTGAAAATCAGTACTGTTGCCGCTGTTGAATTCAGATATTGCTGTGACAATTGTACTTCTAATGCTGCAGGAACATGTTTGTTTGCTGCAGTTAAGTTTAACCTTGGGATGATGGGATGACAGAGGGCTGGAATTTATGCTGATGCCACACAGAAGAGTAATTCTCAGACAATGGTGTTACACCATATGGAGACTTTTCTGGAGAAATGTAAAACAGAGCGCTGAGAATCATCTTTGAGGAAGTAGCAGTGGGTGGTCTGTAGAAGGAACTTAGTATATATGGTCGGCATAAAGTGAACTTGTGGGAATTGCTTTTCTGAATTTCACTTAGGAAATAGGATAGGATTGAGTTTGCTTGGTGTAACTTGGGTGCTGTTGGGATTTTTGTGCTCTCTCTAGCATAAACAACACATGCTTTGAAAAGTGGTGTAGTATTGCTCCATTAGTACTGCCTTGTGTATTTTGTATCTATATAATCTTTAGCTTACTTGGCTAACACTCATTCAGTGGAAATGATCTATCCTTTAGAACAGGTCTGCTGGAAACTTAATGCTGTGAAAACACTTCCAAATCTTTTTGTTGTAAAGGTATTCTTTGTCCCCTTGCTCTGTGTATTTATTTGCCTGTAAAGAGCCAGCTGAAGAAAGGGTCCTTTTACTCTTAACATTTTTGAAAGAGCTTAGAGCAGGGAAAAGTTACTGTTAATGGATGACATTACCTAGGAATGTAACACTTGGTTGTTTCCTTTGTCTGTAGGATTCCTTCCATTATCATTTGAAGTATAATTGATCCTTAAGCAAGAGCTTAGATGTTAAATCCTCTCCTTGCTTTGTGTTCTCTTTAGTACTGTAACATCTAACATAGCTTGGCCTGGGTTTTGGCTTCTGATGTTTTCTAGACCCTTTGGATAGAACAGGGCCTTTCTTGGTAAAGCATCGGAGACTGTAAAGTAATTAAATCAGGTTTTGCTTTGCAAGTTGTTCAGCACGGTAACAGATTACATATGTGAGCATAAAATTATTATGTGATGTTGTATGTGTTTGACTTGGAGGAGGGCAAGATGAAAAGGGACTATCCTATCTCTATTTTTCCATACTTTAAGGTACTGTCATATCAGTTTTCATCTGCTTCAGACTTCTTTTATTTTTTTTCATTTTCTACTTCCTTTGTGACTAGAAAACCATCCATTGGTAGCAGTTTTATTTTGGAAGCAGTGATGCAGAGTTTGTTTTAGTTTGTGGTGCGATGATGTTGTTTGTGAATTCAATTTCCAGTAATGCAGTGTGATTCGTTGTGTCACATGAATACATTTTTAGTCCTTCAACTTTCTGATTGTCTTTGACACCTTTCATAAATGCTTCATTACCATTGCAGATGAAAACATTCCCTGTTGGCAGTCAGGCTACATGGCATAATTTAACATATAATTAAACTCTTCAAAACTGTTACAGACTTAACTCGGTATAAATCAAACAAATAGTCCTTTTCAGTTGTATGTCATGGGTGAAGTTGTCATATTTAGTTCTTAATTTTCTCAGCACAGTTAGGACTTTGGTATCTGAAGTTGTGAATAGTGCATGTAATCAGGCTGCACGGCACTGGATATGCTCTAATGACAAACTTGATCAGCTGTTATACTGAATTCTAGAATTTTGTATAGTACCACTTTGGAAAAAAAAAAAAAAGGAGGTGCAAAAGTATTTTGGTAGAAATATTTGTGACCTATGAAAGACTACAAAAATACCATTTAGATAATCCAGATTATTTGCTGAGATTACTCAGTCTGTTAATGTGTTCTGGGGGGACCAGAGAAAAACAAACAGTACCCCAGACAGTGTAGCCACAAAAACCTTTTTACACGATGAAAAATGTGGTGTCATGACATAAGGGAGACATTGGTATGTCATTATATTTTTCTTTCCTAAATTAGATGGTAAGCACATTGGAAACTCAGTAGGAGCTAGGAGATTCTGCCTCTGAGAAGTGATCTGCAAGGAACCATTGCATGATAATACGCCTTTGTGTGAGGCAGTGACCCTCTAAACCTTGGGAAAACAAAACAAAAGGCAATGCCTGAATCACATGGTGTGAATATGTTACTGTGCAGTCATTTTAATGATTTCCAACTTCACTGTAAGGAAAAGCTAATACTACTTGTGTAAGAGCTATTGAACAGTTAACATTTTGCTAGCTTTAGCAGAATGTGCTAGACTGCATGATTCTAGTTTACTTTAATGCCCCACATCTAAGATCCATGAGTCTGGTTGCTGCTACAGAGGTAAGAGTTGTCCATGCATCGAGGTTAGCAGCAAAACTGGAGTGGGATCTGACCACTGTGATTTAAGATAAAGATAACTTATGGAAGATGAGGTGTGGCAGTTGATGCTTCTGTCCTAGAGCTTTTCCAGTGCCTCGCAGCATTATCTTCAAAATCTGCTCATGTGTAACCTCTGTACTATGTGTTATGAATACTTAAATCATTTTTGTACTTAAGTATTGGCTTAGAAATGCAATCCTGAAAAAAAATTTGTGGATAAAAAGTCCAAATCTCCGTATGGTAATGTATTTTTCATATTGTAGAATGGGATATTTGTAGAAAAAATGCAGCATCAGAGAAAATGCCATATCTCAGTAAAAAGTATGCCTTGTGAGAATGATGTTGAAATATTTTTTGACAATGTGATTGGAAACGGTTTCAGGGTTAGCCTTAGTGCTTGTAAAAGCATTCCAAGTGTCTGTTGGTCATGATGATGAAATTGTCATGGGGCAAATTCCTCTTGAACAACTAGGATGCAAGGGTGAGGGGACTTGAATTTCCAGTTGGGCTCTAGAAGAGGTTACACCAAGTACGGAAGCCTTTGGTCCAATTATGCCAAATATTGTCGTGCTCAGATAATATTTCAGTTTTGCTATATGTGATCCTTGTCTCTATTTTTTTTTCTTCAATATGACTGGAATTATTTTGTGAAAGAGTTCAGGTTTCACGTCTTGTAGAAAAAAACACATGTATTCATTGCACTTTTGCCATTTCTCATGCTCATTTTGAAGACATCAAAGTCTTGGGTTTGAGTTTTTTGCTTTGGGATTTTTTAGAAAAATATTTTCAAGAAGACAGCTCTGTGAAGTTCAGGATATTCTTTTTAAGCATTTTAATTATATGATATGTTGAACAGAAGAATAGTGTAAGACAGTGTGAGTAAATCAGGTCTATAAGTACTCTTGCTTCTTGGAAATATAGAACTACTTTTCTCCTTAGAAGTACCTTTCCAACTGTTAATATCTTCATAATTACCTTTATCATTATATTTACTTAGAGCAGCTTGTCAGTTCAGAGGAATGGGGACAATAAAGAGAAAAACCTACCAAACTTGTTGCTATCTGTAAATTTACTTTTGTCTTGGGCATCTCCAGTACTAGCAAGTTAACAATCTACAGAAATGAAAATAGTGCACTAACAGGGAGTACTGTAAAGGAGATTATTATTTGTGTGGTTGTTTGTAAGGAGTACTACTGGAATTTCTTTTTCTGCTAGAAATAATCTTTTAACGTTGGGGGTTTTGTGATGTGTCTGCAGCATTGCAGGATCAGGGTTCATTTCAAAGGAAGAATAATGGAAATATAGTTTACCTTTATTTTTTTTAGAACTAAATGTATTTTTCTTTCCTTAGCTTAGAGCAATAAATGTAGATCTCCAGACTGATGCTGCTCTGCAAGTGGATATCTCAGATGCATTAAGTGAGAGGGATAAAGTGAAATTCACAGTCCATACAAAGGTAAAAACCTGGGTTTGTACATGCAAGAGGTCTTAATTATATACAAAAAAGAGTTTGCTCAAACTGTTTGTTGAAACAAGGTGTAACACAATCCAGAAAGTAGAATTGTCTCATGCTTACGAGACAGTGTAGCTGCAATGCCTAAGAAAAAGATGACTAAGAGTTTAAAACACTGTTTAGAAGAAAGTTACGTTCATTTTTTTTGTATTGATGTGTTGTCATGCCATTCCTATGCCTATTAATTAGTCTATTTGGAGGTAGAATCTTTAATATACTAGAATATACTTCAGTATAATTTTTTAAAAATTTGATTAGGTCTTAATAGTTTCAGATTCTAAAAGCATATTTTGTAATTGTATTACATTCACGGATCATTTTTAATTACTGTTGTTTATGGCTTTTTTTTAGATTTGAATGTTTATTGATTGCAGAGTGACAGAATAATTAAAGTTGAGTAAAATATCTGGACGTCATTAATCCTATCTCCTCCCTCACTCTCACCATTAAATTAGAGTGCATGAGAGCACATTGCTCAGGATTTGTCCATTTGGGTTTTGATTACAGAATCCTAGAATCACTTAGGTTGGAAAAGACTTTTAAGAGTGAATCCAACCATTACTCCAGCACTGCTGAGTCCACCGTTAAATGAGGGCACATGTCCCTAGAGTGCCGCATCTACGTGTGTCTTAAGTACCTCCAGGGATGTTTGCTCAACCATTTCCCTGGGCAGCCCCTTCTCAAACTTGATAACCCTTTTGGTGAAGGAATTTTTTTAATATCCAATCTAAACCTCCCCTGGTGCAACTTGAGGCCATTTCCTCTTGTCCTGTCCCCTGTTACTTGAGAGGAGACCAGCCCCCACCTGCCTCATATCAGATACTTGTAGAGTGATGTGGTCAACCCCTGATTTTTCTCCAGACTAAACATCACCAGCTCCCTCAGCTGCTCCTCATCAGATTTGTGCTCCAGACCCTTCACCAGCTCTGTTGCCATTCTCTGGACATGCTCCAGCACCTCAGTGTCTTTCCTGTCATGAAGGAACACTGGACTTGAGGTGTGGCCTCACCAGTGTCTAGTACAGAGGAACAGTCACTTCCTTGGTCCTACTGGCCACATTTTTTCTGATACAAGTCAGGATGCCATTGGCCTTCTTGGCCACCTGGGCACACACTGGATCATGTCCAGCTGCTGTTGACCAGGTTCTTTTCTGCTGGGCAGCTTTCCAGCTGTTCTGCCCCCAGCCTGTAGCACCGCCTGGGATTGTGACCTGAATGCAGACCGGGCTCTTCACCTTGTTGAACCCCAAACAACTGGCCTCAGCCCATGGATCCAGCTGGTCCAGATCCCTCTGCAGATCCTTCCTGTCCCTCTGGCAGATTAACACCTCCACCCAACTTGGTGTTATCTGCAAACTGACTAAGAGGGACTTGGTTCCTTCATCCAGATCATCAATAAAGATACTAATGAGAACTCCAGGATTAAATTGATAAAGATATTAGACATATCTGTGAGAGCAGACACTCCACAACCTCTTAAGGCAACCTATACCAATTGATTGCTGCGCTACTTAAGATGAGGGTAATTACTGTGGAATGAACTTTTGGGGACATTTTTGTTGTTCCCTCAAGGTTTTTTTTTACGTAGTAATGAAAAACCTTGCGGTTTCTTGTTGAGCTTTTCAGTCTCACTACCTCCTTCCCTGACATAATTCTACCTCCTTTTACCCTTGTAGAGTTCCTTGCCAAATTTCAAACAAAACGAATTTTCTGTTGTGCGGCAACATGAAGAGTTTATTTGGCTTCATGATTCTTTTGTTGAGAATGAGGACTATGCTGGCTATATTGTAAGTACTGGTATTCTTTTGGTTTATATGTGCCGTTTTCTCTGGGTTGGATCAAAACTGCTTGGGACTGCTTTTAAATGCAGTGGAAACAGCAGGTGTTCATTTCTTATAAAATCAGATCAGCTTCTCTAATATTTAATTTTATGCAATTACACAAAATTAATGGTTGAAGCAAGCTTGAAAGAAAGCTACAGCAGCTGTCATACTTTCTTGCCCTTTACTCCTAAGAAATGAGTAGTTTAATTTGTCTCCAAGTGTATTTTTATGCCACTGTGTTAAAAGTGTGGGAGAGAATTGAACTGTATAACTCGGTGGTATTGTTTTTGCAAGCTAATGTTTAACTTAGTTACAAGTTTCATGTTGCCTTTGTTTTAGCTGGAACAGCAGAGTGAAGTAATTAGACTTTTTGAGTTCTCATTATTAAGACCAGAATCATTTTCCCGTAAGTAAGAGGAAAGGAAAAAACAATTTAAATATCATGTAGAACTACAGGGAACTTCAATATATAATAACTTACAGTTTGAAGTTAATTTCAGGCCTTCCAAGAACAGAGGTCTCAAAACAGTATGATACAGGCACTGTATCATACTGCATGTTAAAAATGGTGCTGCTCTTCATACGTTAATTGCAAATAGGAATATATGTCATCTTGGTGTGAAAGGTATTTGGTTTGTGTTTGGGGGGTGTTTGCTGATTCAGAGGGTAAACAGATATTTCTAAGTGATTAGAAGGTACATTATAATGAGTATAATCTGTCATGGTCATACCATTCTTGAGCTAGTTTTTTCTTAGTCAGAAAAGCTATTTGAAGTGACCTTCAGTGTAGTAATAACTAGTTTCAGATGGTTGCTAGTCAAAGAGACTAGATTTTTCTTTTTTTTTGTAGTGTGTTAATGTGACAGGCCAATATCAGTAAACTAAAATTTAAACATAGTTGGTTCTGGGTTCCTTTCCTGGCACCAATTCATGTTGAGTTTGACTGGTGTTTTCTCTTTCAGTGTTGATATACTGTATTATAAAATTAACTTACAGCCTTGTTGACTGAGGGCTTTGTTATTTCAACACATATGTCTTTAATGTCAACATACTGCAAGACAGAGCTAGTGCCTGCAAACAATAGGGAATGGTTTTCTTGGTTTAAAGTTTTGGCAAGTTAGAAATGGATGGTGTGAAAACAATTGTGGAATTCTTTTTTTTTCCTTTAAACAAGAAATAATCCATACCAAATAAGCTAAACCAAAACTAATTAAAAAATAATTATTTCAAGTTTTAAGTCATTGTCATGGGAAATGAAGTATTATTTGGTTTCTGTTGTAATTAAACTGAAGCCATTAGTTAATACTTTAGTAATCTTCAAGGACTCTTGACTGAAATTGGTATAGTAATGCAGCACGTATAACTCACGAATGAGAGACTTTATCCAAAAATGCTGTAATGAATGATGAAAGAGAGAAATGTATTAAAAAGCTGCAGGCAATCTACAGTTCCTGTACTCTGAATGGGTGTTGTTTGACTGAGAAAATGAGAACTTAAAAAAAATTGGATTCAATTCCAGATTCCACCAGCACCACCCAGGCCTGACTTTGATGCCTCCAGGGAGAAACTGCAGAAACTTGGAGAAGGGGAAGGATCAATGACTAAAGAAGAATTCACCAAGATGAAACAAGAACTGGAAGCGTATGTAGATTTGATTACTACTTTATTAATTTATTTATTCCAAAACTTTTAATGCTGTTTGCTGTCCCGTGTTACCGATTTCACTGTAATGGTTCTCTGTGAAACACAGACTTGAGAATCCAGTTGCTGTATAACCAAAGTTAATCTTAGTGATCATGATCAGTGCCATTAGGAAAATTGTAGACATAATTTCATGGAAGATCTTCAGAAACAGGAAATAAATCAGCTTGTTCTTGAGCATTCTTTTGTAAGAAAGAAAGTACTTAGGCCCTGTTCTTCACAGAACATCTACAAAGGGAGGAGATAACCTCTGTCTTTTTTAGTTCTGGTGTTCCACATTTTATAAGTATAATTAGACTTTAAGGTTATACATGCAGTGATTGGGAGTAGGGAGCTGTGCATGTGGTTGGTACATGGAGGTTGCCGACCTTCTGTTCCCCAAGAAATACGAAGATTACTAGAAAATTCCTTTTTTGACACTCTTTTTTTTTAATTTTTGCACAAGGAGAATATACTTCCTGAAAATACTATTTTCCCTTACTATGAATTTAATTTATGTGGCAATAACTGCTCTGAAGCTTCTTGTTCCATATGAGTTACACAGTGGAGTTTCTCCTTGCTTCGTCCATTTTCTTTATCATGCATTCACTTCTTTGATCTTTTTCCTGTCATTGGTTTCAGTTTTCAAGTGTATATTTACGCTGCTTCTAGACTGCTTCTATCAAGAGCTCTGAATTGGCAAGAAAAGTACATAGAACTCTTAGAACTGCTGCTTTCTCTCCGAACTTCAGCTGCTGTGAGCAAATGTCTTAAAAAGCTCTGTATTACTGATATGTACAACATAATTTATTTATAGCAGAGTAGATATACACTTCATATGCAGAAAACTGGAAATTAGCAGAACACTATAGATTTTAAAGAATCTGGTTTTCCAGCGGCCCTGATCATGATTCTCTTGTGGTCTGGTTAGGGGTTGGATAACACAGAAAACTTTGGGTTTCTTCTACTGCCACCTCCATCCTCTGCATCCTCCTTTTTTGTCTTCACTGAATGACTACTACTCTCACTGAGATCAAACATCTCCCAACACTGGCCCTGCTGGTTTGCTGGTATGTAAATCTTAACCTCCTTGCACATAGTGGAAGGAAAAGCATTGATTATAATTTCACTGTTTGACCTCAGAATGGGAAAAAGAGCCCTTTCCTCATTTTCAGATGAGTTGCATCTTACTCATTGAATTTGCAAAGCACAACAAATTATGGCAAACTTGTATTAATAAGAGTGCCTTCCTCTTAATTAAATTGCAAGTGAGTAATTGCTTTGAAGCTGAGTTGGCTGAACTGGGCAACTATGTGATTGTTATGGTTAAATGCTTTTTTGTTGTTGTTGTACCTACCAAATGCAGATCTTAATTCCACTTTTAGAACTACTACAAAGTGAGACATCAGTGTAAGCTTTGGCTCAAAAAGGCTAGGTGCTTTAACGTGAAATAAACGACTGTCTAAAGAGCTAACAAAATTACATGAACATATAAATAAGTAAGGAGGGTGCAAATGGGCAAGGGGATGGAGATGGGGAGGAAGGAATTTGCACATCAAACACAGTGCTGAGGGACTGTAGTCTGTACTTCAGTTTCTTGATTTTTGGGAGCGCTGGGGAAAGGACAATGAAGTGAGGTTACACTTTCAGCAAACCAGTGTCTGCTAGCTAACCATAAAAATTAGAGTGTATTTGTTGACTCTTCATTAAAGGTCTCTCTGTAATGTGTTCGGGCTTCAAATTTCTCCCTAGTATTAACATTGCACTATTTATTTATGTTTGTATCAAACACTGGAGTGATAAACTCCGTTATATCAGCTTGTAATTCTGTAACCTCACTGAGGATCTCTTAAAGCTGCTCACTAGGTTTATCTCAAACTTTATTGCTTCATATGAAATTCTTATGTCTGTCTTATTTCTTGTTTTTAGTGAATATTTGGCAATATTCAAGAAGACAGTTGCAATGCATGAAGTGTTTTTGTGTCGCGTGGCAGCACATCCTATTTTGAGAAAGGACTTAAATTTCCATGTATTCTTGGAATATAATCAGGATGTGAGTATTGAAAACTGAATTGCTGGTGAGAGAAATCAAGACGTACTTTTATGGTAGGATGGAAAATTGATTAAGAGGGAATTACCTCCTGGAGCAAAGTACATCAACTTCTTCCTGCCGGACATATTTGTATCGTAAAAGTTAGAAATTCATTTAGTCTGTAGGAGTTCATTTTCTGCCACCTGGGGAACCAAATGCACTATGTGCTCTAATCTCAGCATCAAAAATATTACTGGAAACCCAGTATATTTTGGATTTAAAATCTGAACAGGGAACGGTGCTTTCACTTGACAGTATGCTTTTCCACTCTTTGATTTATTATTTTTTTGCTGCGGGGAAGAATGATGCAACAAAATGGAACACTAACTTTTAGGATTTGGAACTGTAGTGTAAATTCTCTTGCTAACAAAACCAGAGGGAATTTCTGATGAAATGTTCTGATTAGTAAAACCTTTTTGTAAATGATGTGAGTGAAAATGTGGTTAATTTTTTTCTGAGTAGTGGACTAGTGTGGCTATCCACATGTAACATACTGAATTGAGATAATAGAGAGTACTTTTGGATTCATAACTCTTCAGTGTTGGAGACAGTGGTTGCTCCTGTTCTGCAGAGAGTTTCAGTTACTTTTTAAAATTGCAGGAATCAACACTGAGTGGAAGAAATTACTACAGAGACTGATTCAACTGCATACATACTTAATTCAAAATATGGTCCGGAGGTTCCTTGATGTGGAAATGCTTACAGGTTCAGGCACTCAGTTTACCTAAAGTGGGTGAAGTTAGATGGACAGGACAAGTGTGAGGAGGCTTAAACCAGCACTGTCCTCTGGAAGTCAAGGATCTGCCATTCACCAAAGTGGAACATGGTTATTTTATTACTCAACTATTGTTACATCAACTCAGCTATACTGTGCACTATAAATGCTGTGTTACTGATAACTGAAATGTACGCTCTCTACATTTGGTACTATCTGCAGGTACTAGAATATTGCTCTTTTTTTTCCCCTAGAATGGTATTTTAGGTGATAAACAATCTAGTAAATGAGGTAGTCTTCATTCTGGATGCAAGGCACCCTGTCCCCATTAGTACAGAGTATAAGAATAAACAGAGAACAGGAAAGCTGTTTTAGGTGTAGCAAGTAGGGGTATGTAGTTCTATTTAATTTTTTTTAAGCTTGTATTGCCTCCAGAGAATGAATGAACATGATAAATTAATTTGTTTTTCAGTTGAGTGTTCGTGGGAAAAATAAGAAAGAGAAACTTGAAGACTTCTTCAAAAATATGGTTAAATCAGCCGATGGTGTCATTGTTTCAGGAGTAAAGGTGATTACTGCTTAACAGCAAGATTTAAAATGTATTAACATTGTTGTCACCTTTTTTAATGAAGAATTTTACATAGGTACAAAAATGGGATTTAATAGTGGTATCTAACTTAAGGATTAGTGGCAGACTGTGGGTGAGAACTTGTGGCCTGTATGCAAAAAAACGAAAAGCTTTCTTGTGGGCTTTCAGTACTCTATGAAATTAAACACCTTTTTTTATACAAAGATAATTGATAATGTGGTTGGGTTTGGGTGGTGGTGTTTTGTTTGGTGCTTTTTTTGGGTGGGTTTTTTTTTTTTTTTTTGTGGTTCTGGCCTGCCTTTTTGTGTAGTGGAAAGGAGAACTAGGTCTGGCAACTGCTTCTGTTCAGAAGTTACTAATGGAGTGAATTTTCCCAGTCTTGTAGAATCTGTCTGTTTTCAAGGAGCAGCAGTAGAGGTTATATGATTTTTCCCAGTAGATGTAAGAATGTAACTGAGAAAAAAAAGTAGTAATGAAAATTCAACTTAATTTTTATTTTTCCAAAAGCTACAAGATGGTTTTTACGGCAAGCAAAAATTCTGCAGAGGATAATTTTTAATCTCTTTTGTTTGTAGTGGTAACCTTCCGTTTGGTAGCAATTTTTACAAGAGTTAAATGTTTCTAGGTTTAAAATCTTGGGTTTTTTTTAAACTGCTGGAAAGTGGATATAACCATGGATTAATTATGACTTGGAGAAAAATATATAGTCCAAATAACTTTCAGTTTCATAAGAGCATTGGTCAAAATTCATATCGTAGGCTATTCCATGGTATTGAGCATCTGTGTGATTTTAGAAGGTTTTTAAAAATAAGTACAAACCAATTATCTCAAATTATAATACAGACAATGTTAATATTTTCCTGTGCTTACCCAATTGAAAGAAGTCTATCATTAAGAACAGTGTTCTGGGCTAGGAGTTCAAATCATCTTGTCTGAGAAGACAGCATCTTGTGCTACTGGGTGACTTTCATCTCTTCTCCTCTTTTTCTAGTTAGATTACATGTATTCTATTTTTCTGTCACCCTTGGTGACCCTTTGCTATTCCTTCATGTTTAGTTATATAGACCTTTACGATGCTTGTTGCAAATTCTTAATGCTTACTAAATTCTTAATAAAACTTAATATCATGATATAAGTGGAAAAGGAATCAGTTCATAAAAATGGTGGTTTAGACAATAAAAACAAATGCACTGTCACAACAGTGAAATGTGCACATTTACTCTGCAATTGCTCTGTAGAGAGTGGGTGAAATCCTGTTTCTTTAATTGTTCCCCTTTTTTGTAGGATGTGGATGACTTCTTTGAACATGAGAGAACATTCCTTGTGGAGTATCACAACCGAGTCAAAGATGCCTCTGCCAAATCTGATAAAATGACAAGATCACATAAAAGTGAGTTTTTTTTCCAGGGTGACAATAGTACTGGTTGAAGTGTACAGAAATTGTTTGTAAGGAGAAGTAATTTTTAATTTTCTTTTTGCATGTAAAAAGTGAATTAATTTCTCCAAGTGTAGCCTTCAGAGTCTTAAGAAGTTCAATCTGACTTTCTAAGTTTAGGCTTTGCTACAGTAGACTAGATGGAATAAGAACAGCCTGGTGCAACACTGAGGGTACATTGATTCTTCATGCTGTCTGCCTGAAAAGAAATACACTTTAAGTATTTTTTTTGAAGTCTGATTCCAGTCATTTAGGTGTAGAGGTGGGTAAAATGGCAGTACATGTGATTTTACTCCTAGTGCAGGAGTAATATTCTTGTTTGGATGTGGTTGATTGCACCGAGTGCAATCTCTTGGCAAACTGGCTATTGCATTACCTTGCTGACAAGTTGCCTTTGCTTGTAGCAAACTCCTGTTTGGGCCATTAGTTCTAGACTAGGTTTCCATTTTTTAGCCGTTTAGTGTGGAGGCTAGAATGTGTGCATTAAGCAGTCTGGTTTGCAGGACCTCTTTTCTTACTGACACAAGATTTACCACTTGCCTGTTGATTTGTCTTCATGAGCAGAGTGCTAGCTAATGTGATTTCTGAAAGTTCTAAATGGTCTTCTCAAGTGCAGTTCGTTATTTGAGAAAATGAAAAATCTTTGGGTTAGGACTATTGTGTTTGATTTAGGATTACTGTGTTTTGAGAAGCTCAGAAGAAATTGACCTGTGTTGCCCTTGATGTTAAGTTTTTCTGCCTAGATAAATCAAAATGGATCTTCCAGATTCTGTCTACTTCCTTGAAGTTTGGGTCTGATTTACAGATACTCTCTTTGCTGTCTACAGTAATACAGTTCACACAAAACCAGCTCACAAACCTTTTATGAATCTCCATTGATAAAACCTCTGAAATATTGGATATTGGGTGAGATGTTAAACCAAGAATTTTCTGAGTTCTTCAGATGCTTCTCTTGCTGTTGTATGAACACTGAGTCTTCTGTAGTTTTAGTATTTATGCTAGGAGATGGAAGGAGTCAGTTATGGCTCAATGAGCTAAGGGGCCCCGTGTCTGCATTCAGTTCCCACCTGAAGTGGTTTCTGATGGTTTTGGTTGCTTTCTTAAAATGAGAACCAAACTTTATTCATAGTAATGAAGGGCCAAGATTTATTTATAGAGCCAGAAAGGCTTTTACACACTGGTTGCAGAACTGGGAAAACCCTTTGAAATCAGATTGTAGAGGATCTGATGGGAAAGGATTGATCAAACTCAGGACAAAGCTTCATTGGTTTCCAGGCTCAAATCACATATGATGTTTATTGACAGCTTCTGCAAACTGTGAACTGGGACAAATGGTGCCTTTTGAAATTCTGGCTAGAGGAGTAGCACTGTGACCTGGGAAACCTGTGTTGGAAATGGGCAATCTGTAGTTTATGGATAACATGATCAAGAGAGAGCTGCAGGGCTTGCAAAGACACCCACTTGCTATTTCCAGCAGAAAATCCGTTTTGATGTTGAAATGGAAGGATTAGAAGGGGAGATTAATTGCTTCCCCATACCATTCTTCACTGTAACCAACTGCATTGATGACCTATGGAGCAATGAATTACATGGAAGCTGACACACTGAATCTGTTAAGGTTGTGTTATTAAGAAAAAATAATTCTGCTTAAAAGCATCTAAACTTCAGAAATAATAAGCAAATGTATTTTCCTGGTCATTGCTTGGATCTGTTAGTTTTCATCATCCATTGAGTTAATACTTAATGTTTTTTTAAAAAAGCTCAGTATGCAAAGATTTATTTTTGATGTTGATTATATAGTAATACCTCACTAGTCAAATTATGCAGCCTTCTTACAAATATTGCTTCTAATTTCATTGTTTACAGTGATTTAACACTAATGCTACTTTAACCAGTAACTGCTTGTTTAAGAGATAAGAGTTTCCTAAAAATAGGGATGTGCTAGAAAATGTGTTGTGTATATAGTGCTGTATTTTTGGTAGTTTGGGGTTCGTAGTCAATTAACTGCTCTTAAGCACATAGACTTTTTGTTACTGTTAAACTGTGATTTTATTTTTTCCAAATAGTTTTAAAATAAAATTTTAATTCAGACTTTAACCATTAGGTTTGTACATCTTCCACCAAAATAAAACCTAAAAAAATTGCACAATAAATTCACCTAGCAGGTTCTGATTGCATAAAATACTCCTAGGTAAATTACAGACTGCACTTGGTGAAAGCACTATTTTTACTGTGTGAAATTATCCTTCCTATTAAATGATGTGATTGCAATTTTATTTCTACTTTTGTGTTGAAGCACGTCCTTTTAGAAAAATACCTATTTTTGAAGAAAAGAATGTCACAATTTTCAGAAAGAAGAGGAATGAAGTAGTAAAACAAGTGCTTGTTTGTTTTTCTAGATGTGGCGGATGACTATAATAGAATTGGTTCTTCATTATATGCATTAGGAACGCAGGACTCCACAGATATATGCAAGTAAGATGTTGTTAATAACCTACGGGGTAATTTTCTGTGTAGCAGTCTTAATGGTGACCTGCTGAGATTTGCAGCTCTTGTTAGGAGAAAACCAGAATTTATTACAGCTGTATCACATTAAGACATCTTTAGTATTTAATTTCTTTAGCAGGCTGCATTTTACACTTTTGTTTTAATATCCATCTGTAAAAAAATGCTAATTCCTACAGTCTGTGGAAAATTGTACAGTTGAGATGGAAAAGTCCTCAGCAAATAAGGAAAAAACAACAGTTCTTTCACCATTTTTTAAAAAATGTTACAAATGCTTTGACATATGCAACAAGCACAGGTCTCAGTTTATGGATTTTTTTTTTGAAGTGTAACATCTTGAAAAGCAGTTCTGCTGTTCTGGCAAGTTAACTGCCCTTAGGAAAACTAATCTACAGAGATCCACAAAACTTTAGAAGGGTGTCTCTACATACAGATGTTTGTCCTTCAGTCTTTTAGTGATTTGCTTAAAGATGATGTCTAGTGTATCTGACAATAAAACTTGGGTAAGTAGCTTAAAGATGTCAGTGCTTGTCAACATACAGCCATAGTTAGTTAGTGTGATGTTGGTGTCAGTGTGATGGCGGGTAGGACATGAATATGAAAGAGAAGTTTCTAATTTACCTGAATTGCAGTGATACTTCCAAATGTGGTGATAGCTTATATACCAGATCCTTTGATGATAGTATTGGTATTTGTTGTAGTCCATTAGGGTGTGTCAGAAACCACATCTGTCTTTTTCAGAATAGTATAATTTGACTGTAATCCAGTCTGCTGTAAGACTGAAGCCTTGTATTGTCTCCTGCAATGGAGATGTTGCTACACTGTTGCTCAGCATCCCTGAATTCCGAGTAAGATTTATGTCATGTTTACTGTGTGAAGAAAAGTACATTCAAATTTATGTAAAGGACACTTGATAATAGCGTAAGACATTTGACCATGCTGCTGGTGTTTGGGCTTTAATTCACAGAAGCATAAAGAGTCCTTGAGGACCTGAGCATTTATTCTTTACTTTAAAATATCCATCTATTATGCTTTGTTTGTCTTTTACCTTTCTTACATTGCACAGTTCCCATAGGTTTGAAGTTTGAAACTAGTACATTCTCTGAGTTTTGTGAATTGTAATTGTAAGCAATGCCTTTGCAGTCTTTATTGCCAGACACAGACTATAGTGTGAGTTCTAGAAAGCAATTAGACTGTTCAAAACAATGTTGTAACATGAGTTGTTTCCTTTGCACAGGTTTTTCCTGAAGGTGTCAGAGTTATTTGACAAAACAAGGGTATGTATTACGAAACGGACATCATGTGTCAACAAGGCATTAATATGTGGATTTATATGGGTGCTTCTAGATGGAGTGTTTAAGCAATGTGTAGTATGGAATGTGAAAGAATAAGGTTTCAGTCATGTGTTTTGTAAGATGAACCTTAGGACTCTTCAGTCTGCTAAACATTTCTAGGCAGTCTGCTGTAATACCCTTGTAAAGCTGCTGCTCCTCTAAAATGCATAGAGGTCTTCCTTACTTGTTACTGAGAATCACAGAACTTGTTATGGATAAAAGAAAGGAAGAAACTGAATCCTTAATCCAAAAAAAATGGTGGTCATGCTGCTTTTTTTTCTGGAGCCAAGATCTGTTTCTGCAATTATTTGACTCAAAAGTAATGTTGCTTATGCTCGTAACCAATTTTTCAAATATCTTCTCTTTTGCCTTACTTGTTTGGCTTGGTAGAGAGAAGATGTATGCCATGTATCAGGAAAACTTCCAAATGAAAAATGTGTGCATTTCCTAAACTGATAATTGTATCTGCATAAACACATACTTTAAAGAAAATTAACAAAATTACTTGTTCTGACTCAAAAAGTTGCTTTTCAGAATTTTTTTTTTTAAATTAGGGTTTTAAAAATGTACATACTCAATTTCTAAACTGTTTCAAATGGAAGCAAATTAGTTTATTTTTTTTTAGACCATTTAGCACATGCATTTACACAATTAGTCTGCAGAGGTGCCTTAAAAATTTGTTTTCTTTGATTTCAACAACAGCATAAAATTGCCTGTGCAACTCAGTTTGTTTCTCTCCATTTTTTGTAGCATATGATAAATATAATTGCTATTGGGAAAAAAGTGGGTTTTAATATAGAAAGTCCGTTGTCAGTTACTGCATGCAGAGTAGCTTATTCCTTACATTTTAATACAAAATCCTAAATACTGCTTCTCATTTTGCATCTTTAAGTGTCCTGTCATTAATGCCTGATCTTAGTGTTGTGTGCTGTATATTTTACATTGATCATACAAATGAATACCCAAAGTCTGGATGTTTATAAGTTGATCCTTTTGCTTACTGTTTTTTTGTTTAGTGGTGGTGTTTTGTTTTTCCAGAAAATAGAGGCTCGGGTATCTGCTGATGAAGATCTTAAACTTTCTGATCTTCTGAAATACTAC
The DNA here is from genome assembly GCA_013397195.1 of Hylia prasina. NCBI lineage: Eukaryota > Metazoa > Chordata > Aves > Passeriformes > Sylviidae > Hylia > Hylia prasina. The sequence goes on along the minus strand of VYXD01003062.1, from coordinate 2,614,312 downwards.
CTTAGGGAATCTCAAGCTGCTAAGGTGAATTTATGGGTTTTTGTTCAGTGAAATTGTGTTTAACATTTTAAAAAAAAAAGAGAAAGTAACCCATGGGATCATCAACTCACAATATAGATAGATTAAAATGCTGCCACCTCTAGCCTGCAGTTTTTCCTGTAGCTGTAAAACCTGTCTCTGTTGAATATAAGGAGTAACAAAGCAGTTGCTGATGTGGGACTGATTTTTTTTTTTTTGTCAAGGCCGCTTGTCAAGGCCAAATCATGCAGTAACTAGAAACTAGTAACTAGTGGAAGGGCTGTTTGTGTGTTTGCAGTGTGTTTGGTGCTTGTAATTGCAAGCAATTCTGCTTTTCTTTAAATATTAAAATTGGGTATTCCATATAATCTACTAGTGCTGATACAAAAACACATGGGCTGAATTTGATATTCTGTGCTTACAGAATATTTAATTCTTACTTTTGTTTGATGTGAGATGATTAAATAACATCCCAGAATGAGCAAGCATTTGACAGAAAATGTCTGTAGTCAGAAGATCACAAACTGTTGCACAAAAAATGCTACTACTGTTTCTTGGGCCCTGTATGTATTTCAAATACATAATCTAAATGTAGTTTGTTTCTAATCTAAGAAGCTGTGAAATTTCCCATGGTTTGCTTTCTTTGGCTTTTTGGAGTTTGATCTAAGCCATCTGTTCCTAGCTCTGTCAGACAAGATGGAGACCAAAGAGTATTATGTTGTGGATCTGATCTACTATGGACATTCTTGTGACTTGCAGGATGAAGTAAAATGAATGCAAGTAATTTAGCAAGAACTGAAATACAGCAAGGACTAAAATTAATTTGATTTTTTAAATTACTTGGAATATAATAAAATCTTTCGGTAGAGTCTTGTAAACTCCATAGAACCTTTTTTTTTTTTTTTTAATAGGATCTCCTATATAGAAGATCTAGGTCACTAGTGGATTATGAAAATGCTAATAAGGCATTGGATAAAGCAAGAGCAAAAAATAAAGATGTGCTGCAAGCTGAAACTACTCAGCAAATATGCTGTCAGAAATTTGAGAAAATTTCTGAATCAGCAAAACAAGGTATTTGGGTGGTCCTTGATCTGTGTTACTACCTGAAAATTAACATATTTTAGTATGTTACTATTGAGAATTAATGTAATTAATGAGAATAGATTTTTGTACTGTTTGCTAAGCAGGAATACGATCTTTTAATTATTATTTATTTATTTTAGTTCTAATTATGTTTTTCTTCGGCTTCTCATAGGTCTTATAGGTAGAGCAAAGTCTAGGTGCAAATTACTTCTTTTTTTTTCACATACATAAGCTAGGATACAAAATGATAACTGTTAGCAGTAACAGCAAACAAATATTTTAGTTTTAGTAAAACCAACCCTTTTGTTTTTATGCTTTCTTCTGTGAAGGCACCAGTCTGTCACAGATATGATACTATATTAGAGAACGGAGAAATAATGAAATGAGGTTTCATTGAATTACAGAGTTAATACAGAAAAGAAACCTTACTTACGTGTTACTTTTCTTCTGGAAACTTACTGTCTTTTTTAGGTTAATACTTCAGTGAGTTAGTAGTTATCTGACTCATCATTTGTGGCAGATCTGTTCAAGGTTTAAATACCATGCTCTCCTGTTTTTAGTATTGAAGAGTTGTTTGAGCCTGTAAATCTGGTTAATGATTCCTATAAATGAGACAATGGAGAATGAGTGATCCTGTTAGCCACAAAGGTATATGCAGAAGGCATACTGTTGTTCATCCTAGTTTTAGCTTAGTATATTCCCTGAAGACTTTCAAGTATCAGCCGTGAAAGAGCAGTGCAGATGGAAAAGAGAAATAAAAGCATCCACTTGGCAGTCTTTTTTCAAAAGAGCTTTGTGTCCACAAAAGGTTACCTAGAGGTGAGGAATTGCAGTGATGGTTTGCTTTCTTCTACTGAGTCGAAGTATTTTTGAGCCCAGAATGTGCTGAGATTAAACGTGAAGTTTTTCTTTTTTCCTTCTCTCACTCTTTACCTCTTCCATCCTGAAGGAAAGTCTGTTAATAGCTGAGGTCACAAGCAGGGATACTGTTAATGAGTCCATTTTTATTTTCTATAGAACTGATAGACTTTAAGACAAGAAGAGTTGCAGCATTCAGAAAAAATCTGGTGGAACTAGCAGAACTGGAATTAAAGCATGCTAAGGTAACTGTGATGGCCTATATTTCAAGTGATTGTGAATATTATATGCTTGGTTAACAAAAATGATGATATACACTTCACATTCAGGAAGGTGAATTTTAAGTTAAGCATTGTCCAGAAAGATGAACTTTCTTTAATAACAGAGAAAATGAAGTATAGGTGAAGTGTCTGTGAGAGATGGGTGTGCTTGCGGTGCCTTTGGAAAACTCGTATCCTGGAAGACAATTTTGACTTCAGTTTTATATTTATTTGGCTGTTTGATATTTGCAGCTGCAGTATTAGAAAACTCTACCTATTTTTAAAACTTCATCTCACCATTTCACTCTGAAATAGGAAGCAGTTTCTCCTGTTAGCCAGATTTTGGGACTTGGTGTGTAGGATATTAAGCATGAGATCACACTGGCCTGTCTGGCATGATAAGTATGCTTTTTGAACCTTTTTGCCTTTAAACTTTAAACCATTAACTAAAGAGGCATGTTGCAGATAGCTTTTTCAGGAAAATAAATTTTTGTGGGAAAAGTACTTCAGGAGGCCTGTATTGTCCTTACATTTTGCAATGTATTTGATTTCATGGACGACTACAACACTCTTATTTGAACAGTTTTATACCTGGAGGCAGCTTTCTTTTAAAAATCAGTTCCTTAGCGTTTCTCTTCAAATCTGAAACTGCATTGGTTAGGAAGATGTGAGTTAACTCAGATTATTATATCTGTTGAAAGGACTTGTTAAAAGATGTATTGGTGCTTTACACTCTTTTCACTAGTGTTGATGGTGTCATTCTTCATTCTGTTAAACCCATTGCTTGTAAAACCAATGCACTGTAAAAAGGGTTGTTTAGGGGACTTTTTAAAAAATGGTCTTCAAAGATGTAAGTTCAGCTTAATGAGATATTTATGTATTGCTGGTAAAGCAATCAGTAATGTATGGAACACGTGACTCCTTTTTCTGATGAACAGTCCTTACTTTAAATAGTCCTAACAGTCTTACTTGGACCAGTTTTTTATTGATTTGCCATATTGTGCTTTAGTAAGGGAATGCTTTGGTCCTGCTTCAGTCATTGACTCTTCATCATCTCTTGTAAATGACTCTTGCTAAGTCTCCACGTGCCTTGAAGTCCAGTGCTTAGACAATGTCTCCTACACAATCCTTAAAGAATCACTTCTTTTAACTATGCAAGTCACAATGTTGGAGTAATATTCTCTTGAATTTTGACAGCTAATAACTGTGGAATGCAAAGGGAAGATGCTTAATTTCTGTAGCTTTCAATTTAATATGTGCTTCCTTTGTATACCTGGAAGTGCTTGAAGAGTTTTAGCTTTCATTTGTTGCTACAGCTTGTGTTTTAACACTCATTTCTTTGAACAGTCTGTCTGTGACTTACCTTGTCTTAGTAAATTTACTATCAAGGAGTTAATGAAGCTGTAATAGATGCTTTGAATTGTAGTTCTGCTTTTGAAGATGATTTTTTTTTTGCTGATCCTTTTCACCTACTTCATCATGGAGCATAACATTCACTAGACAGTTTTGAATCTTTAAAGCTTTACAATAATAAAAGGTCATTTTGACTACGAATGATAAATCTTGAAACATTAACAAGTACTGTAACCTGTTGAATGAACGGATGTTTCATTTCTCACTAAGTTTGAAAGGTCTCTTTTTTTCAATGCCACTGTTAAGCTAAGCTACTACAGATGGATCAGTTTGGTTGCTATGTTTTTCTTTCTGTGAATTCTGGGTTTGATTATTACAGAACTTGCAAGTGCAGTAGATTGTATTTCTCAACATTATATAATTGGGAATGTTCTTATTAATGCAATAACAATAGCCAAGGTATTTAAAGAGAGTCTTATGGATAGGTTTTTATTAGTCTATACAGAACATTGAAGGATAAAATGGTTTGGTGGACACTTTCTAGGTTAGTTCCATAAAAGGAAGAAAGAAGATATTAAAAGGCTTGTTTGTTGGGGTTTTTATTTGGTGTAATGTTGTGCCCTGATGTGGGAAGAGCAATGCGAAAAGAATATGACTGAAATGCAAATCATGAACAATGTTCCCATTTCAAGGACTAGGTAGCCGTTGTTTTGACTGGGCTAAGCAAGGCTGTTTCTAGACACCTAATTCCTCTTGAAGTACAGCCAGAAGAGGACTAGTAGAAGCACAAAAGAAAGCATTGTTTTTCACATAGGCAGTCAGTTAATTACATCAGATCAAAAGCCCCCTGCTTCTAGGTTCTTGGCAAAATACTTAGCCTGATGCTGGCAGTCTCTGTCTCTGTGCTTTTGAATTTACTGGGGGCAGGCATGTGAAGTTTTAGTAGCAACAAAATGGCAATTGCTTGGTCAGTCTAGTGTGGAGCACAGCACTGACAAACTTTGCAACCTGACCTGTCGCCCAAGTCTAAGTGTTTGCTTCCAGCAAAAATGCTAAGTAGGGAAGAGGTGTAGGAACAATGGATCCCCACTGCCACAGCCTTTTGCTAGAAGTCTTCTGTTATGGGTTTTCTTTTTCAGTAGTGAGTGCCTCCAGCCTAGATGCCATGCAGGTAGATGCATCTGTTTCTGAATCAGTCTAGCCATGTGTCTTCTGGACTTGGAGCAACCTTACACAAAAAGCATGGAGGTGAAATATGATGTAGCAGTGGGTGCTGAACTCACCTGAGAGGCTCTTTTGGAGGAATTCAGACACAATGAAAGCTGCTGCTTGACTTCCTGTTTAAAGTTACTTGCTCTGTGTGGAAAGAAAAACACAAATCCCAAAATAAAGGGGTTGCTGCATAGAAGAAGTGAGAGTGACCAAAGAATTGAGAGAAAGTTCTGAGGTACAGCTTGCATTTTGTGAGCTATACCTGCCTGTAGCTCTAGAAGACTCGAGGGACACAGGGAAATAAACTTGGTAAATCAGGGACCCTGTATATAGAAATTCTGAGTAAACCCTCTCTGCTCAGTTATGTTCATACTGCTTCCCTCTAACATACTTCTTGGAAGTATTGTTAATATCCTCTTACCCTTCTGAATTACAACTCAAGATATTTGAAAAAGCTAAAAATCAGACTGTGGGTTGAGTTTGCTCTATGTTGATGAAAGGGCAGGCTGCTGCCAGGAAGGATGATGATGCATGACTCTTCCTTTCCCTTATGTTGGCACAATTATGTGTGCAGCTGCATAGTAAGAAGGCACTGAAAGTTGCTCTGGGTTTTTCTAAGCTTTACTTTGTTTTATTTTCACAACATCCCTTGTATCAAAACACACAGTTTTGGCTGGGAGGGTCTGGCAATAAGAGACGGTCTTCTTAGCAGCAGCATGTACCCTAGATTTATTTAGAATAGCTGCCGAACTGAACCTTTAGATTATCATTGGTCAGTTATCTACTCTAAACATATTGATGTTTCTTTTTCTGTGGCCATTCTGGCTGATTATCCCCCTAGGTAGTGCTTAGCTTCTGTTTTGTTAGCTCTGTGTTTCTTCATGACTTAATGCAGCTGTAGCTAATGTAAGACCTGAGTAAGTGTTTGGCCATTTTGGTGCAAAAGCTGCATTTGGTGTACTGTTCAGTGTTTTAAATGATTGGATTTTGAGATACTCCTGTGTTGGACTTCATGTTCAGGAAGAGAGGTTTTGATAGCTGGTGAAACTGCTAAGGTTATAATCATATACTTAGAACATTCATAGCCTTGGCTGTACATTTAGAGTCTTTTAACATGTGACTTGTAACTAAGCCACTTCCTTTACGTAAATAAACAGAAATGTATATTTTCCACAAATAATACATATACTCTTGCCTCTCTGGGTTTTTTGGAAAAAAGAATTTCTTGTGTTACTAGCAACAGATGTCTGCTTGGAACTGTCAGAAAAAGGAAGTAAGCAAAATGCAGTGCTAAGGGATTTGCTGAAATGTTTTGTCAGTAATTCTTTCTTTCCTGAAAAGGATTTTTCTGTCACTGTGGTTCTGACAATAATTTTAATGTCTACAGCTTAGGAGTGTGAACTGGCAAGAAACACTTCTGAATCTGAATGTATTGGACTTTCTCAAGCAATGATGATGTAATTCAAGTATGTCAGATACTGCAGCCACAAGGAGTAATGGCTCACAGCTTCTATTGTCCTTGATTTATTATAATTTTAAAAAGGTGGTTCTTGTGAAATTTGTAAATTTGATCTAATGAAAATGAACTATATGCCTATTTGGAAAATTTTAGTAGACTGGCTGGCTTAGTCTGGAAATGACTGAGGTGCAAAGGATGTTGTGATAGTTTAACCTCAGCTGGCAACTCAGAAAAGTGAGAAAACTCCCAGATTGAGTTAAAGACAGTTTAACAGGAAAAGCAAAAGCTGTGCGCACAAGCAAAGCTGCCCAAGGACTTCATTCAGTGCTTCCCATGGGCAGGCAGGTGTTCAGCCATTTCCAGGAAAGCAGGGCCCCATTATGTGTGACAGTGACTTGAGAAGACAACAGTCTGAATGTCCCCCTCTTCCTTATTATTTCCCCCACCTTATATACTGAGCATGATGTCATATGTTCTGGAATATCCCTTTGGTCACTTGGGGTCAGCTGTCCCAGCTGTGTCCCCTCCCAACTCCCATGCACCCTCAGCCACTTTTCCAGTGTGCCAGTACAAGAAGCAGAAAAGTCAGAGTAAGAGCTGCTTGGCAGTAATGATGTCATCTCTATGTTATCAACACCATTTTCAGCACAAATCCAAAACACATCCCCATATTAGGCACTGATAAGAAAATTAACTCTACCCCAGCCAAAACCAGCACGGATGTCTTGGTAACTTTTTTTTTTTAAGAGTACTACAAAATGGTCAGTAAATTACAAATGTACTTCATTTTTCTCTAATAAGATGGCCAAAAGATTGTCACACTTCAGTTACAGCTAATGTGTGCAGTCCATAAATGTACTTCAGATTAAATTCCATTTGAACACTGAAGACTTCAGACTGAAGTATTCCTTTCAGTTCATTAGTTCATTACAGTCAATAATCAGCTTTTCAGTAACAGAGACCTTCAATTTATGAATCCTGTGCACTACAAAGATGGGCCACCAAGTCCCCATGTCCACCAAGTCTTGCTTATATAGAATTTGTTCATAACACCAAATAACAAGCCTTCTAAAAAATAGCTTGTAACTGTCCTCTGCCAGTACAGACATAAAGAGACAAAAAAAGCTGTTGAAGCTGTAACTGAAATTGCTGCCCTCTGGATAAGATGGAGAAAGATTTAGTAGGCATAACTGGGAATCTGCTTTCGAGCCTTTAAATCAGTTAATTGCTTAATCTGGATTATAAGAACCTGAAGGGAGCATCACATTGTGATTTACCTTTTGAGGCTGAGGAAGTAATGTCTTGCTTATCTATCACAAGTCACTTGCAGTGCTTTTAATTGAAAAAGTAATTACAAATTCTTAAGTATTTCTGTGGACTCTGTATAAAAGGCATGCAAATCACAGATCCTTATATGCTTTTGTGTGTCTGTAGTTTTCTTTATATGTTTCTTTATGATCCAGAAATTTTGTAAGAAGTCAACAGTTTCTTCCATGTTCATAACTGGGCATTCAGACTGCTTTGTTCCTGCATTTTATCTGAACCTGATAGGAATTACTCCTAGTACTGTCAACAGCCCAACATTTTTTTTCTTACATAGAGAGTTCAGATTTGGGAATAAATGTAGTACAGGTAGTTCATAGTGAACAGCTAGTAGTTGAAAGTGATACAAGCATAAACGAATGCACATATGAATGCTGGGTTGTTTTGGTGGGTTTTTTTCCCTGCAAAGTAAGTTCTGGCTTGTCAATCACATTTGCTTAATTCACAAGGGTATCAGTTCTCTACAGTCATTCAGATACCTGAAAATCAGTCTGTATATTTTTATGGTAGAGCCAGAATGCCTTAAATAAGATTAAAAACTGTGTTTGGAAAGAAGGCCAAGAGCTTGGCTTAGAGTTGAGTTAATGTTCTGATAATCACTTCTGTGGCTCCTGCTGTAATGGCTAAGCTCAATTTGGTGGCTAAATCACCTGGCTAAGCATGTAAATCAGTCTGCTGTCTTTCTTACACTGTCTGTCTTTCTCCTCCTTGAGCAAAGCTGTCAGCTTGAATGGCTGCTATAAGCAAGGAGATCCCGAGTACTCTGAATTGTTTAATATTTGTTGATGAATGCAGTATTCAGTGAAATACATGAATACTTTGGGAATCTTATTCTAGAGGCGGAGCAATGGTCCTGCTATATAAAATATTTAAAACTTTGCAACTGTGAATTTCGTTGCTGAGAGAGTGCTCTGCAGTGAACAGTTTTTGTGGCCAGACTAGACCTCTAAGAAGAAACATGAAAGGGTATTAAGTGCTTACTTTTGAATCTCAATTTTATTTCCATGACACTATATTCCTACATTCAAAAAAACTTTTAATACAAAAGTTACACATATTTTTCCATAAGTTTAAAACCTGTCTATTCTTCTTTAATGGTGTCATTGCTATTTAAAAATCGTTGTTCTGTCACAAGCTTAAAAGAAAGAAGACAAATGTGGTGATATATTTTTCTTTATTTTACAGGGTAACTTACAGCTTCTGCAGAGCTGCCTGGCAGTGTTAAATGGTGACACATAAGCTACGTTCCGTCCTCCCACTAACAAGGGCTGCCCTCGTCTGGATTTTGTTTTCATGACTTTAAATAGGCATTTACAGTTCCCTGGAGAAAACTTTTGACAAAGTGCACATAAGCAAGCTTCTTCTTTCAAAAGAATTAAACACCTGAAAGTAGCTCCAGACTATATGAGCCGCATACTTGTTATACATACATATTCATGTTTATTTAATCATTATACGCTTTCATTGTTCAGAAACCAAAATGCTCGGGTTTTGTGAAAATAGCCAATATAATAATGTTCATGTTATGAATACTATGATACGGCTGCAATCTTATTTACCTTTGTAAGTAATTTCTGAAGATCACCATTTGAAGCACATTGTTCAAATGGCCTAAGTATTACCATTAGATATTTGAATATTGTTACTATAATGGCATTGTATACACTGTCTTAGGTTTTTTTCCATGTACTTATATCAAAAAACTTATCTTTTTTTCAATTGTGAACATTTCTTAGAAATTTTGGAGAACTTTGTGTAACCTTTATAACTATGATTTAAAAAGAAAAGCAGATGCATTAGTATGTTTGCCTTAACTTGTAGACTAATCCAATTATTGTAAAATAAACCATGAAATCAGTGATTTTTCTAAAATGATGCAGACACTATCATCTATGAGCTTAGTATTTTCTAGTAAATTAGATTAATTTGTTTTTTTCTCTATTCATCGTGTAAAAACCATTGCCTAAGTATTGGATTGGTCTGACACTACTCACCCAGTACTTTTTCACTTGCATTCTCAGGTTTTATCTGTTTGTCTGTGACTTTCCTATCCAGTGTACTTAAAATGTTTTGAGCTTGGTGGCTGACTCTGCAATTTCTTTGGCAGAAATAAGTTTGAGAGAACTTCCTGGGTTCCTTCCAAGAAAGGGGAAATAAAGTAGCAGAAGGGAGTTCAGAAGGTGCATAAAATATCAGTGAAAAGTAATACTGCCCCACTGTGATACAGATGAAATGTTTTGCTTCAGGAAAAAATCGAAGATAGCCCCTATAAAGGAATGTATGAAAAGAATCTCGTTCTGCTAACTGGACTAAAGACTTAGAGCTATGAATCCAATATTGTTAGTTGTATTGATTGGTCTCCCTTCTTTGAACTATGACCCTTTTCCAAGAGGTGCTGCTATGTTGTGAAATTTCACGATGTCATAAAATTAGGCTTTACTTGATGAACTGCTCTTCACAGTGGGATTGCTGATTTATAAGCAATATATGCTGTTTGTAGCCTTCAGTGGAGCAGTGAAGTTTAGGTGAACTGTACGGTTGGAAATGCAATGCTGGGTTGTTTTGGTGGGTTGTGATTACAGATGCCCCGTACTGCCGCACAGAGGTGTGTGGTTTGTTTTGTTTTTCTCAGATAGGGTGAATTGCACAGTGTAATATAGTTACCCTGCTGCCTTGCACATCAGAACTTTGTAAAGGCAGAGAAGTTTGCATTGTGCTTTGATTCATGTACCCATCACCTCAGGCTTTGACCCGTGCCCAGTGGGTCTTGGCAACTTACCTAGTACAGAGAGCATTCCCAGCAATGCCTACTACACTAATACCGTGCTGTTCATCTTCTAGATATAACAGGTATAATTCCTAAGGAACTCATCTATAAATAGACTACAAGGGACAACGATGACAATGTATATATAGTTAACAATATTGTAAATATTTTAAGTAGGATGTGGGAACAGTTTTTAGATTAGTCCTCGCTGTTGAGTGTTACTAGCTCATTAAATTTTTTCCAAGCCTCTTGGTATTGGGTGTGTCTCTTAAAGCTCTAACTCTGGCTCGGTAACTCTGGAAAAAAGTGCTTAAAACGTGACCCGAGGACTTGCAGCTGCAAGGAGAAAAGGGAAAAGACCCGCCTGCCCGATC
>VYXD01003062.1:2502055-2593920 GCA_013397195.1 Hylia prasina | reverse complement strand
TGGCGGCTCCGCCGGCCCTGCGCGGTGCTCGGGGAGCGCTCAGGCCGTGGTCGTGCTGAGGACGCTGCCGCCGGCCGGGCTTGCTGGGGGTGGAGGGGAGTCGGGCCGGGAGGGGAGCGGGGCCGGGCCGGGCCGGGCCGGGGACAGCCGGCCTGAGGCGCCGAGCGCGGCCAGAGCCCGCGGCGGCCAAAGGAGCGGCAGTCTCCGCTTGGCAGTGAGGCTTGAACCCTCCTTGCTGGCGGGAACTCAGTTCCCCACCCTTCCAAACTAACATCCTGCCCTGGCTGGGAATAATCCTCACTCTGCTGTTTCCCATGCTGTGTCCGGCCGTCTGGCAGCCTAGTCCGTTTCTGCTCCGGTATAAGTTTATATCTTTGGAGTTATGGTAGTTCTGTCTTTTGCACTGAAATCCCGAGCTTTCTGTTAAGGATGAGTGTCTTTAATGATTTCTTTTGTATTTTTGCCTAGAGGAAAGTAAATATGCACGCTGCAAAACCTTGCAAGCCTAGGCTTTCATGCTGCTTTGTCACATGGCGTTTATTACATGGGTGTTTAATCCTCCAGCTGGCAAGTTTCCTTGGCTGTTTCAGAGCAAAAGAACTTGATAGATGCTCATGTAACGGCATGTCCGTAAAGATTATTTATAGGTTTGCTTCTTTACCTGGCCCTTTCATACAGGCAGTGAATTCCCCCCGTATTGCTGTGGCATAACAAGTATTTTTCTCTGAAGTGTGACTGTTTTGATCTTGACTGAAAATGATGTCTCAATGAGTGACTGTGAGCCATCTCCAATTAATGCTGAAAGGTAGAGAGAGCAATTGAAACATTAACATGAAGGGTATAAGCAGTAGCAAGAAGCTGCTTTTACTGAGATTCTGCTCAGTTTTGTAAAGAAACTCACATTTGTTACGTAAAAGTGGTTGCCCAAGTTACAGCAGTGTGATAATTTTTTTTTCCCTGTATCAAGTCAGTAGAAATGGAGATTACTGGAAAAGAGAAGTAATACGTTTTTATAGACTTACTGTGCACAATTTGTTCAGGTAGGGGTTCTTATGTTGTATTCTGTGTTAATGTGCCTTCTTCCTTTTATGCCATGCCTGTAGCACTGAGGAAACCTAATTTTTGTTTTCCCTGCAATTATATTAGTCATTAGTGAGTATTTTTTTTTCCTTTTTACCTTGTGCAAAATATTTAAGTAAATGAAAGTGTGTGCATGTTTACTTTCATAAAATGTTCATATTGTAGTTGCCACATAATATACAATTGTAAAGAGTGGCACAAGCATCGTTTCTGATCTCAGATCAGCAAAAATGTTTTTTGTTCTCCAACTGGATGCTTTGGCTGTAGGTGGGTCCTGTCTGCCAGGTGCTGTATGGATGCTGTGCGGACACAGTGGCCTTGGGAACTAATGGCGTGTGGCTGTGCTCCAGTATCAGAAGTGAGCACTGATACGGAAATGTGGATTTATGAGTTGACCTTCATTTTAGTATCTCGTACTGTATAATCCTCTGGGACTATAAATACACCAGGCAGCTCTCACAGGCGCACCCCATACCTCTGCTATGCTGTGGCTGAGTCAGTCATAGAGCGCTTGTTACATCGGAGCTGCAGAGACTTGATTTCAGGAAAGCACAGAGCACGCACGGCTCCTCTGGTTTCACCTGTGGAAACTGAGTACTGCTGTCTGGCGTTATCGTGCTTGTTAATCTTCAGTGTGTTTTATAGTGTTTCGGGCTAAGTTTACTGAATCTCTGCAGATAGTTGGATGAAATCAACAGCTTTTTATTCATTTTGTGTACTTCTGAATTTCTGAAATCTTACGCTTTCTGAAACCATAATCTTCTGGTAATCTGATGCCAGAATTTGTTTAGATAAAGCTTCAAAAGCCCTAGAGCTTGACAAAAGTCCAACTGTACATGAGCTACTGTCTCAGTTATCTATTTAAGTTTTACAAAAGTTCCGTGCTAGGAGTTCAGCTAATAAAATGGTCATCTGCAGATTTTTTAGCTGATAGTTTCACATGAAGTTTATTTTGCAGTGCTATCTCCTATAGTAAAGTACTAATGAATGTGTTTATTTAAGTATGCACCTTGACTCAAAGCTATGCTGATGCTCTGAGGCTTTGTGAGTGGTTAGAAAACATCTAATGCTGTCTGCTTAAAAAGGAGGTCATCCACAAATAAGAACACTGTTATTCAGTAAAGCTGCTCATATTACTGTAGTTTTGTTTTAGTTTGGACTTTTGGGATGGTTGACTTTTTTTCTGCTTGGCTGAGTGGGGCTGGCTTCTGCAAGACTTGCTCAGCATCTGAGAAGATGAAGGGAGCGGTGTGTGTTTTCTCAGTGCCGGTTTTCTGTTCTCCATCTTATTTCCCATGCTCTGGCCTGTCCTCTTGTGTCACTGACAAGGCAGTGGATAACTTGCAAGGCTTCCTTTGCAGTTCAGCTGATTCTTCTGCTGGCATTCTGGTTTTCAGTGTTCAGCAGGTTCTTCTGTGGCTTATAATTGCTGAATACAGTTGATCGTGTCTGTTTCAGAAACATAATATTTATAAGATAGTAACCACTAATGTTTCAGTGCTATGGTTTGTCATGTCTTGTGTGGTTTCTATTCCAAATGCTTTTTTCCTCAGCTGTAATTCAGATTCCATGCTAGTTTCCATTGTTGGAATGGCACTGTACACAGGCTATGTGTTCATGCCTCAGCACATCATGGCAATATTGCACTACTTTGAAATTGTGCAGTGATGAAGAACGTATTTTCAAGAAGTAACTGGGCTTTGAAATCTGGTCTGCAAAGAAGAATGAACCTCTTAGTTTTACCAAGATTTCTACTGATGTCCGAAAGACACAATTATGACTCTGAAGACTAGGAAGTGAGATATGTAGGGCCGGGACGTGAGATGGTCCCTTATGTTGTGTTCATTCCTTTTAATTTTACAAGATATGCCCTTGTATAGTAGTTTTGTCTACTTTAACATTGTGATTGTACTTTGATATCAGTATTTTCTTAACTTTGTGACAGTTTCAATATTGCACTGTGAAAGCTTTTCTTAATTGTAATTTTGAGTAAATCTTAATTGCCTTCTATTTTTAATCAGAAAGTCATCTTATTAAATGGGGCTTAAAGCTTTTGCTATTGTATGGTATGTATTTGCCTGAATATTTCTATTAATGCGTTTTGTAAGAAAATACATCTAGATTCATATTAGAGACATGGATATATTCGTCTAATGCTATTTACAAAAGTTAGTTTGTATGACTGAACTCAGGTGTACTGTTCGCTGTCCAGACTTTGTTCAACAGTATATTTGTGCATATCACCTAAATTTGGAATTAGCAATTATTTCAATTTTCTGTATTCTGCCTGTTGGAGGAGGGAGGGGGAGATGAGGCATTGAAGCAGAGTGAAGACTGCATTCGTTATGTTTGAAGTAGTGCTGTGGTTCTGGGCTCTATCTGGCTGGAGGGGGAAATGGACTTTTCTTTACTGGCATTGGCCAGCACTTTAAATCAACCCCATTTTTCTAGCTACCAATTCACTTTTACAGGATGCTTTATTACGTTCCAATGGCCATGGTTTCTGCTGATTTTCACTCAACAGTGTAACTACGTCTAGGTTTTCAAGGGGTTTTTTATTGCTGCTGGTGTTCCAAACATGTTTTCGCTACAAATGACCAAAACATAGGGATTTCAAGGGACTTGAGTTACAACTACAGCAATAAGTAGCTGAATACTTGGCTGAAGTCCTGTCTTTTTTTTAATAGGGATTTTTTTCAGTTTTGTATTCTGAAATGTAAGATGGTAACAACTTAACTTTCCTAAGTGGACAATTTTTTTGTTGTTGTTGTTTAAAAAATAAAAGTTAAAAAGCAGAGCTTTGATGCAAACTTTCTTGGAGAAGTTAATGTGTTTCCGAGTGCTGCTTGCTTTTCTCAGAACTTTCCAAAAGTGATACTTGACCAAAGAACTGTGATTTTAAAGGCCCAATAATAACTGGTCCTGTTACGTTTTTATGCAATGTCTGTTGAGATCAGAAATTGTAGATGTACAGTATCTATAGAGATATTGTCTTCCAGTTTTATTTCATTTTGTCAAATGTGTACTCATGAGAAGAGAGTGTTTTTCCCTGTATTTAAATCTTCATCTGTATTTGATTAAAAACCCCATTGTTGCTTTGGGAATTAAAAACAGTGAGCCTTAAACTTCTTAGATGAACCTGAGCTTTACTGAAGTTGGTAGGAGTCTCCCTCTATTTCAGTGCTTTCACTTCTTAATAACTGGCCGACAAAACATGGGTGGGTTTCTGAGATTATGTTTTTTTGTTATTTATTGTGGTGTTTTATTGTGGTTTTATTTAAATGTATTCAGAATTGTATGTGAGCATTTTAAGTGTATAGATGGTGATAATGACAAGTTAACGTACTCTTTTTAAGTAACATAGCATAAATCCATCTCTCTGTGATGTTTCTTTGCAAACTACTACCATGATTGATAACCTCTTTTTCAGCAGTAGGTATGTTATTTGTATGAGGGTGAGAAAATCCCTTCTGTGTGGTGGCATTAGGAATGTTAAACTTGATTTTTAATTATGAAATGTTTTATAAAAGGCCTTTGATATACTGACAAAATTTTATTATCTGTCTGCTTTTTGTTGAGGAAAAAAGAGTAGCCATTAATTTCCAATTATTTGTGTTATGTTGGCTTGATTGATACCATACTTGAATTCAATTTGCTAATTTGAGTACAGTATTTTTCAGTATTTCTTTTAGTATGGATCAAGAATCTATTAGTCTTGGACAGTTCTTTTTAGACTGAATACTTTCTTAAATGGAGTAATTTCATTAATAAAATATGATGTGTTACTGAAGTTTAAATTTCTAGAAGAAAGTTTTTGCAGTGTGTCCTTTTGTTTAGGTTGAGCTAGTGAGGAGATGGTTCAAGTGGTAATAATTACAAAGCGGAGCTTTCTTTTTTAAAGTAGGGATATTGGTAGGGATTTAATTAATCATTACATTTGAATAATAATAAAGGAATGAGAAGGCTACCAAGTTGTTTTCTCACTGCAGTCTGCCTTATTGTCATATCAGTTGGGGGATCATATCCTCTATGATAGAACCATAAGCTTTTTCTGTGCAAGCTGGAGGTTGAAAGTACTTCAGATATAATTTGGAGGCAGCTGGTCAATCATGCTATTGTTCAAACATGTTGACAATTGAGGCATTAATAATTTAGATAAAATTGGAACAAAAAATTGTGAGAAATGAGAAAAAAAAAAGACCTGAGAGACCTGCAAGTAGCTATATGTTAATCTTTTAATAGTAGTAGCTCTAGGGGTTTAGATTGTATCATGAGAAACAAGCATTTAAAAATGCATTAGGTGTGTCATATAGCAGAACTGATAATTCCAGTTCGTGAGGCAGGCAGACTGAGCCGGGGTGACTCGCTGTGCTGGCGGCCCTGGGGCTCCCAGAGCCAGCTCTGCAGAGGCTCCTTGGCTGCCTCCAGGGCTGGGTACTGTAGAATTATTTATTAAAAACCTTTGCAGAAGGAGCTGCTCTAACCAAAACAGGCATTGTATTGCAGGATGTCAGGCTGGAGCCAGGCACAGATCCAGGAACTGTGTAGTGTATGTATAGCTTGAATCAGTTACATCTTTTTATACACATATATACATACAAACTCTGGTTTTTAAGTGTGTGTGTATATATATAGAAATACTGTTTATTTCTTGTCAGAAATTATTACATAGCAATTAGTTTGGAGACAGAGGCTGTGGGGTTTTTTTCTGGTTTCTTTCCCATGAAGGAAAACACCAGAGAATCCTAAAGTGAGACTTTCTTTATAAAATTTTGCCAGAAATATATTCGTATATCCATCAGTATTAAAAAGAAATAGTTCTGAAATGAGCATAGGACTGTAAAGGGGAGTCTTGGGTGGTAGATGGGCATTGTGTTAACTGCAGACTGGTGCAGCTGGCATGTGAAGCATTGCCTTGTTCCATTCAGGTGAAGAAATAAAGTGTGCATTATAATTGGTGAAGAAGGGGTACTTGCTGTTGACTAACAACAAATAAAGGTTATATTGAGGTGAAAAGACACAATTTGAAGAGATTGGGTATGATGGGCTGTGCACAAAGGTGTGGACAGAGCAGCTGTCCTGTAAAATACCAGAGCTGTGGACTCTGGAATTGGCACCCCAGTAATGGTTTTCAGTGCCGGAAGTTCCTTGCACCTGCTTATTTGCTCATGTTTTCTAGAACTGCTATTGTAGGAAGACAGTTTTTCCCCACTTGCTGACATGTTATCCTGATACCAGTGTGATGCTTTTGTCCTTTTTTTTTATTTTTTTTTATTTTTTTTTTTTTTTTTTTCCCCAGACAAAAGGAAACCAAAACCTTTATATATTGTTTCTCTGTTTGATCTGCTAGGTCAGCCTTAAACAGCAGTCATCACTGAACACAATAGCTGCTGTCTTTTCTGCCCTTTTTTGTGTAGTGATGACTTAAGAAGAAAATCTGGGATGCTAGTCCAGAGCTGAATCTGCCCTCTCCTTGTAATGGAGAGAGGTGAATATCTGGGTCTGATATATATTCCAGTGTAAGATTTGGTTAGAAATCTCTCTGCTTTTCATAACCTTCAGTGCATCACCACAAGATCCTCAGTCCATCTTAACCAGCACTGCGTAATGGAATAATATGTTATGAAGGTATGAAGGACACTTTCTGAGAGTTTAGCTGCATAAGAGTTGAACAGGCCTCGATGTAAACCTTAGTCAAACAGTGATCCAATTTCTAAAGTAAAAGATCTGTCACATCGTTGGAACTAATAGGCGATCAACACTTTGCTAATCATGTCTCATATATCTGGTTTTTATTTATGCCTGTATCTGCAGGTGGAATTGTCTCAGCATGTCTTGCATTTTGTGTTCTCTGTTAACTTGAGAGGGATAGCATATCTCAGGCCTAGATTTTACAATGACAAAAAGATGCACTATATAACCCCCAAAGGAACTTTGGGAAAAAAAACTGTCATGGCAATGACTGATGTTATTTGTCTTTTCTGTGAAATTTGTTTGTGTCTACTGAGACAGAAAAGTCAAGTACCTATGATCACATTGGAATTCAAACCAAAAATCTTCTGGCCAAGGTTTATGTTCCTTTCTTGCCTCTGTAATGATTGGCTGTTGTCCTCTCTTCCTTCAAGATGTTTTTGCTGCACATACTTCAAAAAGAAAGAAACAAATGCCTCAGAACACACTGCTCTGTGTTGCTATTTAATACACACTGGTAAAGTTATGAAATTCTGGAAGATGTCTTTGAATAATATTCTTGCTGGCATAATAGGATTATCCTATTATCTCATCTGAGGAGTGATCCAGAGGCATGCATGCACTTGGACGTTACTATACTTGACATATCAAGGTACTATCTAGGTGCTAGACTACTGACAGCTTATTATTTTGCCCATGTTATATTACCAGCTCAAAGTAAGCATTTTTGAGAGAAAGCCTCCTGTGCCACATCCCAGGATCTGAGAAGTTTATATACTTAAGAAATACTTCCTGAATTGTAATCAGAATTAGCAAATAGTTCCCAAACTCAGGATAGAATTAGTGGGTGATTATATGAAGTGGGGTATGTTTTGTTGTTAGACTTGTTTTAAAAAAAAATCTTGAAAACCCTTTCTGTGTTGTAGAGTATTTCAGTAGGTTTGACAAAAAAGTAGTGCTCAGCTCAGCATGACTGAGGATAAAATGTGCAGTCTGTCTTAGACCTCAAAGAGGGACCGTTGAACTCTTGGTTTTCTAATCAGGTGGAAAGGTGGACTTCACTGCAAAGGCATCAAGGGGCTATCTGTACCCAGAGAATAAGGGACAGCTTCTGTGGATGTGAGGCTTTCTGGGTCAGGACACAGCTGCAGGGTCTTGCCTGCACAATGTGATGGTGCCTAATGCTGAGATTAGAAGTACCCTGCAGAAGGACTTGAGCCACTTCTCTGCATTTCCTTGAAAAGAGTATTATATTAAGCTATGCTTACATTGAAAAAAATTTCAAGTATTTGTGAGGATTCATGAAGAAGTTGAAGTAAAGCATGCCAGCTCTGGTCTCTGCTTTGTGCTGTGTGGTGTGAGGCAGATGGCCTGTAGGTATCTGCATGATATCTTGGGTTTCCATACTGTAACACTCTGCTCAATGTTATGTGCACATGTGAGCACAAATGTTCTATCTTGTGCCTTTTGAAAAATCTTTTTTTTTGTTCAGAAGCCTCTCCCTAGAACCTTCTGGAAGGCAGGGAGAGGCTTGGACAGAATTGACAGGTGTGTGTGGGGGGAATGGAGTGAACCAAATGGGGAAAAACCAAAGGGCTAAACGGAATTAACCATTGAACAGAATAAAAACCTCAGATATAAAACAATATAAAAAACCTGAAAAATGAACCACCACATTGACTCATTCCTTTCGAAGCCAGTGTATATACATCCCATGATATACTAATGATGTGGATATCGCTACTTGCTGCAAAAAGCAGTCTTGCTGGAAAACCCTATTTTGTTGGACATTTCAGCAACATTGGAACTCTCCAAAAAACTACTGATAAATCCTTTGCATTGTGCATTAGACTGGTTTCAACCACTGTATGCTTTCTTAAATAGTTTCAGGCCTAGACAGGACAGTAGACATGTTGAGGAAACCGGGATAAGAGAAACAGAAATCCATCCCATGTCCATTTTATTTCACCTGCTGAGTTACCAGGTGTGTTTTGACAGTTGGAGACTGAAGTTACCAAGGGTAAAGCACTGAATTACAATAACAAAGGAAAACAAGACCTGGGAAGTATCAGTTGTGATACTGTGGTGAGGGTCTGCTAAGACATCTGGCCAGTGAGGGTGAATTCTTTTATGTTTTTTTAAGGCTTACTTATATAAGCAAGGTTCTTGTTAGTGAACTAGAAGACCAAAAAAGAAGTGGAAATAAGTAGGGACAGGCTATAAAGATGTGTAAAAGCATTGCTTAGACAACCAGATGGCCTTATAAGATTAAATGACTTGTTGTGTCAGCAAGGGCAATGGTGGATATTCTCATAGGTTGACTTTAGAATGGCTTCTGACACACTCTCCCACAGTGTCTGCATATGGACCAGAGGAACTATGAGTAACATGAATGGACTGTTTGGTGGTTTGAACTGGATAGATCACTGAAGTCAGATCAGTTACTCAATGCTAATTTGTAAAGTGGCTAAAAGTGGATTACCCTGTAAGGTGATATTCGGGCTGATGTTCAGTGTCTTCATAGCTGACCCTAATTATTAGTCAATGTTCCTCTATGAGGAAAAGAGCTAATATGCTTCAAGGTAGAGCCTGGGTTCAGAATTTGACTTACAGAAACATCAAGTTGTTTTACAAGACGTGTGAAATTGTCAGCTTTGCTGAGAGAGATCCTCAGAATCTTTGTGTGCTGAGCAGTGAATTCACAATGCAATTATGGCAGCCTGCATACTAGCCTATGGTAGGAGAATGTGGCCACCAAACTGAGGAAAAGTTTTGTCCTCATCATGCTGCTGAAGCAATTGCTGCAATATTGTGCCTGATTTTGGGCTCTTTGATTCCAGAAAAATGGTGAGAAGAAACTATAAAGATAGTTAGGAACAGATTTCCTAGAGCAATTGTGAAACCTTTCACCTTGAAGGTTTTCAAGAATTCTCTGGACAAAGCCATGACTAACCTGATTAGAACTAGTGTTGGCATTAGTCCTGCTTTCAGTGGGAGGCTGGACTAGGTGATCCCAGGAAGCGCTTTTGAAACAGCTTTTCTATTGTTCTTTAAAGACCAAGGAAGAAGTCAGGTGAAGGAGTGTGAGAAAAGTATTTAAGTGGATCATAACAGCAACTGAAGCAGTAGGCATTAGGAGAATGATACAGAATCCAAAGTGTTAGAAACTCACAGGATGACAGAGTGAAAGTGTAGGGAACATGCTGAGATGACAGTGGTGACATGACTCCAATATGATCTTTACAGCAACGCTGCATTTCCCTCAATGCTATTTTTAGTCAATAAAACATTATAAGACTGAAACCAACAGAACAAGCGCTGCTATTTTCTGAGCTTGAAATGAGAAAAAAAAAAATCAAGAGTGGCATCTGCTGCAATATTTTGCAAGTATGTTTCCTATAAAACTGAACAGCTTGCAAGCTGAGCAGTTATTTACCTTCTCATGAGCTCTGTTTTCAGAACAGGTGTCTCATGGACTTGCCCTGTACTTTGTAATTTTTGCCCTGGAACACGTGTCCTGACTCGTCTTCTGGGCTTAAACATTGATTCATTCTTACTCACATTTGAGGACTTTTATATCTGAGACTTAACATGTCCTAGTCTTGAATGACTCTGCTGTTAAGAAATCAAAATATTTCCTCTCATTTTCTGTAAAGTATTGTTTCTGGAAGAGAATAAAAAGGAAGAATCTAATTCCCACCCATTCAGTTTGAGGCTGTTCTGTATGGAACTTGAAAATAGCTCATTTTTGGGAGCTTGTTCTTCTCATGAAAGGCCCAAAACTGTAAACCACAGAAAACAAGCTTGTTTTTGCAGTAAGTATTTATAAGGTAATTTTTTCCTTTATTTTGGTTATTATGGGATTGCTGTTAATGTTATTTTGTGAATTCCTGAATGATATGTAGTTAAGAATTATTAAAAGGAATGCTCTGTTGTCTCCTAGCCCTGGATCTTCCTTAGCAAGAAAAAAAGCACCTTGTAAAGAACTTTTTTATTGTAGAGGTCAGAACGCTTTACAAATGTCACCTAGATGCCTTCTGTCAGAGAGTAGTCCTTTATTTTTTGGCCTTTTGCAGTAGCTGGAAAGAGAGTGAGCTTTTCTTCTGCCTAGAGATGATTTTCAGCTTCTTTGAACTATAAGGTCTCTGAGATCTTGGCAAACATGAGGATCCCTGTAACTTGAATTCCTCTTGTCTCTGTGTCCAGTCTAATGGGTATGGGATGTGGTTTCCCTTTCTAGCTGAAGTTAATGTCAGCTTTAACTTAGGTAGCTAAAAATCCAATAGTACGGTCACGCACCTGGGGAAAACCCAGCTTCCAGTCATTGCTTTCACATCCAAATAAATTTAGAAGAATATCAGGGAGACTGTAGCATCCTTCTTAGCATGTGTCCAGGCTAAGTATCCCTTGACCACACTGTGTGTTTGGCCTCAAGTACATTAGCTTCCAGTTTTTCTTTACACCTTGATTGAAAATTTCACTTTGCCAATGAGACAGATTTTCCATTGACAACTCAATTGATATACCTCAGGCACCTTCACCCGATCCTTGCAATTCCCCTGGCAACAACTCTAAATTCAGTGACTTGTTTTGAATGACAGCACTCAAGGAATTGGACCTCACCTCTACACTGTGAAGTGAAGCTTGTGAAAATAGTCCCTGCTCTCCATTTAATTAGCCTGTTTGTCATACCATCTTGATGTACTGGTATAACAAGCCAGGATGTCAAGTGGATTAAAAACATCAAACAACTGCTATGCTTCTAAATGAGCTGTAAGTCTAAGGTTTCTAGTCAAAACAACCTTCTCTCAAAGCCATCTGCAAATGACAACCCTGCAAGAACTACTCTTTAGCAGGGATGCTGTCAAGTGAGCTGTGTGAGCCGTGGAGTTTACACTAGTGAAAAGGAAATGGCACATGTCTGTCTGCAAGTGGCTGATTCCCCAGCTGCTCCCAGCTGTTTGCTTTTGCAGAGCTCTGTTCCAATTAGAGATTCATTTTGGGGACTGCTAGCTCAGCAACATGCAGTGCATGGTTTTGAAGAGAAGGGAGTCTATTTTCATGATCAGCAGGGTCTTCTGTACCTTTGGAAGCTAAAAAGTGGTCTGATTGTTCTTGTCCCTATGTGTCTTTTCAGGATGTTCTTTGTATGTGTCATATGCTTGTACAAATAAAGAAACAGGTAATCTCTAGTGGGATGGGGCTACTACCCTTCCAGTTATAACGATTTTCCTTATTTCTAACCATAATCCTGCTTTTCTTTAAGCCTGTCCTGTCTACCATGTGCAAAGATGTATGATTGTTCTTTTGCAACAAGTTTTTTTATATACTTCAAGGCAGGAGGGACAAGGCAGGGAATTAATAATCTTCCAAAAGCTAAATTGCCTCAAGTATTTTCTGAAACTGGGTATTACCTCCTCTGAGGCCTTATCAGTGCCAACTGAAATAGACAAATTGTATCCTGAAACCCACATGAAATAATCCTGTTCATACATCCCTGACCAATGTTTCTCTTTTCATGATGGCATTATATTGACTTGCCTTTTGCTGCTTATCTGCTGCCTTCCCCTCTCCTAAGAACTGTTATCTTGACAGCCATTTCCTGTCCCAAAGTCATTTAATTGGGGGTTATTATGAAAATACAGTGCTTGACATGAGTTCCTGCTTGGTTTGTGTCCTTTTTCCTTGTCCCAACTGCTTTCCAGTTTGTTTATGCTGAATTCTGTTTGCCATCCAGTATACTTGCAGTTCTTCTTACTTTCTCATGTGAAGACTTAATAAGGTTGTTTATTCCATTGTCCACATTATTAGTGAAAGCACTGAATGAAGTTGAGGTGGTGCAGTTGTCCATTAAATATCCACCTTAATGCATTTTCTTTTTTTGAAAGGAAACCACAGTTTCTCCTTAGGAATAGTGTCTGATGATTTTTGCAGGCATCCTATGGTGGTTTGATCTAATCTTTGCTTCTGCAGCTTACTTAGAAGTTTGTCATACTGGGTAATATCAAAGGCCTTTACTGAAATTAAGCTTTGACATTGATTTCTTCTTCCCTATACACAAAGGCCTGTTGGTCTGTTGTGCAAGGAAATGAGATTGGTTTGGTATGATTTGTTCCCTACCATTCATCTGCTTTAGTACCTTTGGTGGGTTTACAGATGGTATGATTTATTCTAGTAGTTTTCTGATAATTGAACATGATTGGTTTTTAATTTCCAGCTCTTCTTTTTTTCTCCCCTTGTTAGAGATGTGCTGTAGCTCTTCTGCCTTCTAGAAACTGCCTGTGGGTTCTTCAGAATGACTGCTGACTTCCTCTGGGTTTTTTTAGGTGTTTGTTTGTGTGTGTGTGTTTTTTTTTTAGTATTATTATTATCCTAGAACAGAAAACATCATGCTTTACCAATATGAAAAAGGATGGCCAAGTTATCATAACCTATTGTTCTTACTGAGGATTTTGGGTTAAAATTTCAGGCAATCTGTGAATCTTTGATTTTGTTACTTTATTTTAAAGTATTTTTCTTGGAAATACGTAAGCAACAGTATAATATATAATCTTTTTCCTTTTTTGGTTTTGATATAAATTCTGCTAACCATCTGCATACTGCTGATGTTTCTAGTGAAGACTTCTGTGATGATACTAAATGTTCTGGACTTGTGCCATTTTTTAATATTTTTCTTTTTTGAATTCCTAAGCTCAATTTCCTATTCTCCTAGTTGCCAAAGTATATATGTTAATGTTCCTTCTTAGTTGCATCTCACTTTGTCTTACCATTCCTGATTTTGTCTCCAGGCTCTCCTACTATTCTTTTTCATTCATCTTTAATAGTAAGACCTAGATTGTTTTCTGTATACTTGTTTTTATCTGAGGTGAACAAGGAGCTTTTATGTAATTTCTTTGACAAACTGGCACCCTAATTCCTCCTTTATTTATTTTTATTTCCTAAATACAGAATGAGTTTGTACCAGGCATCTTTCTTTAAATTTACCTTGCATTGAAGGTAATTTTCTTAATCCCTTTTACTTAGCCTTCCAAAGGATCAGTCAGTCTATCATTCCTTGGTTGCTGGCACCTTTGCTTTCCCAGGTGATCCCTTCTTACACGTTAGCACCAAATCTAGCTCCTGTACCTCCCATGTCAGAGAGGATTTTTGTTATCGCCATACACAGGGCTATGTCCTGCTGTGCTCCTCTCCCATCGTGGTATGGCTGGTTCTCCTTTCTCTGAAATGGAGGGCAGAGCTTTGCAAACTGAGGCTGGGAAAAAAAAAAAATCATATTGTCATCAAAACTTGAAAAGCCAACAAATTCCACAGAAACCTTGGGTGGTTTTCTGATGCTCACTGCTGAAAGTCCCCCTTTTGGTGACTTAAAGGAAACTGAGACAGAGAAAATGGTACTGTAGGATATACAGATCATAGCAGTAGATAATAATTTAGTGACTCTTCTTTTTCTTTATATTTTATTTATATTCTATCTGGGGAAAACACGTCGTAGCTTGTTTTGAAACCCTGCTGAGGCCAGTAGGGGTGAAGCCTGTCACTTCGGGTGCTTGTGAGAGAGGGTGGAGCCGCTGCCTCCCTGGGCTCCTGTGTCTGCTCTCGGGGCGAGGGGCAGCGGCTGCGGTGCCCTGGCCCGGCTCCGCTGTGCTCTGCTTCGGACCTCTGCCACTCCCGTGCCTTAGTGGGCATGGCACAGCAACCGGCTGCAAGGACAAGACGGGGCCTCTGGTTGTCTTGAGCCGATGCTCTTGTTTCTCTTTTTCTGCCCAGTTTCCTAGGTGTGTTTAATAAAGCAGGGCTTAGATAACTCTCCTGTTAGGATAGAAAGTAGCTTGGCCGAAATGCCGAGGAAGCCCAGCCCTATTCAAGTCAGTGGAATTGGTATCGCTGATGTGCCAAGTGCCAGGATTTGATCTCGGTGAGACTGGACTATTTGGAGATATTGTGCTACCTTGCTGTATTGAATGTTGAGTGCAGTGTATTTAGCACTTATTCTCCCTTTATAAGTGGTTACTTAATACTCAAACCTTCAGCCAACTAAATCCATGGCAGCGAAGCTGATTATTTGTGAGAAATAAGTGAGTCTCTTCTCAAAGCATTAACACTTAGCTTTTCCTTGCACTCAGTGTAAATGCTTCTGTAACGTGAAGGTAACACTGGTGAAGGGTGCCAATTTGAGGGCTTTAAAGCTGGAGATCTCTATCCTTAGGGCAAATCAACTGGGAACTTCTGATGCAAGGTTCTCAGCTTAACAGTTCAGCTCTGCACAGGGCTGAGAACTTCAGATAGCCTGAGCTGGCTACAGTACAACAAATGGTTCAGTCTGTGGCAGCGCAGAGCAGGTCCGTGAGATTTTTTTACCTTATTTCTTATAGTTAGGTACACTTGAACTTCAGTGAAGAATAAAATTAAAATATGCCTTCTGGTGAGAGTCTCATTTGCTGTACTTCATAAAGAGTATTTCTCTGGCAAACTGCCTAAAAAGCTTCTCAGTTTAGATTGCACTTCAGGCTGTGCTTAGGGAGCTGTGTGGAAAAGGCGTCTTGCCTTCCCTGGGATGGTGTTCAAGTAGGGCTTACTTCCATAAGCTTTATGATACTGCTTGAAACCTCTCAAAGTCATGAAACTCCACCTTATCCTTCATGCCTCACCCTTACTTGGGCATTTATTGCACTGCCACCTCCGTGTGCACCACTGGTGATGGTGCTACCCCATGTGCACCCTGCAGGGCAACCCAAATGTGAGGGGTGGGACTGGGGCATGCCCTGGAAAACCGGGGACAAAGATTCCTACTGCTCATCTTCTGCACGTTGATTTCCACTAGTTTTAACACAGAGCTTGGCAGCAGCTGAAGAAGTGGAAGGTAATCAGGGTCAACTGAGAAGAAAAAATATCAAATTTTTAATTCCTGCAGACCTATAGTAGTGCTAAACACAATCTCTTTCAACATAATGAAGGGCCAAAGATTGGGTAATCCAAATTAAGCCTTTTCCCCTGCTTCTGGTTGGGTAATAGGATGATTCAGCCCTAATTTGAAGTTTGGGCCATTTTATGTGATATCATATTGAAAAACTGGTGATAATCTGAAATATGGAATTGCCTGGTTTCGAATGTTTCAGTCTTCCTGAATGGAAGCTCATAAATATGACAGTAACTCTGGAAATTATTTCAAAATTTTGGTCATTATATACTGTTTCCATTATGAGCCACTATATGTATATATACCACTGATAGTTGCAATGATTATCTGTGTCAACAGTTCCTGTTACAAAGTGTTTCTGAGGGGAGATGGAGCCTTCCAGAAGGCATTACTGACTCCTTTTTCATAGAAGCCCCTTCTGAAGGCCATGACCAATGGGCAGCTGAGGAAATTGGTTAGCTGGGTGTGCTGAGTTAGAGCCAACCCTGTGCTGGCCAGTTTCTGCTGAAGGGTTTGTGTATTGTTCACAGTTATCTGATTTGCTTTGGGAACAGGAGGGACTGACTTTCTGTTCTATATTGACTTATCCCAGACTTGATTTCTGTCTTGTTTTTCACTAGGGTAATTAATTTTTGCATTCTGTGA
The DNA here is from genome assembly GCA_013397195.1 of Hylia prasina. Lineage (NCBI taxonomy): Eukaryota > Metazoa > Chordata > Aves > Passeriformes > Sylviidae > Hylia > Hylia prasina. The sequence goes on along the minus strand of VYXD01003062.1, from coordinate 2,577,587 downwards.
GCATACTATTTCTAAGCTGTATCCTACCGTACACACATTTGCTGCCACGTGCTGGGCTGTCTTGGGTCTCTTCTTATGCACAAGAAGCTGAAATAACCCTTTTTCTACAGGATCTTCTTGGTTAGCCACCACCACCTTGCTGTCCCTGGCCACCCTCAAGTCCTGTTTTGTTTTCTAGAATTGGCTGCAGAGGATCTTTGGAGCCTGGGGAGTATGGGGTTGGTGACCATGCCAGCACTGCAGGTGAGAACTGATGGCCCTCAGAGCCAGACCTGTTGTGACATGTTCCTGAGACCTGCGAAGGATGGGAGATGTGTTACATAACAGGACAGTGACTTAAAGTTCTTTTTGTTATGGATCTACATATTTGTGGTCAAGCCTGAGCAAATAGGCAGTAACAAGGACCTGGGTGATGAAACAAAGTGTGGAAGTGTACAGCATTGCTTGGTAAGGAGGGGTATTGATGTGAGGAGTAAATATCCTGGCTTCTGGACTGTAAGTTCAGGCAGATGGTATTTGTACACTGCCTTTAATTGTGCTTTTATCACAGCCAGTGAAACCTCAGCAGGAGAATGTGGGGCCCAGTAAAGGTCTGTACTCTGAGGATGGTGAGGCTCTGAGTGAGGATGGCCTGTGCCCACAAATGCACTCAGCTTTTGAGCAGTGGCAGAAAAGTGCACTCTGTGTGTGTTTTGTTTTTTGTGATGCACAGAGACCAGAAAGGTTATGATTATTTTATGGCTTGTGGGTTTAGTGAAAGCTTTGATAAATCTGGTCATCTTTATCCTCACTTAAAGCTGACTTGAAGTAATATTTTGTTTGAAAAGCAGATCTTTGCATTGAAAACTTGTTGCAGGGGAACAAACACGTACTTTTAGGTGGTTTATGTTTCAAGTCAAATCTGGACATAGCTGCAGTGCTTAAAGGGTAGGTCTGAAGCTAAGTTAAACATGGTATTCTTTCACATCTTTCTCCTTTTCTTGATCTGCCATGCAGTAAAGGGGAGACACAAGAATGACTGTGCTTAGGCACAGCTGATCTCATCACCATCTCCATTTTGCAAATATAACCAGAGCACAGTAGTGACAAACTCCTATTTATCTGGTTCCTTTGAAATGTGGAATTCCCCTTTGAAACGCTTTACATGCCAAAGTTTATCTGGAGTCTCCAATGCCTCATTTAAAGTCCAAATAGACATTAATTAGAGGCATTAAGCTCTCTGCTGCTCCTAAGCTTTTCATGCATCGCAGCTGGAGTTGTTTGCATTGCAACTCAGTGCTGGACAAGGCACACCCAAGTGCAGGCTCTGCACAGGCAAAATCTTTAATAAACAAAGTGAGGTTAAGCCTGTTCTTTATTTTTTAAAAAAAAAAACAAAGAAGAAAAAAAAGGAGGAGGGGGCAAGTGTTTTCAGTCTTGAAATCCTGCAGGTTTTTTGTTTGATTGTTTGTTTGAGTTTTGTTGTTGTTTTTAATTTAGCGATTTTTGGAGACATAATTCCTATTTTTATGAAGACAAAAGTTGACAAGACTGCTCTTTTATGTCCTCCTGCTTTTGTTCTGCTGCCCTCCTGCTTTTGTTCTGCTGCCCTCCTGCTTTTGTTCTGCTGTCCTGCTTTTGTTCTGCTGTTGGCCTTCTCCCCTCTTTGCTCACTGTTTTCACTTTCAGTTTCCATGCTATTTTAAATTTGTGCTCTTTCTGAGTGTACTGTAAGTCTGTTTCCTAATTCATCCCATTTTCTAAGTCTTTGGTTGATTATACTTTTCCTTGTTTTAAGGCTATTGAGGCAAGGATAGCAATACTTACCTTATGGAGATCCTCTCCGTATTTATTACCCTACTGTTCTGGTTTTATTTAGTCTGATTTTTAGGATACCCTGTAACAAATAAAGCCCAGGACTTCTAACTTTCTCAACATTTTGTTTTGCACTTGTGTTTGCTTGCTGAAGTAGTTTTCATACAGTAGCTGTAGATATTTTGGTTAGGAAAGAACTCTGGACTGCTAGTTACAGATTATTTAGGAGCTTCCCTGGTGAGCCAGGGTCCATATGTTGTTTTGGCTTGGTCTGCCATAAAATTACTCCTGATTATTATTAGTGTCTTCTCCCAGCCACAGCTTCTGGATATTAACAGAGGTCTAATTGTTAATAATTGATGTTATTAATTACAATTAATAATTGTGAGGGAATTTGAATTAATAATTGGGAATTGTCAGGGAAGGCTTGTAGAACCAGGTTGCTGGCTAATTTTGTCAAAATGTTGGCTGTGGGGAACTAACAAATACCTGTTTTTGTAGTTTTCAAATGTCCATATAACTTTTGCCTGCATGGTGAAATGTGGCAGAAGTAGTTTTAGAGTGTCAGATGTGTTTGTGGCCACCAACAGTGCACATCTGGCCTGGGCATGTTCCTAACCACACCTCTAATTGCACCGTGGTTTCATGTCTACTCTGGAAGGTATTTTACCTGACTGCTTGATCTGAAGTGTTTCAGCTACTCTCAGGCAATACACCCACATTACTTATTGCAGGCAGGACCAGTGTGTGACACTGTTCCAGCCTGTGCTTTCGGTGCTGAGGTGACCTTGAGCAGACTGGCTGGTACAGTCCCATTTAATTACCTTTCTTCAGAGAGTGTAATGATCACTTGCTAAAGGTCACAGTTAGTCTGGTGTAAGGGGGAGGCAACTCTCACTTCTCTGCACGTTTGTGGGTTTTTAAGTCAATAAGAGGTTCATTTTGATGAACAGACAAAAAGAGCAAGGCAATGTGAGGATAGCAAAATCTGAGATCCACAGAAAAAATTACACTGGATGTGGCTGTGCTCGTGTCCCATCCAAGTGCAGGACCAGTTGTGCATATCAGCAGCATCTGCTTTTCAACTGTCTAGTCAGTTGAACTAGACTGATGCCTGTCTAACCTGAGACATCACCGTGCTGGTGATTTAGTAGCATCCCTGCTCTGTTGATTCCCCTGCATAGGGGAATGAATGTGCATTTATTAAATTAATGAGTAGTTACTGATTAATGTTAGTGATCCACTGTCACCTCCTCTTGGATTTTGTGATGGACATGGAGAAGGTAAGCAGATATGGGTGGTGCTGTGCCTGGGCAGTGCTTATCTCTTGTAGGTGCACCCTGCCATCCCCAGGCATGGGTGCTGATGCTGCATCCAGGTGGCCTGACTGTGGTGCTCACAGCTGTCAGCACTGAAAAGAGGAGGTTCAATCTGCACTGGCCTGTGATTTTGGATGCTTACTGCTTTCTAACGTAATATTGAGGGATGGTCAGCTCAGTGATGATGAACCTTGCAGCCTGTCATGGAGCTTATGTTCTGGAGGCAGATAGACAACATGTGCAAACACTTGTTCCTTGTCAGCATAATAGCAATAATGGGATTACAGTGTCAGCAATGCTAATTGAAATTAAAACAAAGACAGGTGAACAAAATACAATGCAATAATCTAGAGCCAATTCAGCATCATTGTAAACTGTCAATGAATTTAGCTGCAAATTATTCAAAACCTTAAACTATGTGACAGTGGGATTAGTTTGTTTGCATTAGTAAATTATTATTAGTAAATATTAGATATCTTAGCATATCTACTAGTATAGTAGATACTGTGTGTATCAGGCTGATATGAATAGACTAGTTTTGTCTCAAAAAACAAGCAGCACTTTCCTGAATTTGTCTTTGGTTGTTGATTTGTACCTCTTGAATGAGACCCACCATTTTTTCAAGATGGTTGAAAAATACCTCCTCCTTGTCAATTTCTCCCACTGCCTAATTTTTGCTTTGATTAGATTGTTTATATTCAGACTAATGCCCATTCCTAGGTTGTACTGGATGTATAGGAAAATAAAAAGGGAAACAACCTCTAAATGAGATTTATCTCATATAAGAATTGAGATTTGAAATATACTGCTACTGTGGGATACTGAGTTTCTGACAATTCTTGCTCTTTCCTGTTTATATAAATTGTCACCTTTCTCGTCCAGGTGCTAATTCAGTCATCTGAAATAGTACTACAGGACAGACCCATCTAAATGATGGTGGAAATGCTTAATTCCAGTGTTTCAAGTTCAGCAGCATCATGCTTTTGTCTCACTGACAGCTCTTAAGGATTCAAACCTTTCAAAACAGAGGGAGGATGACAGCTGTGACTCATGGCCGGTGTATCTTGACATTTACCCTTGTAAGGAGATTTTTGTGACTCATTTGAGAATAGCCTGAGTTGCCTGATGTGCAATCACTGTACCTCTGAGAGTGAACCTTATCCTTCTCAAAATAGGTTTCTATACAAACTGTTCCTGTGAGAAGTGCCTCAGTGCTTGGGTGACTCAACAATGAAAATAGCAGTGGGGTGCAGAGCCCACTCAACAATAAGTGCCATAAATACGGAACGTCTCTCTGCTGATGTTCTGCCTCATGTTATTGCCAGGAAAGAGCTCCCTTGATAAAATGCCAGGAGCCACCAGAACCATTACTTCTCAAAAATACATGAGAGGCAGCTGCTCACCAATAGATTTATCTAGATCGCAAGACTTGTCATTTCTTCAGAGTATCAACATGTCACAGTAAGCAAAGTAAGAACTCATTTTTCCAAAGATATGTCAGGAACAGAAGAGCTGGCCCTTAAATGAGCACCTCTTACACTGAAGGTCAGCCTCATGTGCATAAGTCATACAAGAGATGAAACAGAGCTCTTCCTCATCTTCACATGGGACATTTTTTGTCATTACAGCAAAATGCATGTTATGATGAAGCAGCATTGGTGCTAGGCAGTTTTTTGGGCTGAGTGGTTATTGCAACCACCTAATGCTGTTTTTGCCTTGTTCAAGTCCTCCAGTTCTATTTCCCCTCCTCCCCTAAACGTATTTGATCTGACCTCTGAGGCTTCGGCTCATTACAGCCTTCTAGGCTTCTGTCTCTTTGCTTATGAATCAGACTCCATCACAAATGTCTGCAGTTTTAATGCTGTGATGGTAGCACTCCTGACATGTTGTTATAGCAACAGTGCATACTGTATACCTCAGAATATCCCACCTTATATCACTGAAATGAAATATTTCATGTTCCATCACGTACATAGAATGGATGGTTGTAGCACCCATCTCCTTTCTTGGATAACAGCTCAATTTCCTTACACTTGCTCTGCACTTCCTGGGTTTCTAATTATCCATGACATTTGTCCCAGAAACACTGTCAGTGCTGATGTATCCCTTTTGTAGTGGAGTGAGCAGAAATGCGTGCGCCTATGGCAAAGCGTGGGCAATTGATTTATACAGTGGCAGCAAAGGAGCCACTTTCTCTTGGAATAAATGTGTGTTGCAAAATAAATTAATGTTTGGAATTGAAATTGGGTGAGACCATAGGAAAAGTAAGATTATTTCAGGGGAGGATGGGTTGCATGGCCCAGAGTTCACAATGTACTGTGAATTACTGGGATGAAGCGGAAGGACCTCCAGTGCTCTGAGGTGGGAAGATGAGAGGAGGTCATACAGGTCCTTCCTGATTCTTCCCTGTCCTACCGTGAGCGACCTGAAGATTTGTTTCTGCCTAAACCCTCTTTTTTCCCTTGCAGCTAAGTGTCCTGGCTGTCAGTGCCGGCTCTGCTCAGCCCAACACAGCCCTCTGCTGTGAGCGAGTGGGAAGCCTCACAGCCTGGCTTCAGCTCATCTGCATGAGCCCGACTTTCAGACACAGTTTTAGGGATGTTGCCCACGTACTTTTTTTACTGCAGGCTGGTATATTGTGCTTGCATATTAACACTACAAATGTTTCTCTTGGTTTGAAAATAAAAAAAAAAATCCATAGATTCTCTCAAGAATTTCACAGATAAACATTGTCCCTGTTTCACCCCACGAAGAACCTCCACAAGGAGACCCTCAGCCCACGCTTGTGTGAGCACATGTAAAGGACAGTTCTTATGTGGGGGCTGTTTTTACAGGTTCCATCAAAGTACGCTCAGGGAAAGGAGCTGGAGCTGCAAATGGTGTATTTCCATTTACAGATAAAGTGACCTGAATTGCTGCAGTTTTTGGCAGGTGACACCTAGTGGCAGTGCGACCTTCTCAAGAGTTTTGCCATTGGCAATAGGCGGTGCTAATAAGTATGAGAATTTACAAAGCCTTCATTTGCGCCTTCCTCTGCATATTCACTGTCGAGGGGTGGTGCCCACTGTGTGTTTATGGGAATTTGTTGTAGCCTGTTTCTCATGGTGCCATTAGAAGACACCTATTTTTCTCTCTGGTGGAAAAATATAAAAGTATGATGTGTGGATAAGTTAATAGGCTAGAAGGCTTTTGGGTCCTTTGTAAAGTTCCTGGATGAATATATCCTGCATATGTTCTGCTTTTGTATGCTTATAACACAGAGGTTAGAAATCTGTAGGAAAGCAGGGGATGAGCTAGATGACCTGCAAAGGGTCCCAATCAACCTCAGCACCTCTTCATGTAAGAGGCATATTGCCAAAATCAACATAAAGTGGTGGAGAGGGGGGGAAATCTCATGTACATGCAAGGCTGGGGAAGGAGGGCGAAATCAAAAAGGAGTGAAAGTTCCCCTTTTTTGTGTGTGTTACTTTCACTGATGTTGTTAAACCAACCAGTGTGTGCTCCTTGCAGAAATGAGTGCAGAAATGGGAGACCCTGTTGTTAGAAAGAAATGAGGGGCTGGTTTCCAGCAAGGCACATACATAATAGTGCTTTCCTCTCTCCTGAACAACACATACTACTGAGCTTTCTTCCCAGTGCCTCTTTGAGGTGTACTGAACTCTTCTGTAATTCACTTCAACTCGACATCTTTGAAAGGTCACATCAGCAGCAGGCAGTTGTGTGAAACTGGCAGGTTTTGCATAGGATCAGCAGGGGTATTTCAGTCTGGGCTGAAGCATTGTTTGTAACAGTCTGCTTACAAGTTTATGTGGAATTTGTTTATGTCATTCCAGTGCTAGTATTTTTACTTTCACAAGCATTGCAATTAAAAAAAAAAAGTGTAAGTTAAAAAAAACCCCAAAAAACCTGTCACAAAAACTTCTGAAAAATAGGGGATATCAAAACCTTGAATTATTTACTACCTGGATAGTATGTACTTTCCTCATCGTGGGCTTTGTTAGATAGAAGGCTGTAATAGCATGCAGTGTCTTCTCTCTGAATGATGCATGACAGTGTGGTCTGAGCAGCAGTGTGCAGGCTGCATGGGGCCCATGCACACTTTGGTCTGTTCTGTCGCTCAGACACTGCCCACAAAGCCAAACGCCTCCTCTGGCACACACCCAGGCTAGAGCTTCATCTGCCACCTCTCCCAGTATAGGTGGTCAGGAGGTAGAAGCTTCCACGTCATCTGCAAAGTGCTGTTGATGCATTTCCCAGTGGTGGGGTAAATGCTGGAGCATCTCAGCAGGCTCTTGTGAGGCTGTGTCTGAGGCAGGGAGAAGCTGCAGTCTTTTAGTGGTGCTTGTGCCTTAGGTGTGTGTAAGTCATGAAGACATGTTTGCGTCTGAGAAAGGAGTTGTGATTACAGAATCATTGCAGGGACAGCCTGGAGCCACCTCTGCAGTGAGAGGAACTTGGTGGAGGTAATACCCTGAGTATTCCAGCAGTGTAGCAGAGCTCTTAAGCTAGAAAAAAGTGGGTAACCTCAGAACTGCAAAGATAGTGAAAGTACGCTGTCAAATGTAAGGTTCCTGGGACCAGTTAATTAGTACTAACACATGACTGGTGGCACCTTTGAATGTACATTGCAGATGGATGGTGGGTTTAAGTCCTGCTCTGTGGATAAGTCCCTTCTGCTTTCCAGCCTGACCTCTGCTTGTGCCTCGTGTTGCCTGCAAGGGTTGGAAGAGCTCTGTAAGGTCTTCAGGCCTCCTCACAGATCTCAGTGGCACTGTACTCTTGTAAAAGATTTCATTAGCATGATTCATAAGCAGACTTTGAAGACCCTTGATATTATGAATGAATGTAATCTAAATTAGAACCTGAACGAATCTAAATTAGAACTCCCTCTAAATTTGGGGGAAGTTTGAATTTTGACCTGAAGTCTGGTGATGTGGTCTAATTTCCAATCCCATGATTTAGTGGGCTGGGAGCCTTAATTCTGTATCTCTGAAAACTTAGATTTCCTTTGTGTGCCTGGCAATCTGGGCAATCACTGGATCTATTTGTTTCACAGTCATTCAGGGTGGTCAGTAGTAGATGCTTTGGGCAGAATGTAAGAAGCTCTGTAATGGAATGGTTGGCTAAGGCTCTTTTTGACTTTTGATTTCAAAGTTTGGATGTGGAGACTACGTAGCTACATAGCCCTTGCTGCTCAGTGTTTTCTTCATTGGAATCAGTAGGACCTTGATGGGTTTGTGGCTCTGCTTGCTCAGCAGCTCATCCCCAGGATGTGCTTTGCTTGTTCTGTGCCTAAATCATTTCTGCAGCCTGCTGTTAAACATCTAGCATCAGTTTGCTTCAGCAACAATAGAGAAAAAATGTCTGAAAGGTAGTTTATAGAGGGAATGAATCTCAGGCATTGTGGCTTTTATTGCACATCTCTGTTTCTGCATATGACTTCCAGCATCTTTACTGGTAAGTTGCTATGTGCATAACCCCTGGGGCTCTTGACCCAATAATTGGACAGAGTTGTCTTGTGCATAACAAGAAAACTAAAGAGAGTAATGATTTATTAGTTTCCCTACCACAATTTCATTTTTTAATAATGATGATAGGAAATGTCCTGATTCTCTAAAACAAGAACTGAGAGCAATTTTAGAATATAGATGCAATTGTTCCTGCTTTCCTCCCCAAAAAAGTGCAATTCAGCCTCATGCACATTGTAACAAGACAAGTGCTTATATAAATAGAGCAGGCTAACAGCTGAACAATTTCTGGAAAGATTTAGCAAGTAAGAGAAACACAAACCACTGATATCAACTCTCTGAATAACCTTATCCTAAGATCTGATCGACTTGTGTTTCTGTTGTATTATTTTATTTAGGTGAGATCCACTGTTAATGCTTTGTTTAGAGAGTATATTGTCAGAAATTCTACTTATTGTTAATAAATACATGGAAAAATATGTTTCAACAAAAACCAGATTAAGCCCAGTTTCTTGAGAAATGCTATTAACTCCTGTCAACAACTGCTGTCTGTTCATGCAAGATAATAGGTATCCTCCCTGCATTGTTTTTAACTTGCTTTGGATGTACATTTTGTGAAATTAGATGGAATTTCAGCTTCTGGCTGTAGGACATTATCTTGGTCTTTTTCAGCTCTTTTTTGCATCAGTTATCATATTTTTTGTTGCTTTTATTAGGAGAACCATCAGACCCCTGGTTAAAACCAGACACGTGTTCCCGAATACCCGCTCGCAGCTTGAGGGGAATCTAGCAGTGGTTTTGACAAGAAAAACCATTATTCATCATGCCTCATTTAGCAGGCATCAAATTTTACATTTTCCCTCTGCCAGCTATTCACTCTCCTGCCCCTTCTCATCAGTCAAATACGATTAATATCACCTTAACTGACTGTTAACTTTGATTATGCAGTCTACTACTATTACTAGCTTTGTTTCATGACATTAGCAAACCATGAGTAGTGATTTCTGAGCCAGTTAAAATGGTATTGGTGGCATGTCCATATACCTGAGTTTATATATATAATTTTTTTTTACACCAAATGCCTTCCAGACTAATTTCATATTACTGTGCTGTGTACTTATGCTTTGGCTCCCTACCAGCCTTATTATTTCTGACCATCTTTCACTGTGAATTCCTTTCTGCCATGGACTCTTCTGCACAACCTCTTGCTGACTGCTCTTCAGGGAAAGTGTTTTAGTGGTTTGTTTTGTTTTTGTTTTTATTCCTATTTAAAAATTTTCATTATCCTTGCTCGTATATTGCCCTTGGGTGTTTCTGTAGTAGACTGTGACCTCTAAAATAACATAATCTTTGACATTTAGTCAATATCTTGCATTATCTCAGTTTAACAGAGTCCTTCAGTCGGCATTCCCCACTGCTTAGAAGCACCAAGGAAGGAGAGCTGTCAGTCTCAAGTAGATGGTTGCTGAGATTAAATTATTTTATTTGCTGGACCACCTGCTGGTAGCTGTTACTCTGCTTCTTCAAACACACGTTTTTATTGTGTTTACTCTGAATGCTGCAAATGCTCCTGAGGTATTTGAATAGCTGTTTGGCACAAATTGGCTCTGAGAGATCATTGCTGGAAGCAAAAAAATCAGATGTGGGAACGGCCTGAAGGAGTGTTTCTGTTCCTCATGCTGCAGCTGAAATATGGCTGGTCAGAGTGACCTGCTGCCTTGCTCTCTTTCCCATAGTGACACCCTCTTTTCTGTGTGTTTTCTGGGTTTTAGAAGCAATGATTCTTGCTGTAACGTGTCAATACTCAAAATATCCAAATCTTTTGTTGCAAATCTAGGAAGAGCATTGAACTATCTCTGTTTGAATCAGCATAGTCATCCAGCCTCCTGGAATGATTTTGTGTAGTTGTCATGGAAAAACTCCAGTCAGGGGCACTGGAGTTTTGTATAGATTTATTTGTCTGATACTTCTTCATCTAAACTCCACTTTGTCTTCTGCAGCTCGCTTGTGGTGGGCTTGCAGGGTTTCATTTTCCACTGTAGCACTGATGGGAGCCCAGCAGGGATGAGTCCTCAGGCTCATACCTCTCTGTCTTCCACAGTTTTTGTGGCTGACCAACTGGCAGAAGTCACCTCCCTGCATTGTTGTTGATTTTACTATCTCTTAAAAAAATTACTTTTTTGTTGGTAGTTTGTTCTATCAGGTATCTTCTTGTAACCACATATAATCACATACTAATGGGTGAAGAAGGCAAATTTCATTTCCTGAATGAAAGTGGTATGCTGCTATACTCATAAAACATGGGAGTGGCAATATCCTGCCCTCAAAGAAATGCATATTCTAGAAACTTAAAACGAAAGTTATGCTCCTGTGTCTGGTTTGAACATGGTTTAAACTCTTTAAAATGCATCTCACATGTAAATGACTATTTAATCATTCCCTAGTCAAAGTTTCTGAAACTTCCTTTCAAACTGTTGTGGAGATCTTTCATCTGTATTTCCTCAGCTCATCTATCCTTTTGATGGCTACCAAAATTTTTATGACAGTAGTTTTTTACTTGTGGAGGGAAGTAATATTCAGAAAGACTTCTGAGATAGTTGGCTTTAAACACAACAATTAATATTAATGAATCCCTACAACTGAACATCAAAGTATTCATTAGAAGAAGAATTTGTATTTTTCTCTGGTGTTTAAGCTTTAAGGATGTAGCTGGACTTTCTTTTGTTCTTGTGGCCCAAGGAATATGTAAGTATTCCTTGAAAAAATGGAACAGCTTGAGTCTGGTGGTTTTGACACCATCCTGGCCCTGGATGCTGCACACGTGTTGTGTGAGACATGTGAGTTTGAATTCACAAGGGACATGAGGGAAGTTGTACCAAAATCCCTCTATGGTAGGTATGACTTGTGGCCGTAGTTCCATCATAAAGGCTTAGCTCCTTAATGCTGGGGAGACCTGAAGGTTGTCCATCCAGACCAGACAGGGTCAATGCTCCTTACAGCAGGTCTCTGGTTTCACACATGCAATTCTCTTTTTATCTCCCACCTCATGACTCCTACTTGCATGTCTGTGCCCTGAACAAGGCAGAATTTGTGGGGCTGTGGAACAGCACTGCTCTGCTTGAGCAGCACCTGGGCTAAGTACCTCCTTTTTGGACACAATCTGACATTTAGCAACAAAACTGTTGGAGCCAATATAAAACACAGGGCATATCTATGGCTGTGTGCGCTCTTGGGTAACGTGTAGCATGTGGTTATGCTGAACCTGTCACCAACAATAGCTGCAGATTTGCCAGGGAGGTGTGGAGTCCTGCAGGGTCCCATTAATGCTTCATGGAATCATAGAATCCTCGAGGCTGGAAAAGACCTTCAAGATCATCCAGTTCCTGACTAGCGTATTCTTGGTTGTGTGTTGGCACTGGCCAGTCACCCATGCTGCAATTGCTTCTACCCAGGCCACCAGAACCTGGGCACCCAATTAAAGACTCCCAGTTCTGCAAACTGGCAAAGTACCTAGGAGTGCTGAGAAACCAAGTACTGTATATCCCAAATTCTTTGGTGGGTCAAGCTTGACTCTTATCACTTGTGTATTTTAATTTCATAAATTTCTGGAGGCTAGAGGGAGGATCAAGATCTCACTGTGTTAGATGTTATACAGACGTGGAAAGAGTCTTGCCCTGAAGGTCTTTCAATCTACATACAAGAAGATTAAAGATTAGAGAAACGGAAATATCATCAGGAACAATAATCAGATAATAAGTGGTAAATGTTGCATTAGTTCTGCATTAGATTTTTCCCTTGTTTTTGTGTAATATTCCTTTACTCTTACCACCAAAGAAGTAAAGAAAGAAGAACTGATGTTTCCACTCCTTTTAATATATCTCACCTATGGCAAAAGAGCAACTGACATTTTTGTTAGTCTCTGGTAATAACCATATTTAGTTTTGGGGGTTTTAAATTATTTTAAACATTTTATTATATTAAAAATTTTACCATCAGTAATGGTTTTTTTTGCTGTTACCGTGTGCAAAGTCTGCAGAGATAGGGGCCATACTGGAAAGATGCTCTATAAGCAGAGGACTAAATCCACCTCTAGTTGGTTTAGCTGCCCTTATTCTGCTACTTACAAGAAAATGAAGATACCTTTTAGAGGAAAATAAAGTTTCAATAATTAAAGTATCATCTCCTTGAGCCCTAGCCCTCTTAATAGACAGCAGAATATTGCTGTCAGGAAAAGTCTGTGTTTTCCAGCTTTATAGCTATGGAATGATTTTTATGCATAGAGTAGTCAATATGCTTCTCTGAAGATTTTGTTTCACTTAAGTGAAGTACAGCAATCAGCTGTCAATACTGAAGCCCTGTATGAAAGGCAGTCAATTTTCTTCCTATGTTCAGCTCTATCATGCTGCCTATAGCTCCAGCAGATTGCATTATTTGGCACACCTGTGAATTTAGTGAAGTGCAGTACATATGACAGGAGGCTTCAGTTAAGTTATATCAGCATCTGGCACTTGCCATGATGAGATGTGGGAGGATTGAAAGAAATCATAGTCCCATTGAAATCAGCAGTAACTCTCACTGTACTCCAGTGAGAACAGGATTTCAGGATGTGTATTGGTAAGGGCATGTCCCTGGCTTCTCTTAGAAGGTTCCACTTGCAGAAATTGTCTTTTATGTCCTATGTGGAGTGAATCTTAAACATATTTTTCATTTATTATTCCTCAGAGTTTTGCTGGGGAGTAAATCTAACCAGTTTATATGCTGACAAAGTCTCAAACACTGAAGAGGACTGGAGCACTATTTTCAGAATTAGTCCTTCTTAAAGGAAAGAAAAGTTTTCCTTCAAAAAACCGACTGTCTCAGAGACTTAATGATACAAATCCTTTTCCCGAGACCAGTTGAATACAGTGTCATTAGTGTCAGAACCAAAACTTTTGCCATTCACTTTTGTAACAAACTGTAAAGAGCCTTATGTCCTGTTTCTCTTGCCGCAGCCCCGTGCTCCACATCCTGAGCCAGAATTTTCTTTGGCCCACCTGGCTATCGGGAAGTCGCATGTTTATGATGATCCACGGGCTGGTTTTTCAGCAGGGTCTGGCTTTAGGGAGCGCAGTATCTCTCGGGGCAGTTTGGAAGACGGCTGTGAATGCTTTTCGCAGGTGGCACTAGATGGTGCTGCAGCACCGAGCTTCGCTTCGGAGCGCTCCGGCAGCGCCAGCCTGAAACGTGCGGACAGTAAAAACACCCTGTCCTAATTCTAAACATTTGTCCGTGCAGGGTCTGTGCCAAACCTGGACATCGTTCAGCCCAATCTACATGTTTCCTTTTCTTTTAGAAAGAGCTCTGCTCCTTCTGTATTTCCTTGGTCCTTGTGGAGTATGTGACAGGCATCAGAGACCTGAGGTTGCTGGTAACCACAGTTATTTATCTCTANGTATGCTCCCATTTCTTAACTTATATTTTCAAATGTTGTTTAAGAATATAATGGAAACCCCCTTTAAACCTGCTTTAAACAGATCTTCTTAAAGCAGCTTGCTGTATTTTCCAATTAATAAATGGATGGGATAGGTTCAAAAGAAAGAAATCAATAATCTCCAGCACAGAAGACAATAAAGGCAGGCTTTTCAGTACAACACAGACAGTGCTGGACAAGGGCCATGTAGAGAGACTCTTCAAGCATCTCCCATTTTGCTTGAGATTTGTCTTGAAATGCTTCTGCATCTCTCTTCCCAAGTTTGCCTGGAGCCAATTCTGATGACCATGTGCATGAGGGTAGAGGCCTGCCTTTGAATCCCTTCTATTCCTTGTCTCCCACCATATGATTTCTGCTGGTGTGAAATACCAGGCTTCAATGTTGTAGTGAGATGCTGCTGTAGTAGAGGTGTTGACTTGTGTTTGGTTCAGACCAACATGAGCATAGAGGTTTTCCTTATGCAGGTGGATGTGGCCCTGGACCCAGCTGATGAAGGAGGAGAGGCACATTAGGGGCTTATGTGGTGCTGTTGGGAGCCTTCTGCTGGGAGCATGGCTAAGCCTCTCCCTGATAGCTGGCTTCTGGTCTGGCTGTGAGTATGGGACGTTGGCCAGTCTGTTCTCCCCAGGAGAATCCTGGAAGTTGGCAGTGGGCAGCTGTGGGGGAGCAGAGGGCTGTCTGAGTTCTGGTGAGATCTCTCCAGTCTGCTTCTCAATAGGCTTACTGCAGCTATGGATAAATTAAAGGATGATGATGCATAACACTCTGAGAAGACCATTCTCTGATCCTGTTCCATCTGGGGATGAAGTTGAGCCCTGGCTAAGGGGCTGTAATATACAATGTACCTAAGAATTGAAACCAGTGGGTGACAAGCCTGATCTTCAGCTTGAAGAAACCATTTGGGTTTCTTCAGGGCTTTTCTTTTGTGTGTGTAATCCAAATCCGTCTATACCTCCAGCAAAAAAGCATGTAGAATGAGAAATGTGGAGTTTAGAGGATGTGAATCTGTCTCTATGCCAAATCCGGGGGAAATGTCAAAACTCAGCTGGAAATGAGAGGGATCTCTGGGTCAGATTCATTCCTCCAAGTTTGTTTCCTCAGTCCTTGAAATTTTACATCCATTTAGGGTGAAACTTTGCAAAAATATCGTGTAGGCGACTGTTTAGCTCTTAAATATCAATCAACATGAGAGTATATTCTCATTACTGCTGACTGAGATTTCATATGACGTTAGTTAAAATGGATAGAAAAGAGCCATTAAAATGGTCTCAGCACAGAAGTTTGGTAAAATGTATTGCAATATAACCATTATATGAAAGAGGAGGAAAAAAATGGGAAATTTTCTATGACAGAGACTGTGTGTGAGCTTGAGATGCCCTTAGAATTACCCAGGCAAAATTCAGCTGAACTGTATATTTCAAAACCTGAGACAGGAGAAAGAGCAGCACAGATTAGTCTCTCATTTGTAGGAAAATAGTTAAAATGACAACAAAGACAAGAAAACCTACATTTCAATTTCAATACATCTGTTTGAATTATGGCTATTTGGTACTTTTGAGAATAAATTGCATTTGAAATGGAATCTTTCTAATGACTTATCTTTCAGGCAGGTATTGTGCACACCTTTTTAATGCATTTTACATGTTTGGAGGGGGGAAGAAAAAAGATGAATTATGAAGAAGTTAAGAGGAAAATAATTTCAGGAGGTAATGGATGAGCTCTGTCTGGAAGATTAATCAAGGCAGTTGCAAGAGAGTGCCAAAAGCATAACTGAAGTAGAACTAAATATCTGATTGTAATTAAAACTTTAGCCTTCTAATGGCTCCATGAAAGATATTTTAATAAACGTGAAATGCACTTTCTAAATGGCACGCTAACTTTTAATGACTTGGGTGTTTTGTTTGATTAGTAACCTGGACTGTTAAATTAAAGCCAACTGCAAATGCATGATAAAATATTGATGGTTTCAGGCAAATGAATTGGGGGAGTTATGCTTGACAGATTTTTGGTATCATTAAGGATTTTAACTGGTGGAAAATATATATTGCTGGTGCTTAAAGATAGTTAAAGAGGATCTCGTCATTTATATGCCCTAGTTTTAATTTTGCAGTAATAATGGGAAAAAAATCTGAATTATTCACAGATGGTTGGTCAAGAGAGGTCACTTAATTTAAAAAGTGTTATTTTAATTACACCTGTTTCTCATTTCCGGCATAGAAAATTAAATATTTGGTGGTATTTGGTTATTTCTTTTCTTAGAGTGCCTGGAGCTTTCTTGAGGCTTCTGTGTGTTTTGTATGTGTGTTAAAGAAGGAAGAGTGACATGGTAGAAAGAGTTTTATTGTTTCCAGTATAAGCAGCTTTATTGGAAGTTAATTAAATTAAAAAAACATAATGGTGTCTGCAGGTTCAGAAATAACACATGGGATTTCCAAAGAAAATGGGGATGATCCCAGAACTCAGCCTCTTTTAAAAACAGATTTACTGTATTATTGAATTTCAGCAGCCTTTCTGCTGTCTTCACATAACTGAAGAAGAGAGTTGGAGAATTTTGGGGAAACCGCTGTAATTTTACCTGGCTCTAGTTTAGTTTGCATCATCTAAGAACAGCTTCTTACACCTGAGATGTGCTCTGCCTTTATTGTAATGCCTTAAATTTCACACAGATTTTATTCCTACTCTACTGTGCTCTATTCTTCATGCAGAGAACAGAGATCAAAATAAGGCACAGCATCTAGAGCAGGGTTAATAGAGTGGCACTTCAGAATAGTTAGAGTAGGCGAGATCTCACTGGAGAGGAAGGGAGCACAGTCTCTTCTGCATGTGCCAGAGTGACAACTGAAGTGAAATTATACTTCTACTGAACTCAAAGGATGCCTAGTCAGGGATCCTTTGAGCTAGGTGTTTCCTAAAGCTCTGCATCACCTTTGCATCTTCTGGTCTGCTTCCCTCTTTCTGATTTCCGCTCCCTGTGCCCAGGCAGCTGCTGGCTGTGCTTTGGTTATTCCTATGGCACTGTTCTTCTTGCCCTAGGGACGAATCTCTCAGGCTCTATGGCAGAACTTCTACCTAATTTTCTGCTTCTGAGTTTCCTCTTATAGGCAGTGGCTTACAGCAAAGCAGCAGAAGGCAAAAGACAAGTCTTTGGATGGCTGAAAGTGGATCTAAAGCCAGTAAAACATTAAGGGAGGAGTTTGGTGAGACTTTGGCCAAAGTCGTATGTAAGTACCTCAGTCGGATCTCATGGAAGAGTAACTGTCCCTCTGGCTTCCCAAGGATCCCAGATCTGGGTTAGGACCAAATTCAGTCCCTGATGAGAGAGAGGGAAGGTTCGGGAACACAGCAGGTACTGTTCCCTTGTGGGAAGTATTGGGGAATACATTCAAAGAGAAATTGTGTAAGCCAAGGCAAAAGAAGGCAGCTGCCATCTAAACCAGAATCTGCAATCATGGGAGTATTTGAGATGTCTTAAAATGCCACATGGAAGTAGTGGGGAAATACCACAGCTGAGGTACTACTTAGAGGGAAGATCCAGGGCTAATTCCAGTTTGAACCTACATGTGGGAAAGCAGGAACTTGCCACAACCGTTAGGTAATGTCTAATGGCCACATAGTCCTAGGCAGAGGGCCATGAACTGGTTTGCAGTCTTTTGGCCAATATATTTTATCCTGTGGAGGAAGGACTTAGTTACTGAGAGAAAAGAAGTCACCACATACACTGAAAGAAAGCCCTGGGGACAATGACTGCTGTTGCCTATCTGATGACAACTTATTACTGCTGCTGATATTGTTTGCTATTGGAGAAACCTTCAGACTGCAAAACTGTGGTGGTAGTTCTTCTGAAGTTCATGTGATGTTCCACTTACTTTGTTTCTCCATGGACATTAGACATCACCCAATCCACCAGACACCTCATATTAATTTTATGCCCATGAATATTTCAAGCAGAGCATTTCCAGAACTCAGTACCTTGGACTGCAAACTCATCAGGCCCATCTTCTCATTCAGTCATGTGCAATACTGAGCACACTATTGGTGCACAGCTGATAAATGATAATTCTCTGGAGGCTCCCATTTGTCAGGGAAAACTGTATCCATGTTCAATAAAAGAATCTGTCACAAACTCTTGCTGTTTGCAGCTCTCTCAGACTTACATATTCAGCTGATGATGAGCCATTCAGTGTAATGGGTGTGATGTGTCTTTCCAGTTGGATGGGATGACCACAAATGTTATTAAATTCCACCAGTCTGCTGATGGAAGACAAAATCTGTTCCCACACAATATCAGTAGTACCAGCGTAGGAGATAATGCAATATTTATTTATGTACAGGAGGCCGTAGATAAATTTCCCATATTGTGAGCCTTGTGGAATGCTGAATGCTCATAAATGATGTACCAACTTTATCCTGGCAGAACTGGCAGATATAAACATGATGATGTTTCTGACTGGCTCAGTTTTACTGTCATCCAAATGGCTTAGTATATAATGCAAAAGCATGTCTGAGTCAGTGAATGCCCGTTTTTGAGTGTAGCCAGATGGATTTCTGCTGTGCAGGCCCTTGTTTGATGTCTAAATTTGTCTCCCACACACTCACTGTATCAGCATGCTTGGAAGAAAACCTTGATTTAAGCTGATTATGGAGGATCCATGCTTGTGTTTACAAATTTTCTGACATTCAGCTAAAATGCTGGCTTTATTCTTTACCAGGTGGAGAGAAACACTTTAAAAATTATTTCTCAAAAACCCCACAGACTAAGTGGGGATTGGGGTTTCTACTCTTTGGTTTCAGCTGGGGTGGTGTAGGCAGTGTGGCCTTCTCTTATTTCTTTGCATTAGGGAGATGGGTTTCTCCAACTCTTCTCTTTGAGTAGCTCATCTGGAATTTTTTAAAACTACCCATGCAAGTTTTTTGTCGTTAGGTACCTCCCCACTTTCCTCTCAAGGATGGTGGGGTCCCTTAAATCCATCTGGGAGGAAGCTAAGATGTTTCAGGGTCAAGCAAGGATATCATCAGAACAACCTTTGACTGAGGAACTTTAGAACCTCTTAAGCTAAGGGAAATGAAATTCACAGGTGGGGTTATTAAACTCAGTGTTTTTTTCTGAAGTGCCATATTGAAATGTTGATAGGATTTTAAATCCATAATTTTTATCCTGAGTAGTTCTTGCCTTTTTCTTTTAGCCATACTTTTCTTTTTCTAGATCCCCTGCCTTTCCTTTAATGCTATTATACTTTCTTTCTTTTTTCTTTTTCTGTGCTAAATCCATTTGTTACAGATGAGGAAAAGAGCATGGTAAGTCACCAGTCCTGACTTATCCTCCTAACCATTGGGTTTTCTTTTCTGCCTGGTCTGGATGCACTATCACATATTGTTCTCAATTTCTGGAAAAGCAGAAGGAAATAGACCCTTATTTAATCATATCATAATACACCTGAAATGGTTATAGGATATGGTGCCAGTACTGTTAATATTTTTGCTTTGTTGAGCAATTCATTCAGTCTCCCACTTTGCTATGAAATTAATATGGATTTCTGACTGTGATCTTTTATCCATTTTTCCTATTTCTCTCACCTATTCCTAGCATATGTTTCTCTCCATTTAGGTGCTTCTTAATTTTCAAATGGCTGAATATTTTCCCTCGTAGGTATAATATTTTTTCTTCTCCTTCTTTTTCTTTTCTCCTTCTCTTCCTTTTATTTCCTGTGTCATGACTACTCTTTGCCAATGTGTTACATCATCTTGACCTTGCTTGTTATCATATGGATGCTGCAGTTCACTCTTCCTGTTCTCCAAAGTCCTTCCACACTTACTTTGTTGCTGAATACATTTTCATCCCTTCTGCATCATGGCATAAGAGGGTTTGGTCAGGCCCTGCAGCCTTTACCTCAAACATAAAAAAAAAGGTGGGAGTGGGGGTGGATGGTAGGATGTGAGGATGGATCAAAGATCTCTTCTAAGCCTGGGGGAGGTTTGGGGGAGTGCCAACCCCTGTAAGCAGGGACCTCCAAGGAGAGATGCCAGGATTTACTGTGCTGAGTATGACAGGGGGAGCTGAATTCCCTGCCTGTCTTTAGCCTTTGCTGCCTAGGGACACCCAAGCATGCCAAAACAGGGCAGGAGTCCTGTATTTTAATGTTATGTGAGTGATGGTGATGTGACAAGCATCACATCTGCTCATTTTGTTTTGCCCTGACTAGAAATTCTGCCAAGATTTAGAGCCAGGAGCCCAAGTCTAAGTAGTGATGGGTCTTCACTGTTAATGCTTTTTAAACAACACAGTTTGGGTGTAGTAGCACAAATTGTCGCTGTCATTCCTGGGTTGCATTGATGCAATGAGAGACCCATATTACTTTCCCAGCTAATCAGTGCCCAAGGTAATATAAATATGTTAGTATTGTATACTATATTGTAGTATATTTTTGAACCCTGTCTTGCTAAAGTCTAAAGCTACTCTTTTGCTTTCATTTGGTGGGACTGTGGAGCCTCAAATAAATAGTTCATCTCGAGTCTCTGCCAGAATCTTTTCACTTTGCACTAGCTGAAGGTAAATTCACAAAACACATGAACAAAAGATGTTATGTGGTGGCTATTCTCATGGTGAGACAATTCCTAAGAGACAATATCATTCAAGTAGATACGTTTCCAAAACAGCCACCAAATTTTGATATGTACCATTGGGTTGTGAAGATTGAAATGAGAGTGCTCACTGGGGAGACCTCAGTTACCCAACTTGCACAGTGGCAGCTGCTTACCTACAGAAATTGAAGATTGCTTCTCCCAGTGAAAACATCTGGAGATAGTGAGAGGGCACTATGTGAGGCCAGAAAAATAGCCTATAATAACAGCTAATGAAGCCAGAGAGAGACTTCTGCAATGAGCTCTAACCTCCTGTCACCCTGGTCCATGCTGCGTGAGTAGAACTAGAAAATATACTTCAGTATCTTGTCAAAACTGCTCTGTAATGTTTGGACTGAAGCTGCTTTGAAGGTGTGATCCTTTGTGGGATTTTTTTTTGTTAAAGTAGAATGAAAAATGTTCTGTCACGTTCCAGGTTACAAACTGTAGCTGGAGTAATAAAAGGTCGCTTTACCATTCAGCATCCATTTCCTATTCCTTTGAAGTCCAGCATTTACTAGCAAGTAAACCATGATACTTCAAAAGTTTCACAGCAGTGTGGTGAGGCAGAGATATAAGTACATGAGTAAAATAACTGATTATCTGGTACTACTTTGCTGCTAAACAAAATAGGGCCTACCCCAGTTTTTTCACATCTGTGCTCTGTGCACTCTTCAAAGTTCTCTCTGGCTATCTGTACTGTATCTTTTATGCAAGGATAAATATCTTTGAAATGTGTGGAGAGGGCAAAAAAGCACCTTCATTTGGCGTCTCCTTTGCTTTGCTGCTTTCATTTACTTGGGAGAATTAGAAAATATTTTATCACCTATTCTCTGTCCCTTTCATCTTTCCCTCTCTCTTTCCTCAACTTTTCATACTGTGAAAAGAGAGGAAATACCTAGGAAAAGATGTCTGCAAGCAAAAGAAAAGACTACATGAGGCTGCAGTGTTTCCTAAAAGGTAGTTTATTTTGCCAGGCTCCCCTTGTAATCAGATAGAACCATCTGGAAAAAAACGAGCAGACCAGCTTTCTGTGGTTACAGCCAGGAAGGAAAATGTTATTAAAATGATCGCAGAGCCTTTTCTCGGGGATTGATTTTACGCACTGTGCCGTGATGTGAGGCCAGCCCTGTGCTGGGGACGATGCGAGCCGTGGGCTGCAGGGGGCAATCCAGCACAACTCAAGCTGGTCCGTCAGCTTTAAATAACTCTGACAACAAAGGCCAACATTGTGCTCGCGGTTTGGGGACTGTCAGGATATGTTCTAGCACAAGGATCTCTCTCCTTTGTGCCCTGATTATGCATTGTCAAAAATCCCCTTCATCAGCTGCTCCTGTGTGTCCATTGGGTGCACTGGAGTTGCCTGTTTTGTCACCAGCAGTTGGTTATTTCCTGCAGAACCTGTACTAGTGCTGAAGTGCTGCTTTAGAGACTGTCCTGCCAGGCTCCTGGGCAGTGCTCCCATGCTGTGTCATCAGGAGGCTTGGTCCTCTGGAGTTTTGTTTCCTCCAGTCACAGCCAAAATGGAAGATACTTGGCAAATGAACGTATATTAAGCACAAGTTCTGGAAACGGTTGTGTTGGGTCCCAAAGAGTGGTCAAAGCCTATTGGTACAGGGGGACAGTGGTGCAAGGGCAAAGGCGTGAGAGCTGGTGAGGAAAAGTGGGGGAGCAGCTGTGACAGCATTTGGGGTTTCTGTTTCAGTCCCTAACACACTTGATGCAAGACAGTGAAGTGTCTTCTCCTGCTCCAGGTTTGCAATGGGATGATTGAGTGGCGCTCAGAGACAAAGTGGCTGTGTTGAAGGCACTCTGTGCTAGTTTCAGCTGGGGTAGAGTTAACTTTCTTCACAGTGCCTCTGTTTTGGATTTGTGCTGAACAAAGGGTTGATAATACAGAGATGTTTGTGTTATTGCTGAACTGGGCTTACACAGAGCCAAGGCCTTTTCTGCCATACTGGTGGGGAGCTGGGTGTACATGGCAGGCTGGGAGGAGACACAGCTGGGACTGGTGACACAAACTGACCAAAGAAATATTCCAAAGCATAAAACATCATGCTCAGTATGGGAGAGACATTTGGAGTGACACAATTTGGCTTCCCAAGTCACTGTTATGCATGATGGGACCCTGCTGTCCTGGAGAAGGCTGAACATCTGCCTGCCCACACCTGTGGGAAGTAGTGAATAAATTCCTTGCTTTCCTTTGCTTGTCTGCAAGGCTTTTGCTCATCCTCTTAAACTGTCTTTATCTCAATTCACAAGTTTCCTAGCCTTCACCCTTCCAGTTCTCTCCCTGTTCTTGCAGGTGGGGGAGTGAGCAAGTGGCTCCACAGGGCTTGGTTGCTGCCTGGGGTTAAACCATGACACCATCCCAGTGCTCTCCAGAGACTGAAATGGAATTAGGCAGGAGACTTGTTGAGATCTTCCTCCTCTAATTCCCTTGTGCAGACTTGTTGGGAGCCTTCTCCCTTGTTCAGTATCTGCATCTGGACTGCAGGCACCTCTCCTGAACTATTGCGCACTTGGCAGCATGGTCCTTGGGTCATTTGTTCCACTTGCCTTTGCTCCTGAGTACTGCAGGTGTTTCTGGTGAGTGCTGGGCACACACCTCACCATCACTCCTGCTGGTGGACACAAGCAAAAGTGGTCAGATTTGACTTGTCCATAGAAGTCCCTGTACAGTCTTCATTTTTTCTAACAGTGACACCAGAAAAGCTCTGCGTGAGACTAAAGAGCCTTTCTGATGGCAATGGAGAGAATGTTGGTAAGAAGGGTCTTCTGAACCTGAACAAGTTGGATGGTGAAAGGAGGCTGGGCTCCTCTTGGGTACTTCCCACCTGCATGGGGGGAGTGGAGGGGAACTCCCCATAGCAGCCCTTATGCTGCGAGGTCAGTGAGCACATTTATTGCACTTCATTTGCACCTCATGGTGAGGCTCTCTCTTGCCCAACAAAGGGCAGAGATTGATCAAAACTTGTCCTGTGGTTATACCATGTATAAAATATCTCCAGTGTAGATTTTCTGGCATCATGTGATATTTGTTTTAGCAGAAGCATTACGCTCTTGTCAGATTTGCTTAAAACTGGACAACAGGTTTGACTTTACTGGAAAGAAGTAGAACTTGGAGATTCAGGCAGTGCAGTCATATCAACAGCATCGCTTCAGGAAGTTGGATTAAAAATGAATAGGTGATGTTTTTATTAAGAACCTTAACATGCAATGCAACCCAAAGTATTGTCAAAGGTGAAACCTAATATTCAAGGTGATAGGAGGCCAACAGATTTTTCTCTGATTATTTGCAGTAATCAAACAATGCAGAAAAGATTTGTGCAGTTTTGTTATGACAAAGAGCTTGTCTAATGAATAACAAAGAAATGCCATTGTATTTTTTAAATATGAGAAAATAGTTCTGTCTGCTTCTTGTGTGTGGAAAGATTAAAAAAAAAAAAAGAACATTAGAACTAGAAGAAACTAGAGTTTATCATCCATAGGCAAGCCAGGCTGCACAGACACAATCTGTGAGGAGCCCACTGTTCTCATCTAAACTTTTCTCAAGTCTTTGGAAGTGCTTATAAAGGAGAAAGGATTAAATCTCCAAAGTTAGATTCAGTAATGAGACATGGATGTTACTTTGAACCTCCCAACTTAAAAAAAAACCCAACAAAGCAACAACAAAAAAGGACTTTTCGAAAGGTTCTGTAATTTCAAACCCTTTGTTTTGGAAAGCATGTGGGATGTCCTGTCCAACTAAGTCCTCTCCTCACCCATCATCAGTGAGTGGCCCTGTACCTGTCTCAGGACCAAGGGACGTCCCTCTCTCCCCTTGCTCCATGCTGGGAGAAGCAGCTTGCCCCTCCAGCACGATTCTGCAGTGCTCCTCCTGGGAAGCAGTCACTTTGCCTCTGGTAGTGTTTCCGCTTCAGATTTTATAAATTGCTACTGTCCCTGCACAGAGCTGGCTAAGTGAAGCTTTCTTTCTTGTTTGCCCTAGATATAATTTTATTATTAGTCACATCAAGGGGGACTCAGAGGTTTTTAGGGCTAGAAGAGACCATTACTGTAATCTAGTTTGGAAAGCATCTTCCACTGTGGTTTTGGGTTTTGTCAAAAAGACAAATGTTATTTGTTTTCCTTTGCCCTTAGGCCTTAAAGTGTAATTTAAGTTCTTATAAACCAAACAGAATGATAGAATAATCATTATCATAGTATTTTTAAAAAGTTTTTTTCATTTACTGAATAAATGTCTCAAAATTATTTTAAAATATTGGAATAAAAATCTACTTTGGTTTTAAATGGAGGAAAGCCCCCTTACCCTTTCTGGTTAAAACACAGACAAACTCTGATGCCACAGGGAAGTCTGAAGGATGGAGTGGACACAGCACAGCAGGATCTGTCCAGGGAAGTTGAGGAGAGTTTTATCTGTATCTGAATAACAAGCTGAAGTGGCCATAGAGGAATTCTGCTCACATTTCTGACAGAAGCAAAACTTTCAGCTATTCTTGATGTTCAACTCTCAGGACTTGTTTAATATTCAGCACTGGTTTCATCATCAAAGAAATTGAGGCAAAATTAAAAATTCTTTTCCTGGGTCTGTTATTTTCACAGCTTCTACTTCCTTTCAATTTTGATACTGCCATCCATTTTGATAAAAGAAAATGATATGTGAGGAACAAGGCAGGCAGGAAGAAGACAGAACGAGAAGTGCTTTTCAACACTGACTTCACCTCTGCAGAAATTTATAATAAGGTGTCTGCAGATCACTCCCTGCTGAAAGCTCTCACAAATAACACCCTGTTACGGAAAGTGAATTTAACCAGTCCAGCTACCCTTGACTGCTGGGGAGCACCATGGCACACTCTGATCTCTGAACAGCTGGTCTCTCTTGTCTAGTGCTGTGCAATTTCTTTCTGCTCTTTTCTCTTGAGCACATATAACTTCAGTGTGTGTCTTGTCTCCTCCCTTCCCTAAAGCTGTTTGTTGGAAGAAAAGGCTTCCAGAAGCTTGTTAGGCTTATCGATCTGAATTGACTCCTGGGGCTGGCTCTTAGGATCCAGAAGAAAGCTCTTTTCAAGGTGCCTGGTTTAGAAAACATCCTCTCTGGCATTTGTTCCCCAAATGAACGGGTGAAAGAGGAGCTTGGCCTGTGTGGGCACCTTGAAGGGCAGCATGCAGGTGGTCCAGGCTTTGGGGGGTACCCTGAAGCTCTGTATTAGGGTCAGTCACTGCGTCCTAGTGTGACCTTGAGTAAGTCATTTAGTCTGTTCCTATGTGCCATGGTCAAGAGCTGCACAAAGGATGTTACACAACTCTAAATTGTGCTCTCAGACAGCATTTGTGCTGCTGTCACTGGGCAAACACCTCCATTGCAGCAGCCTGGACAATGCTGCTAGCAGCACAGCTGAAGCATGATGGGCATAGATTTCTCTTTTGGAACAAGCAGAGTGGTGGTGATGGCCACGCAAAGGCAGTGGAAGGAGGTGAAACTGGGAGGTTTTCTGTGACAAAAGGCAAATGGAATGAATTCGTGCCAATGCTCCAGATATCAGTAGGCTGTTAAGTACAAAAATCAATGTTAATGTAACATTACAGCTGAGCTATTAAACCTGTTAGTTAACCTGCGGAGCTCAGCCTGTAATCTCACAGCTCCTTTTTGAACTGCACATATAGGCCAGTATCTAAAACACTACTTGCACAGAAAAATGGTAAGGTACTTCGCTTTTCCGTAATTCCAAAAGAGTTTTGCAAAACACAAAGTTTGCCTAAGAACAAATTAAATACATGGGAAGTTTCATTTTAG
Organism: Hylia prasina; assembly: GCA_013397195.1. Classification (NCBI taxonomy): domain Eukaryota; kingdom Metazoa; phylum Chordata; class Aves; order Passeriformes; family Sylviidae; genus Hylia; species Hylia prasina. The sequence goes on along the minus strand of VYXD01003062.1, from coordinate 2,551,121 downwards.
GGACTACAGTTTTCAAAAGGTTCCCACATTTTCCAGAATACATGAAGCCAGCTCTTGTCTGTTAGGTGTTTGTTAACACTAGTATTTCTCAAAGTCCTCCAACAGAACAAAGTAGATCTCTGAATTTATCTTTGGATGAGATGGTGTTTAGATAAAGAATGTCCTTCTGGGGTCATACATAAATGGATATGATGGGCCACTGGTCCCAGCCAGGCCTCAAGACATCACTGCATTTGCTGGTGTTGCTGTTGGAGTCACTCCTGTTCTGTAATTGTAATGCGTGTTCATACTCCATATGACTCTCAGTAGTTTTGCAAATTCTGTTCTTTACATGGTGCCACTCTTTGCATAAGAAAAAATGCTTCAATTTACATAGTCTCCGGGGGAGTGGCAAACCAAACCTGCAGCCTGATTGTTTTTCCTGTCATTACCTATTTTTCTGAGAACTTCTTGTGTGTCACTTTGCTTGTATAACCTGATACTTCATTGCAATTAATAGACATGAATTTACTAGCAGCAGTACATAGTGGGCATTTGTTGTTTTAGTGACCCTTGTCTTCTCTCCCCCTAATAGCTCATGCAACTCATTCAATCCCAGCTGAAGCTTTGGATTCTCTGAGACTGCAGACTAGATAAAAGGCTGTGTAGCAGCTCAGAAGGGTGTGCTACATCTCCTTTAATATGATCCATTGTGGGAATCGGCCCAGATGCACTTGCCTGTGGTTAAAAAAAGGAAATATTTTTAAAGCTGTGTAGCCATTATCATAGCTCATATGTACAGAAGGGTCAAGCTAAAGTGGTCATGGGGATTGCATCTGAAATCCTGGTGACACTGAAGTCTGCCAGAGTTTTGACAGCCCCATTAATTGAGTTTCTGTGGTTGGTAAGCCTTCTTTCCTAATGTTATTTTTAATTCCACACAGAGAAATCAGAATGCAGTGAAGTTTACAGAAGGGGACTGAAATGTCAATGCCCCCATGCCATTCAAACAGCTTTGATGGGGTGGGCAGAGAGAGTGAGGGCAGATCCTCCATCCTGGCTCTTAGCTGTCATGGGCTGGGAGGCTGCTGGCATTGCTCCAAGCTGCCCAGTGCCATCAGGGAAGCTGCTGTGTGGGAGCTGGAGGTGCAGGCTAGAGGTCGTGGTCCCATTCTTCCCTTCACTGGGACACGTGGGGATGCAGAGCCCTGGGGGTTGGAACCTGTCCTTCCTGCTACAATGGCTCTTTTGGGGGGCTATGGTTTGGACTTTGACATGTGGACAGGCTGTGCAGCCCTTGGGGTTAAGGACTGCATTAGCTGCCTGGTGGGTACCCAAGGGGAGACTCCAGCTCTGAAGGGGATGTTGTACAGTGGCTTCATGTTTCTTTCTTCCTTGAATTTAAACTCCTTAAAAAAAATCCCTTCACTTCTCAAATAAGCTCTTTACTTTTGCCTTTCAACCCTAAATAGCTTAGCATATAAGCAGCTTCTTTTGGAAAAAAAAATTTGACGCTGTCTCCGTTTCTGTGATCAGATGCTCAGAATGAATTTCCGTCTAATCCTAGTTTTGAAATTGATTCAGCACAATGACCTTGGGCAAGTTACTTAACCTCTCAGTGACCCAGTTTTTCCATTTGTAAAATAGAGAGCAGAATACCCTTGTGACCTGGGTAAACACCTCCTGAAGCTTAATTTAGATATGCCTGTTTTAGAGGCCTTTGAACTCTCTGGTTGGAAGCACAATGGAAGAGTAAAACATGCTTCTCAGTGGGGAGTTTAATCTCCCAATGTACTCTGTGGGTCTGGTGCACGGGCCAGCCCAACCAGAGCTCTTCTGCAGCAATTAAACATAATGCCAACAGGAGGTTCATGCTTGCTAGGAATGGTGTTAGGGCATCCTAATCCCACCTCTGTGTGGAGAGGCAGTGGAGCATCCTTGCACTGCCCCAACTGGGTGCTAGGTTAAGGAGGAACGGCTGAAGAGGAATGTCAGGTGTACTTGACCCTCCTGGTTTCCAGCCCTATTTGGTTTGAAACATGACGTGCAGACTGGATGAATTCTGGAAGCAAAGTGGAAGTGTTGGCATGCCCGTTTGCATACTAATACAACCCGAATGCCATTATTTTTCCAGCTTCCACAGCTGTGTTATGACTGTACTAGAGCTGAATTCTAACAACTAGCCAAAAGGTTTGTTTGCGTGTATATGTGCACTGAGATTTTGCAAGTAAAACTGGAAAGCTTTCTAGTTGTTGCAATTGTGTTTTTTTTTTTTTTTTTAAAACCCAGCACACTTTTGTGCTTACATTAAAAATTATGGATCAGCTGTATTTTAACAACTGTCTGTTCCCTGAATTTATGCAGCTGATGGCCTCAGAGCTCAGTTTGAAAGGTTTTCCCCTCTGCATTGCAACTGGGACTTCTTCCATAGATTCTCTTTTTCTTAACAGAAACAGTGTTTTATCTTTGTATCTTTGTCTTGTATAAAGGATGAAAATCTATAGTAATCCTTTCCTATGTAGACTGCTCTATTTTTCCCGTAAAATACTCTTGCAAATAAGTCTGCAGATCTTTCAACACAATGCCTGAAGCATCACACATGATAAATCCTTCCCTAGTCTCAGTTTTCTGTAACCTTCCTCATTCCTCACAATGACACACACTTTCTCTCATTCATCTTTTATTACAATTCAATATTGTGCTTGAATATAATTAGGTTTTATGCAGTATAGCTTTTTCCCCTCCTTTTTTTTCTTTTTTTTTTTTTTTCCTTGAAAAAGGAAAAAACTACTTGTTCCCATGCACATTTCATCTGGAAATTGACTTCAGTGTTATGGGTTCCAATATATTTACACAACAGGTAGGGAAAGGTATTGGGGGAAAAAAAGAAATATTTTTAACATCATAAACCTCTAGCAAAAATATGTATGTAATAGAATCTGGTACTGTGGTATTACACACATTACAACTGTCACTGTGACTTACAGCCTTAGTTTAGCTGAAAGAAAATCTATAACCCCAGAAATGCAACAATGTCCAAGTCACAGTTCAGAGTAATAAATGTTTTTCACAGAATAGTGTAATCCATATTTCCAAAGCTGATACAACAAAGGCATTTCTGCTAGAAATCTTTCAATTTCATGGGCGGAGGCTCAGAGAGGGAGAGAGAATGGTTTGGAGAAATGATAAGCAATAAAATGCCTGTGTTCAGAAATATTGGCCCTTTGGCTACTGCCTTTGGTAGATTGTTCTTGTCCCCAAATTACATCTTTATTAATAAAGTATCATCTGTCTTTTGATAGCAGAACAGAAAATCAACCTTTAAAGTTCCTGCTGTGATTTCAGGGTGGTGAGGACATTGGGTTGCAGGCAGCTGTACGAGCGAGCACCTTGGTGTGTCCCACATCATGGCAATCCTATATGGTAAGCACTGGTCCCTCGGGGGTAGATGATGCAAAGTGTGCTCTAGTGATGATATAGGCTATTTTGTCTGGCCAGGGCTCTTGGACATGCTCCTCCATGCCTTGGTGCTGGGAGCTGCCAGCTGCTGTGCCTCTTTGAGGTTCCAAGAATGCAATCCCTCTGTGCACCCACTGTTGAGCCTTTCACCTTTGTGCTGGGATGAACTGATGGCTTGATGGGTGCAATTCTTTGCTTGTGAACTTGAACTGTGAAGTCTTATCCCAAATATTACTTTTTGATTCATCTCAGCTATCTTTTCTCAAGGAAAAGTTTTCTCAGCAAAAGGTAGCGAGAGCCCTGGGGTGTCCTTGAGTCCCTGGCTTCGGTTTGACTTTGTGTGTGGGAAGAGAACTTGACCATGTGCCAGAACAGTGAGGCTATCCTGGCAGGCCTTCCTGCTGGTGACATCAAACAAATATATCACACTACACATTTCCTCTCTCAGAAGGGTATAGTTTGAGTAGCTAAGTAGCTTGTGTTTTGGGTTCCCAAGACCTTCATTTGTTTCTGCCTTCAAACTTCCTGGCAAGCTTGCTTATGTCTATTAATTTTCCAAAGTCCATGAAAGCAAAAAATGGAGCAAATTACATTAAGGTAATCTGTAATCATTCGAGTTAGCGTATGAGTGAAATACTCTCATAGCTGAGCAGTTAAAATGGAAATGCAGTATTGGGATGCTCTGTGTGCCATAGTTTATTGCCCACTATATGTGTTCCAGAATATCAGGTTCATTCCAGTCAAGGTTACTAAGATGCTTGTGTTTGGTTTCATGTTTAAAAATAAAAGCAAAGTAAATGGAGACACTGGTAATAGGAAAAAACTCTACCTTATCAGGCCCCTCATTTATTTATTCTCTTTCCTGGGGCTGAGAAGATATGCTGGCACCTAGGACTTCTGAATGGGGTGTGTTTAGCAGCAAGCATGTGGGTGGCATGGAAAGGCCAGTAGGTTGGTCTGTGCTGAAGAGCCAAGCCTTTAATCAAAAATGCAGAGGCTCAGCATATCTAGTTGTATTACCATCTTGAAGCCTTGCAAATGCTTGGTATATATAGCACTAATATTGTCCCTACTATGCTGAGACATCATGCTTATTTTAATGCACAGTACTAAAAATTTCAACCTCACATAAATTAGCTTTATTAGCTACTTTACTTAGTCATCATTCCTATTACTGCTTCATTAGATAACTGATTCATAATCATTGGCTTACAAAGAAGAGATTGCAGTGTTTTCTCCTTTCTGTCTGCTCCTCACCTTCCTGGGCTTCAGTGTGGATTCAGACTAATGCAATGGTACAACACATAACATCCAATCCCTCCTGAATCCTGATGTGGAACAGCCTGAAATGCTCTGTCCTTGTAAAGCTGTATTTCTTTCAGACCTACTGTAGGAGACTCTATAATCTTGATTGGAGTGTCTGACTCACAAGGACGAGCTAATTTTGTTGGCAAGTTCCTGCTTTCTTGAGCCAGTATAATCATATTTTTTCTGGTGTTCAAGAGGCTGTGATAGGAGCCTGAAATATTGCATGTGTGTAAAGTAGTCAAGACATAACAATATCGTCACAAAGTGGTGAGGCTGTGAACAGCTTATGTGCCCTTGGGGCATAGGACAGCAGACACTCTGAGGGCTTTTTTCCATCTCACCAAGGTGAAGAAGCAGGTGCTTGTGTCAGGAGACTACGTGGCTCTGAGACCAATTGTTACATCCACTGAGGTGTAACCTTATAGTTGCGTGCAGGATGTGGCCTTCCTGCTGAAATACAGCTACCAAGCAACTGGGTTCTCAAAAAAGGTTTATCACACCTGTTTGTTTGGGTGTTACACTTCTCATAGGCTTTGGGAGCAACTTAAAGCATGAAGGTGGATATTTTGAAAGGAGAAACTAGGAATGTCTGTGTGAAAGAAAACTGACTTTTCTTTTCATTGCTTTTATTTGCTGCTATCCTTTGTTATTTGATTGTTCTGTTAGCCCTGTATTCAGGTACCATGGAGTTTCTCCAGTGATCCCTAGCTCCATGAGAGCACGTGTCACACCAGCAGCTCATGTGATTCTTGCTTGGAAAGAGAGGGCTCTTACCAATTCTTGCAAGGAAAGCTGTGCTTTTCCTTCAGAGTTCTTGGAAGGAATTTTCCCCATCATCAGGCTAATCTTCCACAGTGAAAGGGGAAAATTTTGCTACAAGACCATTATACATAGTGGAAAAGGATTCTGCTGCAGAGACATGAGAATTGCATAGCATTGCAACTCATCATGTCTCAGATCAGAGGCCCTGGCCTCATGAAAGATTCGTGCTGGTTTCCCTTGCTGTAATGAAGAGAAAATTTGAAAATCCCAAATGCCTTGTAGAATTCCTATGACCTTTTGGTAACTTTTTAGACACATGCACTTGCTAAGCTCTAATATGCTTGTGGTCACTGAACTGGCACTCCTCAAAATTAAATAGACCTAATGCAAATTACTAATAATCTGAGAAAGCTTTGTGCTAAAGAGGCTGTAGTAAAATTTCACAGGAGAATCCTCTTCTGCAGGCTACATTAAATGGCCTTGTTAGACATTTGAGTATTGAGTGTCATTATGTAGTGATTTGAGAAGGAGAGAAAAAAAAATCATAAAACTGCTAGTAAGATTCTCACAGCAGATCTATTATAGCTAGTCTCACTCATAATAATTTAGAGTTTTAATTTTCTCAAGCGTCCCACAGGTTTACTATATCCAGCCAAATGCTTCACGGACAAGTTGGCAGAATGGAAGCTTTTTATGACCTGTCCCCACTGGTGGCTTTTAAAGCTTCACCCCCTCTTCCTCCATATTTGTGTGCCACACTCATGCACATACACATGCACATCCACACACAAAAGAAGTCTCAGGGAGACACAGGAGTTTGTCACGTCCTGCACAGTCCTCAACTTAATTCACACTGTTCAGAAACCATCAGCATCTTGATGCAGGGGCTCTTTCCCCCCTTGGTTTTAAAACCAAGGGAAACATGAACACTGAAACCAAAGGCACATTAACTGATACAGAAGCTCAGAGACAGGGGGTTCCTGATTTGAATAGTCTTCCTGAAAAACAACACCTCTCTGGGTCTCTGTGTGTTACTCATCAGTCAATATCCATCTGTTTGAAAAGTGAAGAACCTGCTGGGAAGCTGGTAAGACCCCTGGCAGAGAGTGTAAATACCCTGAACCTGGGGACTTATATCCGCAAGCAAGGGGAAAAGTACATTTTTCTACCTGATTGGCACAATGCAGGCTAAGTCATCCATACTGGGTGCTCACCCCCAGTTTGGATCGGTTGCTGACAAATGGGAACAGGACGTGCATGTGTCAGTGTCTCAGCTGTAGAGATGCACTTAGTTGGTGCTCCTTGGGCTGTGAAGAGATGCTGGGGATTTCCTAACCCCCGCTGACCCCTCCCATGAGCGGACTTGGCCGCGGGTGCGGAGAGATGGGAGTCCTGAGCCGGAGATTTTAAACAGAAGTGTTGAAATTATCTTCAACATCTGCAAAAACTCTTTGACAGAGCCTCTTGCAGCAAAGTCCCCAGAACATGAATTTTGACAAGGAAAGAGCCCATTATTATCAGTGATGTTTCAACTATTATTTTATGAATATATTCAATGACAAGAACTAGCTTGTTTCCAAGACAACAAAATTCAAACCCGATCCATGATTGCTCTAAAGGAGGCCTCCTGTCATTTCATTCCTTTGAAGAAACTCACAATTTGATGGGCAAAATGCCAGAAATAATTAGACAGCATAGCACCATAAACCCCAATGGAAGCAAAATATCTGCTGTAAGAATTTCCCACCAGAAATCCTGAAAATCAAATCAAAGCCTGGATAAAATCTTTTCTGTTGGGTATAAGAATGAAGGGAGGGAAAAAAAAAAGTGGGTGGGAGAAGACAATCCAGTTTTTTACCTCATCAAAGGGAATACTAAAAACTGTCTTTGTGACTTGCTTGTGTCTTCTTGTGAAATAATAAGTGGGCAGGGCAATCAAATTTAAAGCAGTATTCCCCAAAGCAAGGTCAAAACTGCTAGAAATGTTCATTTCATTTTTATTTGCTTTCCCTGCAAGGTACACACTGTGGCTATAATTTCCCATTCTTTATGGGGAGATCAAAAGATTTGTGCTGTGCTGTGTAGGAATCAATTCAGTCATCCTGGCAGCACGCCAATCTTTATTACGTTATTTGTTAACCTGCGTTATTGCAGAACGGAATAACTGTTCCCTGGGATAAACCAGGGAGTTCTTCTTGCTTCCTTGACCTTGATTTCCACGCTCGCGCCTTGTCCTCTCAGCACCCACATGCAGGTAATGATTGTCTGTGTCAGAGTGAATGAAATACCTCTGCAGATCCTGTGCCGAAGCAAATCACTGAATTGGTGGCGTGTAAGTGAACCAGTAGCCTCCATTGTTTGCTTTTGCAGCAAACTGAGTCTCAGGTATTTCTTACAGTGGGATTCTCCTCGCTTTACTGGCAGTAAAACCAGCCCACGTGACGAGAGCTGTGTTTGCTCTTTTCTTCCTACTAGGCCATTTCTGTAATCTTCAAAGCCAAATGCATCAGTCAAACCATCCTTCTTGGAATATTTCTGAATTCTTTTGAAGAATCTTTTTTGTTAAATTGGTGAGCAGTGATGTATTTTGGTAGTGTTGGGGACATGTATTAAGGGCGTGCTAAAACCAAGTTTTTGAGTTTTCCCTAAGTAAGCATCACATGTACAAATTTCACATGTACCAGTTTTGCACCGGGAATGTTTCACTTACATTTTCTTAACAGAAAAAAGTAGGCTTTGCACAGTTATGTTTTTCACAGAGAAAATAGAGGGTAGGTTCTGTTTTGCACTGAACTGGTGTAATTCAGCACGTACCTTATTTCAATCAAATCAGGTAGCTTTTGGCTTGAATCAACATTCATCGGTGTCCTAAAAAGTGCTGCAATGGCCACTGCTAGTGGAAGTTTGTGGACATTGAGCCCCACTGCTGCTCTGACCCTAGACTTCCTGGACAGGTGCATTTTCTATCTACACAGACCTTTCTGACTGAAGGAGCCATGCTGGAAGTCTTGGTTTTTGTGGTCATGCTGGGGTTCAGAGCATGGTAAGGGAGAAGGAGCAGCTTGGAATGAGATGCTTAGGAGTCTAAGACAGATCTGAGGTTTAATTTCAGTGAAGGGCAGGGAACACTATGTTGATATGCAGTCTGCACTTTGAAATGTCAGACTGGGTTGAACTCCTCCCTGGCTGATGTAATTCAGTATAAAAAAAATCAGATTTCAGTAAGGAAATATTAGTAAGGGAGAAAGAAGAGGAATAAAACTTGCAGATTTCTTTCCAAAATGCTCTCCACTGCTAAAAAGCAGATTTTAATCCTATTTTGAAATAGAAACTTTTGTTTCTGAAATCTTAGTATTTTTTATAGAACAAGTGTCCTTCATGACAACAAATCCCAGTCACTCAGTTGCAGACCAAAGTTGATGGCATTAGTTGGTGCCAAAAAAGTGCAAAACACACAAAAATGGAGAGCGTGGCTCTGAGACCAGGGAGTTGGTGCAGGCTCAGAAACAAAGAAGAATAGTTGTCTTTTGTTGTCCCTCCCCTAAGAGCCAGATGGTGGCTGGGGAAGTCTGTGAACCAGCTGCAGGGACAGGCAGAGAAGGCCAGACTGCTGCTGCCCAGCGCTGCAAGTGTGGGCAGAGGCAGTGGCAGCATGTGGGACAAGAGCAGGGACAGGGCTCTAGAGACCTTTCAGGTTGTCTCCATTTGAGTCTTCTCTCTGAAGCTCTGTGCTTGGTCAGGTACAGAAGTTGAAGGTAGTCACCTACCTGCTTGTCAGGTCGCCAGGGAAGTGCTCAGCGTGCTGCCAGGTCATCCTCCTGACCAGATCCTGCAAACCCGAGAAGAGTCAGGCTGGAACTCAGGTGCTGTTTTCCACTGCGACAGTCCCAGTCCCTTCCTCATGAGTTTGGGGTTTGCTGCTTTTGCACTATTTCCCTGGAGCAGGGAATACAGAATATGCCAGACTTTGCAATGGGCGGGGCAGGATTGGGGAAGAAAAGAATTTCTACCTTTGCTGAAATGCTCCATATGCTGCTTTGCAGAGGGATTTCTTTTTCCATTCTGCTCTTCCATATTCTGGTGCTATAACCTTAAAATACCTCTGCCTCACAGTGGGTTGAGACAAAGGTGTTTACAAATGCACTAAGCCCGAGAATCCAGCCACCCAGCATCAAAATAGGAAACTTAAATTCATAAGCTCCCTCCTTCAAACTGATGGAAATGGATCCAAACAAAACAAACCAAAACAAAAGCAGTAGGTAAACATGTTGGAATGTACAATGGATAATGGATATTGAGGGATGATCTAGTCATGCATGCTAAACAGATACACTTATGAGTTTAAATTTAATTAGCATCTGGAAATTAACAAGGCTAGAAAGAAGGGCAATGTGTTTTTAAGTGAAGGCGATGAATAGGTACTGCTAGGTGCATATAGATAAATGAGGATTTAATTTGTAAGACATAATGAGCCAGGTGCCTATAAAATAATTTGTGGGGTTTTTTTTCTGCTGGATATCACAAAAGATAATGGTGTAACACTTCAAGGTCAGTCTGTATCCACCTGTTAATTTCTTTTTGGGGAAAATATTTTTAAGAATAACTAACTGAAATTGGCTTCTTTTGTAGAAACTCCTGGGTGTTTTGATTTTTTTTCTTAATTATGCATCATTACTAATTTTACATTCAAAACCCAGACAGCCTTTATTGAAGAAGACTTTAGTTGCTGCCCTGATTTTAATTTTTCAATCTGTACATTGACTGAGACAGGTTTCTGTGGAGAAATGCTAGTCCAAGACTGTGTCCCTTAAGTGTGCCATATGGGGATGCATTTCTGGAAGAATTGATATTTCATAGTGCTTGAATCAGAAAACATTGTTTTAAAACCAGAACATTGCTTTAAAAAGCAAAGCATTGGTTTTAAAGCAGGACTTCTTTAAAGAAAAACAGTTAAACCGAGTACTATATGATGCTATGAATTACCTTTTCCCTGTCACCTATAGGATTTTCATCCATCTCCTTAAGCATTTCAGCAGACACTACTACCACTTGAACTGAAAACTAATGATAGCAGGACATCCTGTTATCCTGGTGATGGATAGGACTGTAAAAGTTGCCTGTTGGGTCTTGGTGGTGTTCAGCAGAGTGAGGAAAGATTATGGCAGACTTTTTTGGTTTTTTTTTTTTCATACTTCTACTGTCTCTGGGTGTTGGTGGGGTGTAAGCTTCACAGACCTTGTAGCTGGGTAACAGTCAGCCTCTTTATCTCCATTCTGCTTTTTCAAGTGCAGCAGCAATTTCTTGGATTTCCAGCAAAAAATTGTGGTGCTTGCTTGTTGCTTATGGATTTTCTTGTGGAGCTGCTATTCCTCAGAAAATGGAAGCCAGAGAAGAGAGGTTTCTCTTCTCAGCTGTTAGCCAAGCACAAGTGAAATTTTATGAAAGTAAAGGCGTTTTTCTTCAAACCAAATGTCATAGGTCTGCTGTGAGTAATAGCTGCATGCAAATTTACTCAGGAAGAATGATTTCTCTCTTTCTGTCCCTCTCTTTTATAAGGGAAGGTGTTAAGTACCCTATATAAGTATTGCTCCAGTATGTCATGCAATCAGTAACTACCTTGAACAGGAATGACAGGGATTCTACCAGGAATGCAAAGGATTTGTGGAGGTTTAGTATTTTGATCAACTTTTGAACATACAGTTTTGGATTAAGACACCAGCAATGAAGTTATCTGCTTTATTTGGGCTTGTGGTAGATGGGGAAGACTGAACACCCTCTTACTGACAGTTCTTTGCATTGTGATAAATTTAATGTGGCAGTAAAGAAGGGTTTACATTTGTATAAAAGCCTTTTACAACCAACAGTTTCCATCCAGTTAATAATGACCCTGCTTTTCTCACGGGAGCAGCGCCATTACCAAGCTGTTGGAATGGCTTCTGCAGCTCTTCCCGCAGCTCCTAATTGCCCAGCCCAGCTGTGGAGCGCGAGGCTCGCCGGGAGACACCTGCTTCCTCAAATACTGCTTTTAAGGATCAGACCCATTGTGGCTGATTGCACAAGGCCTCGTACTTTGGTTGTGTTTTAGGAGAAAGATGAGTAAGAGCCAGGCTTCCTACTAGGCATGCAACTTAGCAATACCAGCTTCTAATTAAATACCCAAAAGGTGCGTGCACCAAAAGCCTACGTGCAAATATCTCTCTTTGCATAAAGTATTTAAGTTCAGGAAAGGATTTATCATAAATTATAAATTGAAACTAATGGTTAAATTAATATTGCTTTATGCTCTTTCGGATACAAAGAGTATCACCCAGACTTTCTAGGGTTAATACAAGTGGGGAGGGGTTGGACATAGTCTGTGGTTTAGCCCATGAGAGATTTGCTTTATTTCACTTTTTTTTGCCTTTGTTTGGGAAACCCACAGAGTTTCAGGACAGACTTAGGACTGGCAGCCCAGTTCTTGTGTTTGGAAATGATTCATGGCTTAAGCTCTGTCAAGCCACTGATGTTTGGCCAGATCCAGCCAGTCAAGGAACCCCACAGCAGCCTCCTCCCCAGCCCAGGCCAGCCCACCAGGCACTGCTGGCCCATGCCAAGGCACACGGAGCTGCTGGCAGCCCTGGAACCCCTGCATTCACGTCTCCTGGCAAGGGCCATTTGCAAGGCCACCTGAGTTTTCCTCTCAGCTAATGAGCTACTCACTCTTGTCATCAGGTTGGTTCCAAAGAAATGCTCTGGGAGGGGATTTGCCAGAACACCTTCCCCAGCTTGTCTCCCTGTGGAAAAATCTGATTATGGGAAAAGGGAAAAATTTCTCAGGGTGGGTCTACAGGCTCTGGACTACTTTGTGTTTGCTCATCAAGGCAGTTACAGCCAATTTATTCAAGGGGCTGACCCAGGCAAAGAGTTTGTGGCCAGGAGTTATGAAATGGGAATGGCTGTGAACTCTTTGTCCCAATGTGCAGCCTCTGCCACACAAGTGGTGTTAGCACTAGCTACAGTGTCACAGGTGGCCTCTGACCCTGTTGGGAGAGGCTGAGAGCTGAGCTGGGGGAGCAAGACACCCAGAAATGTGTTTTGTTAAGGGCTGCCTCAGCTACATTGCTTTCCTGCAAGATTAATTTCCCTATGCTTTACAGAGCATGAGAAGGCAGGTTAGGTGCTCAGGTCTGCTTTGCACTTCCCTTACATTCTTGAAAAGGACATTTTAAAGCCAGAACTTTGCAAATTATTTTGGTGTTTTTCCCCCCCTTTTAGTGGCATTAGCTCTAAACACGTGTCTGGCCAGAAGGGTTCCTGCAGTCTTCCTCTGCCATGGGGAGCAGAAACAGTTCAGTCTGCCTTTTGCAAATTAACGTTGTAGAAAAAGTTTCTTCTTACTCAGTGTTTATACCATTCTCACTCCTGCCTCTGACCCCTAGTACCCTCCCTTCTAAACAAACCCTTTTATCTACAAAGTGTAACTTGCATGATTATGTGTGTGAATTGTTATATGTGGTCCTGAACATTTTCATGCAGAACTTCAGGTCTGGCAAAAATAGGACCGTAGGAATCCAGTAAGTCTTGCCATATAAGATATTTTAAATCTAGTTATACCTACCTGGAAGGTTTTTATAAATATTGAGTAGAAATGCCAAGATATATTTATCTATTCTGAGCATTAGAACTGTATGGCACGGCTTTAAGCAGAGCTGTCACACCAGTGGGGGTTTGATACTGCTGGACTAATGCTATGTAAGGGGGACTCTGATCCTATGCTCCTTTGTGTGAAAGGTGAAAGCTTACTCTGGCCAGAGCAAAGGAGATCTGTAAAGAGTCACTAGAAAGTACCAACAGCATCATGGATTAGCTTCTTGCTGCTAAGAATGATGATTTTACTGAACTGTGGAAACCTAGCACGGAAAGTTAAAAGAAAAACTGAGAAAGAAGATTTGGATGTTGAGTTGATGGATTTTTTTATTCACTTTCCGTTGTCTCAGATTGCTGGCAAAACTTCAGGAACAGTGATGCATAGTCTCTGCAACATAAGCAACACTGTGGCACAGACCAGTGCTCACACTGCAGAAGGCAGGGCAAGACCAGGCTGGTGGCGCTGTCCTTCTACCAGACCCCATGTGATGGGGGGTCTGTCCCCTGCTGTGGTTTACCACCCAGAAAGGTTGTAACAACATAAATGGGTTCATCAGTGAACTACAGACACAAACATCTAGTTATCTGCGTTGAAAGAAAGCTTAGGGTTGACTTGTTTGTAGTTTTGTTACAAGACAAAATTTAAGTTAGCCAAATTCAAAGCAAATTCATGTAGGTTGAAGTGGGTTTCTCAGCAGTGGTAATTCTTAAAATGTAGAGTGTATGTATCTAAAAAGCTGTTATTTATTTCAAATGCAATTCTGAGAAAAGCTGTGTTATTTGGGAAATGACAAAAACGAGGCCACATCTATAAATGTTAGCATCTGTGATCTCAGATGAGTTGCTTGCTGGTTGGTCTTTGGCAAGCAGGACGGATAAGAGTGTGCTGAGTTTTGTCACTGTAGGAGAATACTGAATGAATTATTAATGAATATTTAATAGTTCTATAGGGAGGCAGAGTAGTGTAAATGGATACAAAGCAAACTAACATTATCTTAGTCTCTGAAAGAAGCAGTATGGTAATAGGAAATAATGGGCTAGTAAATTGAACTTCAGTTGCAGGCAAGTTCTTAGACATTTTGAGAGCTGAGGTCACAAAATATATGGGGAAGTGTGCTTTGATAAAAGTTACCAATGTGCCTTCAGAGGGAATAAGCCTTGTACGGCAAGGCTAGAAAAGTTATTTTGTGAAGATCATTGAGAGACAAAAAATGTGAAGGAAAGGAAAACAAATTCTGCATTAGGTCAAACAACAGTCTCAAGAGTTGAGAAAAGAGATCCATTTCTGAAGGCATGAGGTCCATGTGAGAACCACAGAAAAGTAGTAGAATAAGAGTGAATAAAGAAGTTATGAAAAAATAGAAGTATAATCATTAAAAAAGTAATTTTCTGTTTAGTGTGCTAAGGGTAGGTTCAAAAGTGCTTTGTGCTAGTTTGTCCTCTCCACCCTGCTGCTAAGTGGAAAAGGGAATACTGTCAGACCAACACTGAGCACCTTTGGAAATTCTGTAAATCATATCTGGATCCTGTGAACACATCTCATTTTGCCAGAAACATGACTGTAACCTAGGAAAATGACAAGTAAGGAGTATTTAGATTAACCTACCTGTACAACCATACTGAAAATACAGCAGGTGCAACTCTACCTTAAAAAAATTTCATTGTCTCCCCTTCTCAAGAAAAACCCTTTAAACCAACCAAGAAAACAACCCTCAAACAGAACTGCAGGGCAAAAGGTAATGGGTAGGAAAAAATGGAGGGAAGGTATAGATTTATGAGACATTTATCAGATGCCTGCTGAAACAAATTCAAGACTTCTGTTTTCTCCTCAAAATTTACAAATAAATTATAAAAAGTATGCCTGGATAACATTATACTAAAGAGACATCAAAATCTTTTACCTGACATTAGCGTTGCCCTACACTAGAGCTGATCCATGGAAACCAACAAAACTTACATAAATCCCCCTCCAAAATGTTGTATCCTAGTACTAAATTCATCAGATTGATTCCAATTATTGTGGTTTTCCAATTTTCCATACCAGAAACTGTTTAAAACCAGGGATATTACTACAGCCATTAATGTTCATAGCTACATAACTGAATCAAATTGCCGATGGACTTCAAATGTTATTGCTGCCCATTTTATTTTTTGTTTGTATCTCCATCCACAGATCATAACAAAGACCTGTTAGAAAACATTTCAGAAGGAACCAGAGGGAGTCTGGATGTGACAGATTGATCTGTAAATTAATTGCAGTTCTGGACAGTGCATGTTTAGAGGCAGACAGATGAAATGTGTGTTGCCTGCAAATAACCTGCTTACCACTTTTCATATCAAGGCATTGCTGTGGAGAGGGAAACTTGCCACTCCACTGGTGGCCAGGACCTACCAGTCCCTCCCTGGCTTCTTGGTAGACACTTTATCAGGGGTCTGGCAGCATGATCAATGCAGGAGTGATGATAGGGAGACATGCATTCGAACCAAATCATCTGATTTACTACACTGAAATGGCTGTATATTGCACACACTCCCTGGAGCAATTATTCAGGATCCTCGTCATCTATAGTGAGTATGTTAAACCTTTCTGAATTTTATTTGGGCCGTGTTTTACCAGTGGAAGCTCTCCATCACCACTTTAATTGTCTGTGCTTTACAGTGGCCATGAATTTGCACGTGCATCATCTGTGCTCTGTGAAGCTGTGGTGGCATTTCTAAAGTATGCCTGAATTGAACTGTGCCTGAATCTGTGTGAACAAGAGACCTGTATAAAGTCTTATGTGCCTTACCAAGTCTCTAAAAAGAAATAAGTACAGTCTCAGCCATAACATATGAAAGCTGACCAGGAAAGAGAGTATTAGTGGTGACATAGCAGTGATTATAGCTCTGCAACCAAATCAGTGGTGTAGCAGCACATTTATGAATATGGTTCCCTCTGTTATGGTTCTGTGTCTTGTATCTGTGGAGCAGCATCCACACAAATATAGCTGAAACCCAGCAGAATATGATGCTTGGCAAAGCTACCCAGCTGGGGAAAAATAGTGAGTAATACAGACTTTGTATTGGCATAAACACCAGTGCCTCTCTTTCAGATTTGAACAATATTTTGACCTTCTCATCACAGAACTTTCATTGTTTTCCTTTTTAGCTTTTTCTCTGATTTTTGTTACTTGAGTTACATCTGTGGCAAGAAGATCAGAGCAGAACTCATGGTAATGATTTGAACTGGAAATTAAAATGTTTTGATGGATAAACATCTAAGTTGAATATGCAAATTCATTTTGCAAGTTGGGGCATTCGTGTCCCTACTAATTCTTTAGACAATCAGAAAACTAGCGTAATTCCATAGTTATATTTATGGCTATGTAATGGGTTATACACTTTTCCAATATGTCTAAAACATCATTAGAAAAGTCAACATTTCTGTAGAGTAGAGAAAGATGAATGAGAAAGGAAATGTGCATGTAATTTAGGTTATGTGTTTATATTCAACTTGGTGTTTGGGAGTTGCTGAGAGCTCACGGAGCTTTTTGAAGCCAGGGGGAGATAAAAGTGCTTAGCAGTGCTGTAGCTTCGTTTGAGTAATCTGTGAACCTTTCAGGCAGGAAATAAAAGAAACTTCTTGTTTTGTACAGCTCCTAATTGAACTGTGCACTTATTTTTGTTACCTATCCAGAGAACAAGGTTTTAAACGGGCTCAAAAAAAGATTGGACATTCTTTTAGAGGGGTAGGTCAATTGCTGGTCATCAAGCACAGTGAGATTAATGCCCCTTCTTAACGCAGCAGTTCCTCACTGTCCATCCCCAGGAGCAGAGGTGGTGGCTGGGGATGCAGCAGCTACCTGCCCCAGCCCCATCAGATCCCTGCTGTCCTGAGGATGTGCTGCAGTCAGTGGTTCATGTCTGCCTGCACATTTCCTCCACGGCTGTGCTCAACAGGTCAGGCCCACGTGGATGAGGAGTGGCTGCCAGCGCCCATCAGTCATAGCGGAATTCACCATGGAAAGGGCGGAGCTCAGCAAGAAGTGAAAGCAGGTAGCTTCAGGTTGGTTATGTAAGCACTATTGTAATGAATGCTGCAAACAGCTGTAAAGTTGGGCTCTACTGCTTGACCCAACATTACTGCTAACTCTGAGAAAGAAAACTGTTGCTCAGTTCTCTTTTTAACTTGGTAATTATTTCATACAAGAGCTGTTCAAAAAAAACAACTTTATATTAAAATATCTCTGGATATATATTAGAAATTTATCTGAGAAATTTTTTTTTGTTGGGGGGGGATGAAGGGAAAGATTAAATGTTGAGCAAAGCCATAGAAAATACCTGCACTGGCATAGGTACTGCAAGAACTGAAAAATTAAACCTTGCCCTTTATCATTACCAGGGTTTTAAATTCTTTATGATGGCTTTACTGAAGGATATGTCTTTATAGACAAGGGATTGCCCCTCATATTTTGTCTACAACAAAGAAAAAAACCTTTCTGTAAATCACAATTTTTATGTTGTTGCTATAAAATTCTATACAGCTGTCATATTTTAATTTTTATTGACTTTTGACTTGATGAGACATAAATGGAAGATACTTTCTGGGGCTTGGTGTCTGAGGTGAGTTTATTGTGCGAATTGCATTAGCATCTACAGAAGCTGTGTTGAGCCAGAGTACCTTTGATAATAGGTACTGTGTGTACATGCCCACACTTCAGTTTTCAAACCATTTTGAGTTGTGCACCAAACTGCCCACCCAGCCCACCAGACACTTGCTCCTCAGTACAGAAAAGTGGGATTTCAGTGGCACCCAGATGGTTTTTTATGTGTGCTGGTTAGCTTACAGGGACACAGGGTGAGAGTGACTGAGCCACCTGATGTTTGAAACCTGTGAAGCTGCAGCAGAGTGTGGGACTGGGGCAGCCCTGTGCCAAAGGAGTCAGGTTTATTGTGGCACGTTTGTGTCCCAGTCATCACGTGCTTGCACATGGCAGTGCACATTCCCATCCTCTGAAAGGCACAGCCTGCTTGTGTGTGTGCAGATTCCACTGTGCAGTTTTTTCCTGTTTTCTGTCTAAAGCTTTATCTCTGTTTATACATCCATGGGCTTCAGAAACCAACTGGCCCTTTTCTTGTAGCAGAAAGCTCTGCTCCCTCTCCTGGGAATGCTTTTGGCTGCAAACTCAACCAATTTGAGTCTGCCTTACAGCAGGGATGTTTTCTAACTCTATGGGGGCTTGTTTGTCTTTAGCTTTTTGCCTTCTCCAGCATTCAGAAATAATTAACAAGTAATGAACAGAAAATAAAAGGTCCTTGAACAGCACAGCAGATGGGGTAGACTACAGCACTTCTTTTCCTGGTTCTTCCTTTATTTTATGATCATGGGGGAGCTGTGCTGTCTCTTTCCCTCCCAGTCTTTATCTGCCTTATTTGTTCAGATGCTGAATATCCCATGTTAGGACCTGCCTCTAATGTATCAAAGCAGTGTCTAGATCAAATGAGCTCCAATTTGTAATAGAGTTTTCAGGCTCTGCTGATGAGTATCCTGGATTCACATGCTGCACCTGTGCTATCCTGAAAGAGTGATCTCAATGGAAGATGCTCTTGGCAGAGCTGGCCAAGCAGACAGACATATTTCTAGCGTGCTTGTTCATGCAGAGGAGACATCTGGCTTCCTGGCTTTCTTAGTACCTGATCTATTAACCCCTACACCACCTCTGAAATTAAACTGATAATAAGGAGCCAAACACCAGTGTCTTTTTATGGACCTTCTGGCTCGGGAGAGAGCAACTAATGTGGGATACTGTAAAAGATAGATGATCAACTGGTTGATGATTACTTGGTTACATCTGTTTGAAAGCTGCTGATATTGCTGAGAACATTCTGAAAGGATGTTTCAAATATGAACGTTTTACTATTTTTATAGCAGGATGAGGGTTGCTGAATTCCTGCTGAATGTCGGGATGGGCATTAGATCTGCAACAGGTGAAGATGATTTTAGTTACACTTAGCTTTAACTCAGAGGACAAGGCAAAAGCAAATGTCTTAACTTCCCCTTGTTTCTTGACACAAGGGGAAGCACCTGTACATGCAAATCACTCTGCTCCCCTTTGCTTAGAATTCTTACCTTGAGGGCCTAATCCTGCAACCCGTCATAACAAGGATAACCTTTCTGTGTTGAGGTATCATCACATACAGAAGATTTGCAGATGCACAGCCTTTGTTCACACTTAAAGCACTGTGAGGATTCCAGTCTTTTCATACCACTGGTGACAAGGAGATTGCATTGATTCACCTGTCACCAGTTAAGAGGTAGGCAGAAACACCTTGTCCAACAGAGCAGCATTTCCATAGCACACAGCTTTTCTCCTTACCATGCTCCTTCATTATATGGCTGCTGCACTCTTTTACTATTCACTGGAAAGATTTCTTCCTTGTGGTTTCTTGCTGTCTACAGGTTCTTGCTACCTACAGGACTTTCTCTGGAGCTGCATGCAGTTCATTTTTAAAAAGGAATAACATTTACTGAAAGCACTTATAAATGTTCCAAGCCTGTGATTCTTAATTGTGTTGTGTGTATTTTTTTGAAGTGCTGCTATCCCTCATGCCCTTTCTGCTTGCAGAGTTATAGTGTGTTATGTGGTAACAATAAATGTTAAATAATCTGCCTGCCACCCAACTGCACTTTGTGGCACTTGTATAATTACAGAGGCTTTCAGAAATCACCTTGTAGAGCTCTGATTTGCTGGCAACATGTGAACATTTCACTGTAAACACACTTTCATTACACCAGATTTCATTACCAGAGGTTTCTGCTCTAATATCCTCTTTCCTTTGAGAATCGGGGCCAACACTACAGTAACCACATTGTTAGCAAGAGCAATGTGAGATTAAGACTGTGGACTCCATTGATCTGAGAGCTTCAGAGTAAGGGTGCTAAATATACTTTAATAAGTGGGAGCTCATGTTGGCTCTGAGCATAATGCCTGCACAGAAGCAATTGAGTTATGTTGCCTCAAGNAAAAAAAAAAAAAAAAGCAGCGCATTGTAAGGTTGGTATCAGATTATTTGCCGTTGATTTATCCCTGTTATATGTGGGTAGGCTACTAATCTCCTGTGGGTGTCTTCCTTGCAGAGGCAGTGTGCACCAGCTGCCACTCTGCCTGTGCATGAGGCTTCTACTGCCCAGCACCTTGGTGGGCTGTGTCACACTTTGAGTGACAGAGCACTCAGGCTGAAAAGCAAACACGTTTTACAGCTTGAAAGATGCGAATGTATGTCAAACACCAGGCATTCAACCACCTAGTGTGTGAAAAGCACAGAACCCCACAGCTCCCCGTACATCCTGCAGGCAGTCTTAGCAGGGAGCTGGGAGATGCAGACAGTGCCAAGTGCCGTAAGTCAGGTCTGCATGGGCTTTAGTGAAATGCTGTTTGCACCAGCCCAGTGTTGGGTCCACTTGGTGCTGCCTCTTTTACAAAGCTACCAAAACAAGATCTCTTGTCTACTAATAAGACTCTATTAGCATGCTTGTTACTCTAACATGTGCACCTTTGTAATTAACAGCTCTCAGATGCCACATTTTTTTCATTGATTTTTTTCATTGAATTTTTACAATTCCCTTGTATTTTTGCTTAGTTTCCTTTTGTGAATTGGTGAGGCAGTGCTGAGCTTGGTACTAGCTTCCCTTGACAGTAAGCATTAAAATGTTGCAAATGTCTCCCTCAGACTGTTAATTATCTTGGAATAATTCATTAGTGAATGCACTTGCTTTATGCCAGCTCCATTTCACTGGCGAAACCCAGTCTGAGCTGGTGTGCTCTCTTCCAGCCTGTAGCACCAACCATCCATCCTACTTGGTGGAAGAGGCTGTTCTCCAGTTCCTGTGTTGGAAGGGCTCTGGTGCTGCTGAAGGTGGTTTGAAGGCAGGCTGGAGCACCCTGAGTGTTTCCCTGTGGCTGCCTGTCCCAGGCACAGTGCTGGGCATTGTCAGTCACACAGCTGTCATGGCTTAGTTTCTGTGCTTCAGCTGCTTCAGTAAGTTTTTGTATTTGGCCTGACAATACTTAAAGCAACACAGATTTTTGAAAAGGGTTGAGTGAAAGCTACTGCTGACTCTGGATCAACACAGGCTGGAGTGCAGATTCTCGTGGGACCATGTTCCACTTTGAGGGCTGAACTCCTGGGTTCTCTGGGTTTTAATCACAGCATATTCTGTAGTCTTCATACCCATTTCATGGTTTTCTACTTTTTTTTCCTCTCTTTTTAAAAGATTTTTGCTTGATTCTCTAGAAGCTACTAAATGGACACTGCCTGGAGTTATTTCAAATCTGTCAAATGGGAGTCAGTTTGAGGACCTACCTGAGTCAGAGAAGGAAGAGCTGTGGCAGGTGGCCTCTGAGAAAGAGACTGGGACAAAAGGTCTGGAGATGTTTAAGACTGTGACTCACTCTTCACAGATAGCCTTGCACAGAGCTTTGCAGTCCGTGTCCCTTTGGAAACATATTTTGATTGTGCAAGGCTGTGGGGTGCAGCCTTCCTGCATCCTCCTCGACTTTCTCTTTCTCCTCCCCTTCTTTCTCTCTGTGCTCCCAGGACACTGCCAATGACTCAGCCTGGTTCCTGCAGCAGGGCTGCTTTCCTGCATGTCAGAGGAGGGTGTTTCACTGTTTCACTAGATGCCATACTGGCTTTTAAGGGAGCCTCTCTTTTCGCCAGACTCCCCACAGGCAGATGTGGTAGGTTCAAAAATTCTTTGTGATATGTTGGAACCTCTCCCCTTCCTTCACCTCAGAGCCATCCAATCTTTCTGCAGCCTGTCAAACTGCAGTGCTACAAGGAGAGGAAAAAGGGTGGGATGTGTTGCACATACAACAATTGCAGTTCAGCTTTTATCCTATATGTGTATATATTGTTTTCAAATCCGAGTGAATGAGGAAGTTCTAATGAAACCTAAAAATACAAGGTACATTGACCTTCAAGAGATGTTTTCTATTTCAGCCATTCAACTCAGTCTGTGGTTGCTGCTGTTTTTTCTGACTGCAGAGAGAGAGGCTGAAATGAGCAATCAGCTTGTTTATGGCAGGTTTTAGTGCTTCACTGGTATAATAAAAGAGGCTTTCGCAGAAGGGATTTGGTTCTCGTGTACTTCAGTATTTTCTGCTCCATTTTGCTCCATAAAAGCCAGGCTCTTGTTTACAAGAATTAGCAGCTTCCCGAGGTTTCTGCTGATTTTGAGGAATCAACCCCTTGCAGTTCTGTGACACCAGCATGTAGCTCCCACTCCACCCGGTGCTTGCAGAACGACTGTTCCCTACGTGCGGTTGAGCACTTGGATTAAACACCTGCACAAAACAATTGGCACAACCCAAAGGGCTGTTAGAGGCTCCGTATCCTGTTTGGGAATCACTTCAACTGAAATTAATGATTCTTCTCTGTGTGCAGACTTTTAAAAAAGAAATCTGTTTTTATATGTGCAATTAATCCGAAGCTGTTGGTGTGCGCTCTTGTGCTGTTACACATCAATAAGACAGCAACTTCATGACTTTTAATTCCATAAGATGGGTAGTATTCAAGACAACTGCATTTTAGACAACAAAATCCTTGCACAGGTGGTAACTGTGACATGTGCATATCCCCCTGACCATTTACCTTTTCTCCATTTTGGAATGAGAGGGAGAATGTCATTTAAAAGGCATTTATGCATGCGGTCCCCACATGACATAGATATTAGGGCTAAATTATTTTTATGGCAGAGATTCAAAAACTGAAAATTTCCTGTAGACTTTGTGTGCTGATTCACAAAGTGCTGCCAGCACTTGGGATATTATCATGAGCCTTGTGATAGTTAAATTCTGTCCTAAAGCTTCAGTTTTTCTCTTCATGTGATTTTTTGAATCTTAAGTTTCCTATCAAGAAAGAAAAGCCCATTTCTCTCCTGGCTGCAGAGAACATCTTGAAATATCATTTCCCCTCCCAAGAGCCAAAAAAATATCAGGAAGAAGGTAAAGTTTTCCCAGCTTTTTNTGTCCTCAGTCTTTGGAGTTTTTGATTCCCATTTAGCTCTTCCTTGTTTGGATCTTTCTTGTGGATGTCAAGTGACTGCATTTGGTGCCAGAAATGACCAATCTACATTGTGTTTTTGGTTTGATGCTTCAGATGAAGAGAGAACCACTTTCTTATGGCAGATAAATTTTCCATAAAGAGATGCTATTTTACTACAAATAATTGCTGTCCTGTAGGTTTGCTTCATCACACCCCCCCTTCACATGGAATCAGTGCTTATCCCAGGATCTTATAAATGCATAGCAGCAATTAAGTTTCTTCTGTTCTGTCAAATGTAATTTAGCAAATAATAGTCTCCAGAAAGGGATGAGCCAGATGTCTTGTAGAGAGTTCTACCTGTGTCAAACAGCTAAGATAAGAATAATGGATCCTGGTGGATCAACTTTTCTTACTACATTTAGGACCACATATGTGGTCCTACATGGACAGTAATATTTTCATCCTGTACTATAGCAGTAAAAATCTGTTCTTTTTTTAGCTGAAATCTGATTTCTGCATTTTTACTTTTCTCTCTTCCAGTTCTGGTTCAACTATTCTAAACAGAACTGTATAAATAAAATGAAATATTAGTTGAGTGTTTAAAGTAAAAATGAATTGATGGACCCTACATTGTGCTTTAGAGTCAAGCTATTGAAATCCAAGGCCACTCACAATTTAGCTACTTCTTTTGAAGAAGCAAACCTGTCTGTCATCTGTAATCCAACTATTTTCTCAGCCTAGTCTAATGGCATTTTGTTCCATTTACACTACACTAGACTGTGCAGTCTGTCACTGCTCTAGACATGCTGGTGAACCACAAAATATTTATACAGAAATAGTGAAACAACCTGTCTGAAGCAAGGTTTCCATCAGGCAAGGCCTGTAGATGGTGCTCTAATATAACTGGAAAAAAATAGATTTACTGTGAGGCTGGATGGAGTTGTCTTATTCCTCAGAAGCTGAACTCAGATGTATTTTGCTTAATTTCATACCTGCAGAATTGTGAGTTCTAAGTAACCACAGCAGACTCAGTTCAGTGGAGATGAAGTGGTGCAGGAACCTGCAGATGGGCTGAGGTGCCCTGGCACACGACCTGCACCATCTCCCTCATACTTGGTACAGCCTGAGCTCCACCTCACCAGACTGGCACCATGAAGGTATTGGAGAAAATCGTGCCCTTGACTGATCTGCCTACTTACATCTTGGAAAGGGCTGGATGTCCTAAAAATCCAGAGCTCTTGCATAAGGATAGACTTTCTCCAGGAGAAGGAAATGGTCAAAAGAACAGAGATAAAATTATCTGGGTTTTCCACCAGCCTCAATTTTTACCAACTTGGCCCTCCTAAGAAGCCTCCTAGCTCTAACATACAGCTTACATTATGGTGGGTCAGCTGTGGCTCTCCTGACTGCAGGAGCTGGGGAGTGCCAACTTCAGCAATTAAGCAGATTTTAGGAGAAACAATTTTGCTGAAGAGTTGACTCTGTGTTGTTATGAGCTTCCCTCAATAACTGCAGGCTTGGTGTCTCCCTCCCCAACTGTGAGTTATTATTGGATTCTTTACTCTTTTTCATAAACTGCTGATTGGTGGCAGATTGTTTAGCAGCTGCCACCTGCTATAGTGCTTGTTGAATAAATTTCCCTTTTTAGTTCTAGAATAGCCTTGGTCTGCTAACAGCTCTGGAGGCATTTCAGGAGGAAAGGGACAGAGATAATGTTGGGGGGGGGGTTTGGCAGAGTTCAGTACTGGTACAGTGCAATTCTTCTGGGACTCTTGAGCCCCCAAAAGAAAAACATTTTTAAGTGTGAATAACCTCCTCTTTATCCAGGGGGATTTAGGCATGTATCTACATTCTACCATTTTTTCCAGGATGTAAGTGCTTTCCTGACCTGCAGTTTCTGATCATCTGGAGTCAGGCTTGAGTGCTCCACTGAAACAGGGCATTTGTGAATCCTAAATGGCCATTAGAGGTTGTTCTGTGATTGAGATGATGCTTGAATCCTGGAGAGACAATGTAATGCCTTGTGATTTAAGGAGAAACTGTAGGGAGAAGACTTCTCTTTTGAGAATGTTTATTTTGGGATGGTAAAGTTGTGGAATAGATTCTAGAGGGCATCACTGCTCTGCAGTCCCATCTTGGTGCAGGGAGAATTCTTGTGAGCTCTGGTCTTCATGCTCATCTCAGTGGGTACAAAGCTAATACCATCTGCATCTGCAAAGCCCATTTATCAGGAAAGATCCTGGTGACTTAGAGTGAAAAGAGAAATGGGGAAGATGCAGCAGCAGGTGTGTTACAAATGCTACGCATACAGAAGAGTGGCAGGGGTGTGGGATGGTTAAGGAGACACCCATTTTTTCCCCCTGCATCTCTCAATAAGTGTTGCCCAACAGGGTAATATCTTCCCAGCAGGTTCACCCCACTCAATGCAGCTCTGGACCCCATCTTCCAGGAAAAATTAAAGCAATTCAAGTTCAAGTAAGAAATTTGAATTTTTCCTACATAAAGTCCAAGAGGAAGGAGAATATTAACATGCAACTTTCCATGTGTAGGTGATTGCCCAGTTTCTTCCTCGTTGCTGTTTGTCTGTGGTAGCAGTTGAGGATGTTTAAATCAGGTACATGGGTGGTGTGAGCAACTGATGGATTCCTCTCTCATAACAGCTGTTGTCACTTTTGTCAGGGAGCTTTTTTAAAAACAAGAATAGGAGGGGGTAGTGCCCATAGTTCTGGCCAGAATCCAATTTGGATAATTGCATTCTGCCTACCTAAAATTGTAATGGCATGTTTATGCTTCCCGTCTCCATAATGCCTGAGGAGCCTTTGCTTGAAACTTATTTAAATATGAAGTTATTAGTTGAGTCATCAACATTAATTTTATTCTGTATTTTAATCAACAAATAATGGTTCTTATTTGGGTAATACAGATCTTTCATAATAATACTATTTCAGTGGATCCACACTAATATTATATTTTAATATTTTTAATATAGTTTCAAGGTGAATGTCTCTAATGGCCTGGTTTTCAAAGATAGGAACACCCACTGATGTAACCTGTAGTTAGTACTGCATGCCAGTCTGGAAGTAAGGCCATTCATGTGTAATAGTTCAAAACCACCATGAACTGTCTTGGATTAGTGTGGTACAACCACCCCACATTTTCTTTTAAGCTGCTTTTTAAACCACACATATTGCAATTTACTGAGGTAGTGCCTAAACAAACATCTAAATGGAATTTAATCAATTATTCAATGTCTTGATCAAGATCACTGATTTTAAATCTCTCTGGACTTCCAGGAAGGTGTATGGAGCCATGCTCAGACTTGCAGATTGGTTAGTTTATATCTGAATTTAAACATAAATGAAGTTGCACTGACCATGTCTTCATTTTAATATGGGTATATGGAGTGAAATGCAAATGCAAATTTAGAGTTTGCAGGCAGATTTGACACTGATTTAAAGCTTTGATCCAGAGCAATATATGTATGGATCTTAGTTTTAACAAGTCTCTCTAATGCATCCTGTTGAGGGACTTGTTGGATGATCCCTCCCTAGACTCGTCCTCCTGGAGCAGATTCAGGTTGCAAACCTCAACAAAACACTCTTCAGAACAGCTTCTGTAGAAGATCATTCTTACAGCCACTGAGGTCTCCACCAATCTGGGAAGTCCTTGCTGAGCAGCAGATCTGTTGCAAAGGACCTGAGAAGTTTTTTGCTGTGTTCTGTCCATATCCTGCTCCTGCAGGTAAAGCTTGCATGGTGCACATCTTGCATTGTGGCTCTGGGCTGTCCTCTTGGCACCTGGAGAGACCATCTTCTTGCATCTCTTGCCCTGTAGGGTCGGTGCTAGACACACATTCACATCCTTCTCCAACAAGGTGTGGATTGCAGAGTGTGGAATTGCTCTTCCCAATCCATTTCCAGACTTTCAGCCTCCTCTTGCTGGCTGAGATTCAGGCAGTTGGAAAAGCAATCTGCATAAAAGAGTGAGGAAGCCTTTTTAAACCTGTCATCTTCATTCATCGATCAAAGATTATGATCCTACTTTCTCTTTGTTTTATGGAGAGCATTTGTTTGTTTACTACTTTGGCAGCTATCGGTACATAAGCAATGCATATACTATAAATATCCCCATTATCCAGAGGCCCAGCTTGGTGAGCACTGCCAGGCACCACGCTCACTGCCATCAAGTTGATAGAAGCACTCCAGCCAATAAACGCTGAACTTGACAGGGTATTCATATTTCCATCTTTTTCAGCATGAAAGGCAAAAAGATGAAATCTATCCTACCCAGACACCTAAGAGAGAAGCCAGTGATCCACTGACACGTGTTGGTGAAGGACATGTGGGAGGCAGTGCCAAGCAAGGGCATGGAGATCAGTGCACATGGCAGTGGCAGCACTGGGTGGTGTAGGAAGGGGCCATTGGAGAAGTCCGTACCCTGAGTCAGAAAACAGATTGTGAGGAGCATGAAAACAGCCAAAACAAAGCTCAGAAAGAAGGCAGGGAAGAGGGGAAAGACATTGGCAGAGAGATGCCAGCAGAGTTGGGTGAGAAAGGGAGTTAGGGCTGGCTTACAGTGGGGAAAATAATGTGGTGAGTGAGAGAGGAGGTGATGAGAGGAGGAAATGAACATCTAGTTCTTTCTTCTTTGCAGGGCTGTGCCCCATCCTGGGGAGTGTGAAGTCCGGGGTCCTTGTGAGCAGTGGGCATAGTGGTGATGCCCCTTTCATGGTGATGCCCCTTTCATGGGGCTGTCAAGGCCTGTGCTGGATTCTTTGAAACCATTCAAACTCAGAAAAAATGAGTTCTTTTTCACACTTTGTATTTTTTGTCAGAGGGATTTTGTGGCTGGACATTTTGTTGTTGCATGAAGGAATAACACCATGCATTGTGGCCACAAAGATTAGTAGTCAGACCTGTTTATGCACACAGCCATCCAACTGCTGTTATTTGCATCCATATCAACAGAAGCTATGCTAAATTCTGGCCAAAAATCAAACCCATTGTGAGCTGCCTAGAAGGCTTTAGCAGATGGGAACCATATAAATAAAATGTGATGTTGTTATTAACTGGCCCAGCAATTCAGTGCATTTCTAACAATGATTATTTGGAATGGCATGAAGACTGTTCTGTCTTGAAGGATGAGTTTATCTTATCTGTCAGACTGAGGCATTTAAAAACAAAATGTACATTCCTTCCTCTTCAGGGACAGTGATGCTTTGAACCCCGTTGCTTCCCACAGTGTATGAAAAAGGGAATTGCTGCACAGTTTGGATTAACTTCTGTGCCAGTTACATTAGAAAATTCATGTTACAACTCTGTATGGCTGCTTTAATTTACTTCCATTCTAGTTCAGCACCTACTCTCTCAGCCCTAGCCCCAATAATGACAGACTGTTCTTTGCTCCTTTGAACAGAGCTCATTTCAAATGAAGGAAACTTTAGTTGACAGTGATCTGCTTGACTCTTTACAGCAACAGTATGTCCTATATCAGAACAAAATAAAGACTTGAACCCACCAAATGCACCAGCATTTGGTTATGGAAAGCTCTGTACATGTGAACCCAGTGAGCAGAAAGAAATCCATTTCCTCAGTGTGATCCATGTTTCCTGTCCAGTTCTGAAATCCCCAGTTAGGAAATACCTCACAGGCTTTTCCTGGAGTGTTGACCAGCCCTGTAAAGTGGGCTGAGACAATGACTGGTACCTCCCAAACAGCTGTTTTCATTTCTCCCACGCATCACAACTCCCTCTCCTTCAGTTCAGACCTTACATGCTTTCCCCAGGCTTTCTATTTCCTATTCATGAGGTGGTTGTTGTTCTCCACATTCTCTTCTCCATCTCACTAGCAGGAAAGAGAGCAGTTTTCTTGGGTTTTAACCCGTTTTATTGTCTGGGCAGAGTTGTTCTTCATGCTCCATTCTAATATTTTACCAAAGGCAATTCTGCCCATTGCTGATGAAACCCTGGTCGTGCCAGGTGGATGCTGCACATTTCTACCATTTCAAGCAGCTGAATTACCTTTCTGGAAGATTTCACTTTTGTTGAGAGAATCATCATGTCAAACTACAGGTTGAGAAAGTCTGTCAGGAATGGCAGGCTGTAGAGGGAGGCCAGTACAGGGGCTGAGATACTCTTGCCTTGGTGCCACTGGTTCTCAGGGATTATTGTTTATGTGCATGGAAGTGTGGCACTTGCAGATTTTAAAAAGCCATTTTGATGGCTAACATTAGACAACAACCGAGTAACACACAGTGCTCCCACGTGATGACTGTGAACTAAATGATAGCAGTATGAGCTCAGGAGAAAATGCTGCTGGAGGTGGGTAAGGAAAGCACCACCTTGGGCTCTGCTGTTCTAATGCCTTTTTATAGAGTGTTTATCAGCTGATCAGAAGAACTCCTACCAGCTCTTGAACCACTGCCATATCAGTCCAGAAATGAACTTCATCCAGTCGTCTCTGTATACTCTCCATGTATTTGCACATGCCTTTCTCATGGAGCTTAATGTATGTGAAGGTCAAATACTGGGGGAGTGGGTATGTAGGGACAGCAGAGCCGGACCCAGACATTGAAAAGGCTGTATTGCATAAATTGCCATATCCTTTAGCCTGTGACTTGATTGGTTTTACCTTTTTTCCAAAAGTGCCTCAGAAATAGAGCCAAAAAGACTAGAGCTTCACTGCTAATATGAAAAAGGGGCTGACTTACTACTGCTAAAGGTGAGTTATATAGTTAGGGGATCTCTTAGTGAGTTATTTTCCCAAACAGAGAGATATGAAAACTCATCCTCACAGGCCTACCTGCTATCTCCTCCAAGACTGTGGAAGGCATCTTGCCATGGGTTAGCATGACCACTGGCCTTGGTGCTGGGATAGGGGCCAGAGTCTGGGTGCACACAAGCGCACACACACATGCACGGACTAGAAAGGTGAAGAATATTTTTATGACATTATTTTTATGGTAATCTATTTCAATGGTTAATTTAGTTTAGGGCACTGATTTATAACAAGTTTATAGATCTTCTTTACTATTCTTTGTTGAATTATGGAGGTGGCATGTGTGAAATGGAAGTACTTGGCCTATTGTTCTGCTTCTCACGCAACCAGTATAGTTGAGACAATAAAAAGATCTATAAAATTAATATATACAGAGAGAAAGGGACAGAGACAAAGAGAATATGTAATGCTCTAGAGTCTGATATCACATTTATCTCTCCCAGAGAGGTTAAGACTCAGAATTTACATGTAGAAATACCAGAAAGATCTTACCCTCTTATGTGAAGAGAAATGACTTCTAAGCATCCACGCCATTATCGCCTTTATTTATAAAGCCAATTTTCATGGTGTAATTTTTTTGTGGGTTTTTTTAGGCTAGAATCATATTGGTTTGCTTATAGCTTGGAGCTAGGCCATCTATTGCTGAGGGCTTGCTGACCTGGAGCTATTAGGCAGGCTTTTATGGAGGCATAACCACACTAAGATTTCAATTCCCAGTTTTCTTTATACCAGCGCAATATATAATATTTAAATATACCTGCATGTGAACACATGCACATTGTAATGGGAAAATATTTATACATCTCTCAGCATGCTCTATATGCTCACACTTATTAATTGTGTTTCAGTTGTGTTTAATTATGTTAATTAATAGCATTTTTATCTTACCTATGTTAAAGTATGTTCAGTGTGTACTGCTGACTACACAGAGGCACTTGACTCCCTATTCTACCTCCTCTGGGGCTCTTTCTGCTATTTCAGGCCATTGAGAAGTGCTTCATTTAAGGTCTGGTTTCTCAGGTATTTTAGGACTTACTGGTTTTCCCTTCATATTTATAATAAAGTAGTGTTTCCTGGTAGCTTTACTTTTATCTGTAATCGTATGAATAGGAAATCAGGAAATTTTAACCTAATTTCGCTTTAATGCTTTCTTAAGGAATTATCTTGTATGAGATGGTAAGGAGATGAGAGCAGGTATAAAATACACAAAATAGTACAAATCACATGTTTTGTATCATAAACACAGTTTCTTTGAATGACTCACTGTTGGTTTGCTCTTGTACCAACAGCAATGGCAGTGCTCCTTTTTCTGCCTTGGTCAGAGGTATGCTAAGATAATTCTTAATCAAAGCTTTAACACAACCTTGCAATGAAATATGACCAAGGCAATTAATCCATATTAAAATAGTGAAACCACTTCAGAGATGTGGTATCTTGTCCAAGATGTGCAAATCTCTCAGCCCTCCAATGATGTATTTGCTAACTGCTGCTATTTTAAACTCTCCTCTTTCCCCAATCTCTCCTCTTTGATTAGTTTTCAGTATGTTAAATTGGGTAAACAAATAGGTAGTGGGTTGATAATTGTGAAGCTGGTTGATGCCTTGTCCTTTTATGTGCCTAAAGGACAGCAGTCTTCTTTAATAAACCTATTAATGCACCATCATTTGTTCTACAGTGTATAAATATATGGTAATATGAGGTCTGTTTTCTTGTCACCACACATCACCACTTCTATTTGAAGAAAACAGAATAAATGCACCAAATATAATATTACAGTCAAATGGAAAGAAAATTCCTGGTTTCTACTGTCAAAAAGAAAAAGCAGAAAAATAATTTGAAAAGAACTGTAGTTTATCCTGTTTGGTGTTAAAAAATACCAATTTTTTTAATAAACTACAAATAATTTAAAAATTTCAACAGTTTTAATGAAGTTTAACAATTCTATGTAGGATGGATATTTTTGTCCCCATTTGGTGTATCATTCATCCTGTGCAATAGAAACCAGTGTTGTCCACATAGTCTAGGTTGCAGGTTACCGACACTGACAAATTATCAAAATTCTTGTTTCATTTTTAATGAAAAATCTCCTAAAGTTTTTTCTCTCCAGAAACGTAAATAATAAACCTGCCAAAGCCTTATTTTTGGAAATATACCCTAGGAAAGAGAAGGGGGCCTATTTTCCTGACAAAGCCAAAAAGTTGGAAAGACCAAATAACAGAATCTGGCTTAGTGCCCAGCAAATTACTGGAGAAGACTATTTGGTAATAAAAAAGAAAATACACTTGGGCTGTACATCATTCACAGATACAGATCAGAACAGCCAAGAATGGTTCTTTTATTTGGAGGAGGGGTTGTTAACTAAGACTTCTGTGAGGATATCCACTGATGCAGACAACTTGAGATAATAGTGGTACAACAGAACTGCCTAATAATTTTTTTAAGCCAACTCATCTTATTATTTCCTTCAGACATTGAATTTCAAATATTTGCAGTTGTAGTATCACAGACTACAGGCATAAGTAAGGCAATATTCAGGTAATGCAAAGTTTTATCTGAGGGTAAATACTTACAGGTATCATGGTACAAAAAACTTAGATTGTCTTTGCCTGGAATATTTAATTTTATTTGCAAACACCTGTCAACAGAACAGTTGTGGCTTACTTTTTGAACATATTGTGTCCCACACATTCAAGAAAGAATTTTATTGTATTTTTGAAGCTGCAAGTTGTTGAATGCTAAAAAGAACAGCTGCACTCACATCATGTAAGGGAGGACACCGTTTCTCCTATATTCTGCATATATCAAATCACAACCTCTGTTAAGGTTTGTAACACCTTCCAGGTGATGGTAGGAAATTTAAGGATACAGAACCAATTAGTTAAATGCCCCATCCAATGGTTAGGTTTGTTGACCTGGCATCATGGCAAGATGTTGGTGCAAGTGGCTGGAAGCTGGGCAGAAACATTCAATTACCAGAAGGCTGGAGTCTCTCCCTGTTGCAGAGCCTGTGGTAAGTAAAATAAGGCCCTTCTGTTCAGAGAAAGGCCAGACTCTTAGCCTTCTGCATCCTGGCTGAAGTGGGGGTGGATGGGCTCCTACAATTTTGTGAAGCATTAATACAAGAGTGCTCAAGCCTTCATAGCTGTGCCTCCAGTTGCTGTGAGGGTCTGCAGTCTGTAGGGGATGTGTGCCTTGGCAGCATATTTTTGTGTTTACTGAACCCACTCACCACAGGAATGGAACTTTAAACTTTAAACTTGAATCAGCTGTTGGAAGGAGTCATCAGGGAAGAGGAATAGGCTCACAGTCAGCTGAGATCTTTGTATTCAGGTGTTTCTTTCAAAGTGATATATACTTGTCTGTCCTCTCTTTCTGTTGTACCTTTTTGCTTCTGAAAGTGTCAAAAGCTATTATTTTATCCTCTGTACAAAGTTTTTGCATGTGTAGTGGGAAGAAGATGGCAAAAAGTAAATTGGTTTCACTCTGCCAAGGAAAATGGATTTAAAATACCTATTAGGACTGAAGAGCACTTATCTGAGCCTCTTCTTAGACATTTCATCTTGTAAACAGCTTGATCCAGAAGGGCAACTGACAAGTCTTAATCACCTATCTTCTGCAAACCCTTTACAGAGGAGCATGTGAGGGTTACAGTCATTTTTGCTTTACTTCTGGCATCTGTCCTAAACTGCCCTTGGTGTGGTGTCCCAGGTAGCTGTCTATACCTACCTAGCCATGACAAGAGCTGCCAAAAAGCCTTCCATCTGGCTAGGTCAGGAGCTTATTTCATTTAGAGTCTGTTATGCTAATTGTGTACTATGATAACAAACACTGTGAACTAATCACTGTCCACTTAGAAAACCACATATTCTTCACACCTATCTGAATGATACTGGAGCGTTCCTTTCCTGCCTGTTGCAACTTTCCTTTGTAGTAACAGATACAAATGTCTTTCAGGTTGGATGAATGGTTCCCACAACATGTTTTTTTTTTGACAAACGGTCTTTGCAGCTGAAATTCGTGCCTATTGTTACAAATTTCTCCACAGTCTCCTTTGTAGAATTCTTTGCAGAATCCTTTAGACAAAAACTCTGGGCCTGCAAGGGGCAAATAATGTGAAACACGTTTCTAATGAGTAATAATTACAGGTTTAAATAGCTGGCACAATCAGTGTTCAGTGATTTCATTATTAGATGGCACCGTAATTTATGCTAATCCTGATAACGGTTCCGGATGAGAGAGGTCCAGACACAGGCGATTGCACTGCAATTATTTACACCCTGTATTTCTGAAACAATAGATATGGTAATTTGGAAATCAGATGACTATGATTTCATTTATTCTGGTAGGAAACACATGTAACAAGTTGTGTCAACAACATAAAATTAAATAGGATTATTTGATTTCCAGTTTTAGGTTTATTCCTTGTTAGCTTTCATTGCTCTGGATGACCCATGAATCAAAGGAAGTTTATTTGGGGAGACCTGGAATTTTAAAGTTTTCTACCATTTCAGAAGTCTTGCATTTGGATATATGTTTTCAGTGCAAGCGAAAGCAGGGGGTTGAAATTCATGAGTCTGCTTTCATGTAGCTACCACCTTTGTAATTACTGCAAACAAAGCCAAGCCTTTCAATTTTCTCCAGCCATTCCTAAGTGTCTGGGATACTGTCTTGTGCCTTTTAACTCCCCTAGGCTCTTGTGCAAGTAAGACATCAGTAAACTGAATTTTTAGATCAAATCATGCCAGTGTGGTGAGTGGGTGGCAGGACATCAGGGAGTATATCAGAGGTGTTTTAGAGGGGAGAAGAAATGGAGGCTGGAATGGTTTCAGTTTGCAGAACACTGAGAAAGCCTTTAGCAGGAGAATCTGTGCTTCAGTCTCAGGTTCATTCCTCAGCACCTCAGTTGAGCCAAACAAGTCAGTTAGACTATTCATGTGTTTGAAGCCCATGATACGTGCCTCATGTGACTGGAAGATCAGGTCTCTGGTGTAAATAAGTGAGGTAATAGTATGTTGATTGTTGGAAGTTCTGGGAACAATCAGGACTCTGGTCTTTCTGCCAAAGTATTATTCACTGTAATTAGGACAAAGAACAGCACTACAATTCTATTCACTGCACCTCTCATCTGTTCCTCTGGTGAACTTGTGCAGTCTTTCTTAACATTTCAGATTTGAAAATTGCTGTTGGTATTAGTGAAATAGATGTGCATGTTTTAGGAAGGATTTTTTAAATCTAAAATGTGGTCTGGATACTAATGACCAGTGTGTATAGCTTGTATTTCTTTTCTGTGATTGCTGGGACTTTGCTGCAGGAGGGAGTAAGAGAAGACATGCAAATACTGTAGCTATTCATGGAAAATAGACAGTGAGTGCTGAAGAGCTCATCAGTTTGCAATATTTTTGCCCTGATGCATCTTAAATAGTTGTAGGAGAAGGGAATACAGGTGACCTCACCCCGATAAGTAACAGCTGTGTTAATTAACTAATACAGCCTTGCCCCTGATGAGTAACAGCTGTATCCAATGGATGTATCCAAGGATGAGTGAGATAAAAGAGGGGGTTAGCTGTCAAGGGAGGCTCATTATGGAGGAGGAACTTTGAGGACCATGAAGGAGAGAAGCATGTAGCAGGATCCTGAGGAGAGAGAATCACTGCAGCAAGGTCAGTCTGGGTCTGCAGTCGCAGCCTGTTGTTGGAACCTGCAGTCACAGTCTAGCTAGGTAAAAGCCTGCAGTCATAGTTTAGCAGGAAATAACCAGCAGTCAGAGGCTGCAAGGGAAACCTACAGTAGCAGCTTGCTGCAGCCAGAGTCAGTGAATAGTTGGAGTCAGGATGGCTGAGCTGTAAAGAGGAATAAACCAGGACCCTCTTTATGCTGTGTTTAATGAGAAGTCTCTGCCTCAGCTCATTTTTACCCTTTAATTTTTTACCCAGGGCTGCTGCAACAACTAGTCTCTATCATTAAGTCTTTTTTGTGATGTTAGAGAAGGTCTGGCTTGGCCCTTGTCATACATGGGTGGTTGGCAGTGCCACAAGAACGGAGGGGTATCGGGGTAGCTTTGCCAGTAACTCAGCAGTGTCTGACCTAACAGGACTCTTGTGTTTGTCTGTCTGTCTGCTCTCTAGTGCTCTTGCTGGCTTTTTTTTTTTTAATTGCATCCAGCCTCCTGCTGCTGCCCTCCCCCACCTCCTTAGGCAAGTAGCAAGGTGAGGCTGGCCTGAGTGCCATACTTAGAAGGCTTGGCTGCTCCTGGGAAGCTGAGGATTGCTTTTGTGAAAGCTGAATGTCCATGTAGTTGTCAACTCCCAGCAGAAAGGGTGGAAAATGACTGCTGAACAAGCTAGTGTAATCCACATACTGGAGAGTGGACAGTTAGAGAGGCTTAGAAAATCGTATCCAGAGGCTTTGATAAACCTTATGTGAACTGCTCAAGGTGTTTAAGCTGAGCCATCTCACAAGAAAGGCTCTTGCTGTAGTTTTGACACTTGCTACTTTCAGCATAGCTTGAATTTCTGATAAGACACTCTTTGTGGTATGTGATTTTCTATTTCTGACTATACCTTGCCCTGGGAGGACACAAGAACAGCAGCTGCAAAGCAAACAGACAGGTGAAGCCTCTTACCCTAGCGTTTATTTCTGCCAGCTTTAGTCTTTTAGTGTTTTGGACAGGTGAAGCTACAGCTTAATTCCTCTTTATATGAAGAAATTTGCTTATGTGTTTAGTAGAAATAGAGATTGCTAGAGGGAAAGACCTAATGGCAGAGTACAGTGTGTTGTCAGTGTTAGGGTGGTAGCTGTCACAAACAGACTTCTTTGTAATCAGCTTGTCTTAAGCTTTTTATGCAACCCATTAACATTCCAGCTTTGACTTGCATGGTACCAAACCATGCTTAGAAAAGGAACACTCCAGGGTCTTGATGTCTTCCAGGAAAGTTTCTTCATTTACAGGCTTAACTTATAAATACAGAAGTTCCCCAGAGCTGCATCTTCATTTCACAGGATAATAGTCTGTGTTTATGTGCTGAAACCAGTGGATGTAAACCACTTCATGTGGAGACCAACAGCATCCAGCCTAGAGTAAAAGGGTCTGCTTTTGTCATGGTTAAGATTAAACAAAGACTTAACTGGAGGAAACATCTCCGTTCTGGAGTTGTTTTATGTGGAAGTTACAAATTGCTTTTTTGCTGTGTAATATAAACAGTTTTTCAAAATGCTGGTGTTGTGCTATTGATATTTAAGATCACTTCATTAATCATCTTGGGGAGTAACAAAGTTATCTAAGTTCATGGACTCACTTCCTAAAGTGGATGTTAATAAAGAGCAGAGAAGAAACAACACTTTAAAATATAATGTTAGTAAACCTTTAGACAGGAGTAAGATTAATTTGAAAGGACTAGGTACCTAATAAAAAGGTTTCCTAATGTTATGGAAATTATCTCATCAGGTGTGCAGTGTGGGGAACAGAAAAGAAACTGTAGATGCAAGTGGTGGTGAATGTCATGCAGAAGAATACTCTATGCTAAAATGTCAGTAAATTATCTTAGTTGTGCATGCATTTGGAGAACCAAGATGGAAAGCAGGATTAGGCTGGCCTCTTGAGCTGTGAGTAAAAAATGTAGGGAAAAGCAAATAATTTTCTTAGAAGGAAAGATATATATCTTACTTTGCTGTCTCTGCAATTTATGTGAACTCTGGCAGGAAAAAATTTGAAAAGAAAGGCAGCTGAAGGAGGTCTAATTTTACTCAGGCTGGAGGAGACAAGGTAGTTGCCAGGGTTAGAAGGAGGAGCTGATCTCACAGGGAAGCTATTCATGGAGATAGTCAAGAGGCTGTGGAAGCAAACAGTGCTGTAGTGGGGAGAAGCAGCAATTTTTCAGTGTTTGCCTTTGTCCCTTGTGTCACATAAAGATGCCAAAATAAACATGTTTGCCATACAGAAGTCAAATTTTCCATGTGCATCAGCTTCACTTGGTGTAAGTGCAAATAGCTGTGATGGGAGCTGGGCATATATGTAGATATTTAGGGATGTTCAAGAGCTTATGAGAAGGAGAAAGATGAAGTCTACATTAAGAATGGAATAAGTTGTTTGCTTTTGACCCTGAACACCTTTGCAATCTATGAAATTAGTAATATTGCATTATAATCTCATTTACAAGGTTTCCTCAAAGATAAAATAACAAAGACTACCAAGAATAGTGCCTTCAGAAATGAACAGCATTCAGCTGAAGCTAAAAGGCCTTTTTTAACCTCTGAAAGAGTGTCATGTACCTTTCTGGCTGTTTGAGTGATGGGAAGGATTTCTCTTTGTTTTTTGCAGTATTTGGAAGTGAGTCAGAAAAATGCATAATGAATTTTATGTGACCATCATATGAACAAAAAAGTATAATATGAACTTTTAAATGAGTGCTCAGGTGTAAGTCATCAAAATGTATGTTTATATTTTTTGGGTGAATTTTATTAAAAAAGACAACTGACTGCTCAGATGCCACCTGTAATGGGTGAGGTAGAAGGAAAAAGTGAAAAATATTTTGTCTCCCTTTTTTTCTGATCATTTTAGTGAGAAGAGCTCTATTTATGAAATGATATCTAAGTCTCCATGTCTGAAATGCGAATCAGAACCCAAGCTACTTCTGCTGTGGACAGCCTGAGGACCAGTTTGATTTATTTCTGATGGTTCTTTAGGACTCAGATGTTGGGTTTGGTATTGGAAGACATTAGACAGGATTTGAGGAAGGTGTGGCAAAAACCACTCCCCAGCAATATGGTACATGGGCTGGCTTTTGGTACAGCTTAACCTGGCACTGCTTCAGTTTGCTTCCACTGACATCAGTGGCTGATTTTCCTCATGCACAGTGTGTGCAAGAACAGATCTGAGCTTTATGTTCAAGTTGTTTTGTTACACAAATCTGTTTAGATGAAGGGGAGATTGGGCTATTGGGAGGGCAAAATCCGCCACCCTGCTGCTTTGACCTTCCTGTGGACAGAATTTTCAGGGCAAGAAATTGAAACAAAAGGCTTGCTAATTAGTCAGAACAGAACTCATGCATTCTCTTCTGTAGTGGACTTGAAAAATTTTATAAAATGGCAGAAATTGAGTTGAACTTTTCCCCTGACTTTTCCAACTCTTTACAGTATTGCATATTGTACTTCTCTCACCTCTTTGAATGCAGACAACTCTGTTGTTGATCTTGACTTCCTTACATCCAGCTCCTTGTCCCATTCACAGTCTTGCCTGGATTGTAGACATTTTGACAAAGGAACGTCTTTTCATCATGTGCCCTTGAATGTCTGTCACAGTAGGATGCTTCCACCCGACTGTGGTATCCAGAAGCTGCAACAGTGCAAATAAAATGTTGTAGCAGGAGCTGCAATACTCGACTATCCACCATTGCTACCTGAAGGAATTTTGGAAATATGGCCAGGGTGTACCAAATCCTAGCCTTGGGCAACCCCAGGATACCATTGTTGATGCCAGAAGTGTTGCTCAGTGAGACGTTTGTCAGAGAGGAAGAAAGGGAGAATGAGATGAAATGTTTATGATTGTCATGTAAATAAAAAGAAAAAAATGAAGGTGTGGTATAGGATTAGAAGAAGCAAATATGATTCCACATTTCTGAATATTGTGCCAACAAAAGTTAACAATTGAGTCTACTTAGAGACTGACTTTTTACAGAGAGAACATTCATGTTTTATGTTGTTTTAATCACTGGTTTAGAGCAATTCTACAGGAAATAAAATGCATTTTATATTATTTTTTTTGAAGTGAAAAATGTATTTCTCCTGTATTTTTTCTTCTGCCTGTCTTTAAGAGCCCTGATAGAAGTTCAGAGCTGTAGACTGGCTCACAAGCAAGAGACCACTGGTGCTTTAAAAGCAATTTAACTTTAATACAACTTATTTTTGATGCAAGATACACTGAATGGCTCCAAGAATTAGTAAAAAACCCTTTGAAGTCTGGAATTTCTTTATTTCAGCATCTAATAGGGCCTAGTTTTATAGAGATGGAGGCTTGTGTACTTCGTTAAAAAACCCCAAACCCTGTAATTAGCATTAATTATTCTTTCTGGAGAGGTCTTTGGAAAAAAGCCAAGGATTAACTGAAAAGAGGAACCAACATGCCTTCTCCTAAGGGGCTGCCTGAGTTCAGCTTGGAGAGATTCTGGTGTGCAATGTGAGACCTTTACACTGGGCAGTCTCCTGTAGGAGTTGGATCTTTAAGTAAAGCAGCTACATGTTAACATCTGAGCTTTTGTTTTTTTTTTTTTCTTTTTTTTTTTTCCCTTAACCATCAGGTGCTGCTGGTAATTATGGTAATGCTACTGGAGGCTTTTCAGTGTGGAGAACAGGCCTTCCTAACTTCCTCCAGTAAGATATTCCTCCTACTCTATTGTGGTGTCTATAAAATTTCCTGCATGGGCCTTACAGTATTTATTTAAAATTATTTCCTGTATCTACCACTGTCAGAAGTCATATGAATGTGATGTAATTTTAAGGCGATAAATATTTAGAATTGTCTTCCTGTGGGAAATACATTTAGCTAGATTCTTGCCCCTTAAAACACTTCTGTTAACTTTTGAAAGTGTTAATTACAACTTTCACTCTATTAAGTTGCAGATGTCTTATGCATCAGAAAACAAAACTGTTCAGGATTGTACAGAAGAGTGCCCAAAGCAGAGCTGTGGCAGAAACACTGAAGCAATCTACTTAAGGCTTACTATGTGAAAAGTTATTTTGAATTATTTGTGGGATTCTTAAATTATGCAAGAGTAATTTGTATTGTATGAACTCTCCTTAATGAAGTAAAGATTCCCCCTTGCTCTGTAGCTCTGTTCTAGAAACCTGGTGACATTGTCACTGCAGAGATGCTCAGAGGAATTTTGAGGACTGAGAAATGAAACTTCTGAAAGGCTCAGTGTGTGTGTGTATGACCTGTGTCTAAGGGACTTGAAGTCTTGCACTTACTGTGTGTCTCAGCAAATAAATCACATTGAGTGACTGCACAGTTCAAAAGTAGTTGTTTGCATGGCTGCTGCAATATCCCCTCCAATCTCCATTCTGACTTGACAAAGGAGAGGAACTGCCCTAAGCTCTAATGCAGTCCATGGCTGAAAATTAATTCCCTCTACCGCTTTCATTCACATCACCTAATCAACCTTGGTAGCACAAATACTGGAGTGTAAGCAACTCTCTAGATAATAAGTATTTGTTATGTTTTCCCTTCTCCCTGGAAGAATACTTTGCTTTTGTTTTTTTTGGCAACTAAAAAATCACTATACTAGCTTTTAAAGTGCAGAAACATTGAAACTGGGCTTCAAACATAGTCATTCATGTAAAATTGTCATGGTAAACCTGCATATGCTCTTTCTGTTGCCTCAATAAAATGCCTCTAAAATGCTTTTGTGAGTGGGGAAAACATTATCTGCAAACCCTTCTACAAGAGGACTCTGCAGGTTCAAGAGGAGCCTTTAAGAATGGTCTCCTGAAACAAATTATTCTCCTGAGCTGGGAATTGCATTTTACTACTTCTTAAACTGATTTTTTTTACCTCTAATCACCTCCCTTAAACATATGGAGTCCCTCTCAACTTGTTTTTTTGTCTTGAGTCCCTGCTGTGTGAAGGTCTAAAATGACATCAGCTCCACATGAGAAGGCGTTTTTGAAACCACTATTGAGAGACTTTGTAGGACAAGGCACTGGTGATATCACTCCCCCAAATTTTCCACCTGAAGCTGTTTGAGTAGTCATTTCCTTATCGGTGGTTGTTCATTGGTTGGTTTTGTTTGTTTTTTTCCTCTTCCTTCCTACCCACCAGCACCTTTCTCCTGCCTTCTGTACAGTTACTCTCATAAAATCACAGAGCAGCTCTATACCTCTATACCTATGTGGCCATGCCATTTTAAAATTTTATGTTTGTTAAATGCTGTTTGATAAATATTATAAGTACATCACTGCTTCTTTGCCTGATACAAATAACTGGATATCCATTTTGCCATCAGTAATAAGACTCACTTTGGGGGTGGTTTCTCTTACTCAGCTGCAGGACTTTTACACTACTGGAATAACTGGACTTGATGATCTTAGAGGTCTTTTCCAACCTGGATGATTCCATAATTCTGTTCTATATTTACTGCTAAAAATAGGGGTTGCTGTTTACTGTGAAGTGACTCCTTGCCACTAGGTGGGTACACTTTTCTTTGATACCTGTGCTAAATTTATAACTCTCAAAACACACTGAAATTTGCCTGAGGCGCTTCTGAAAGCTTTGCTAGAGTTCAGTTTAGTTTTACCAGCAGAATGGCTAACACTTACTTGGATTTCTCTTTACATATATCTTAGAGTGTGCTGCTCTGTGGTTTCCTTCATCAAAGTACTGCATTTAAAAACTGGATTCCCATCCTGTGTTAGGTGGCTCTGATCTCACTAGGGAATTTGAGTTATTTTAATATCAAGCTATTTTTTTTCCAGAGTGGATTTCTAATTGTAGAATGGCTCATATATTGTCTTTTCTTAAGTAATATTTATTTAGCAGCAAAGAAAATGGAGTAAGAGTAATTGTTAAATGGTGAGTATCTGTGCCTGAGT
Source organism: Hylia prasina (assembly GCA_013397195.1). Classification (NCBI taxonomy): domain Eukaryota; kingdom Metazoa; phylum Chordata; class Aves; order Passeriformes; family Sylviidae; genus Hylia; species Hylia prasina. The sequence continues at coordinate 2,508,603 of VYXD01003062.1, read as the reverse complement.
TTGCCAGAAGGGGAGAGGCAGAAGAAGCATAGGGTGTGAAAGCTAGTACATGCCTTTGGAAATTTTTTAGTCTAATTGTGTAGCTTTCAGACCGTCTTGGTTTTCACCTCACAGTTTTGAGTTATTTCAGTAGGGTAAAGTTGTTCTAGCCCAGATTGTTTTGCTCCTAGAAAAGTGAATGGACAAAGTGTGCTAGGTATAATCAGCACAGGGAAATTAAAAGTGTCTGGAAATAGGAATTATTCATGCTGGTAGTCCCATTTTTACTTGGTTAAACTGGTCGTGAAACTGGCATGATGCAGCAAAGGATTCTGTGTGTTGTGGCAACAGAAGCTGACAGGAGTGTTTCTCTGCTGTGTTATGGCTGCTTCTTAAGCTCATCCTTGGCTTCTTGCAGGTGCCACATTCTCATCATCTGGGCAGAGGATTTGTGGCAAAAGGGTGTGATCAAGGGCTTGAGCTAACGTGAAGCCAGACTCTGTCAGTGTATGTGATCTTCTGGAACTCAGTGTCAGGTGAGGATGGATGTAGCTGCAGTGTTGACAGACGTGAGGGGCGGCAGGGTTCTGCCAAGATGAATACAGGCTCTCTGTGTAAGATGCTAGTTGTTATATACTCTTCACCTCACTAAATCTGAAATTCCTCCAGATCAATGCCTGTAAGGGTCTCCTGAACAGATCTTTCATGCTGGTCTATCTTGTAACAGTGCCAGTGAGTCCTGACAGAGACTCCTTTAATCCTGCCTGCACTGAGTGCAAAACCTTCCTGCAGTAGTTGAAGAAATAGATATTTACCTAAGGGTTACTGAAAAGTCCACTTCTGGGAATTGATGCATTTCCTGTAGAGTACGAACAGTGTCAGTACCAACTTTGCTTTCTCTGCAGGGATGCCCTTGTTTTGGAGACATTCAGCTCTCCATGTGGATCAGTCATCAGCTTGTTGGAAGTTTCCATTGAGCTAGGGAGTTTGCTGACTGGTGTTGTCATACCTGTGTTCTTTTGATGACCTTTGTAACAGCTTCAGAGTGACTGAGTTGGGGCTGAATCATTTACTTTCCTTATTCTACTTTGCACAACAGCTTAGTTGTGTTTTCCTTCAAATAGGTGTTTGTCTAACTCACATATAAGGAGGAAGTTTTTTAAAGACTAGGTTTGTGTTGTGGCATGGAATTCAAGTTTATAAATATTTCAACAGACACTTCTCTCCTTTGATGCTGCGCTGGTGGGTGTTGCAAAGTTGGCCTATGGTTGCTATATGTGAAGCCTGAGGGAGGAAATCTTGTTTCTCAGGAAGGGTGAGAAAGAAGTTGGATGAGCTGTGACTCAGGGTAAGTGGAATAGCTTTTGGTAAGGAGAACACTAGTATAAAATGTTCATGTAGATTAAGTCAAGACACGTAGGAAAAGTAGTGACGTCTTTAAGGTGGTTTATGTCCAACTTCTGTAAAAATACACGATGAACCCAGGTATGTATGGTATCGCCTTTTGCGCTGTCTATCGTGGGCACAGTTCATATGTATAAATATGCCAAAGTGCCATATCCTGTGGTAACAAAAAAAGATGGCATGGTACAGTGTTATATGTGTTTCTGAAACACTCTGTAATAGCATTGAGTGACCTAAAAGCCAGTCTGTGATATCTGTCAGGATACAAAACATATTTTGGTAGCTTTCTCCCTTCAGTGTTGTGCCAGGAGGTCCTGCCACTTAGTATCTTGTTGGTTCCATATGTAAGTCAAAAGGCTAAAGAGTAAAATAGGAGGAGATATTGCCTGTCTCAAGGGGCCAGAAAACTTTTCCACATTAATAACTGGATTGCAGACTATGCATGCTAGATAACTCTGGTTAATTAGTGAAATACTGTTTTTCAAATACTGACTTCCACTTCTGTGGCTTTGGAGTATGAATTGTTGTGGTAAGTTTGAGGGGCCTTATTTGGTCTGAAGTTAAATACAGCCAATGTAATGAAGTAGTTATTTGTAGTGAATGTTATCTGCATGGCTGAAAGGCAGCAGATGAAGACTGAAGTTTCAGTTTACTTTTCTTTTTGAAGCTTGCTGGTTTGGTCTTTCACCCATATACTGTGCTATTTTAGCTCCGAGGATGCTTTCAGAATCCAAGAACTTGCCAGTATAGCAGCTCTGCTTTCATCCTTTGTGACATGACATCAAAAATTTCAGATTTAGTTTCAATATGTGTATTTTGCCCACTTCAGAAGGGATAAGCAGTGGTTTGGGCGTTCAGTTGCTGAAATTAGTTCATTAATTTACACCTAAAGATTAAATGGAAGTGAATGTCCATGTTTCCCAAGAGCGTGAGATAAGCTGGTCAATAGCCAGAGGGTTTGGCTAATAACTGAGCTTATAGTGAACAGAAATAAACTATTGTAAGATGCCTTAGAGCTGTGGAAGCTATTAAGCCAAAATTTCTGTTAGGTTTTCCTGCTGGATGATCAAATTCCCCTGAACTGAAAACTGTTGCTCTTGAGACCCATCAGGAGAACAGTGAATTAAGGTCTGTATTTACTGCATGCCTCTGATGCAGGATTTTGGGAAATTGCAAGTATTAGCATTGTATTCATTGCTACAGTAGGAAAACAGTGAAAATATTCAGGCAGAGCCTGAAAAAAAAAAAAAAGGCAAAACTTGGTTTCAGTCGTGGGTTTTCAGAAGTTAGTCATGGATGATAAAAAAATTTTTAGCATATCAAACTGAATGCTTGGTAACTGTTGGTCTTGAGCAATTCTGAATTTTCAAACAGTGCTGAAGATGCATCTGAGACTATCAATTCCTTTGAAGGGTCTCAGCTTCCTATGGATGTTGGAAGAAACCAAATATTTGGTTTCAGTAGCTTTAGTGCATGTTCTTCTGTGTGGGCCAAGCAAAGTCCCAGTTCCCTGAGCTGTAATTTGCTGGCAGCAACACTTTGATGTTTCCTCAGAAGAGGTAAGGAAAAGCCTGCCTAAAACTCACTTTTGTTCCTGGCAGACATCAATGCAAATATCTGAGTATTTTACTTTCTGTCAAGAAATGTGGGCTGAATTGTCATCCCCCTGGAATAAATCAAGTCTGTATATGCTATCATAAAAAGAACTGCAGGAATTTTTGGTTCTTGGCACAAAGCCATGCAAAAGGTGCCTAAATCTTTCTTAACTCCACTCTTTCCATACCACTTGTTCAAGATAAACTCCCTGCTTTTTTGTTACTGGCCGAAAGTCTATAATTTGATTTTCAAATATATGATTTGTTGCCAAACGCCTCTATTTATCTTTTGGTTTTATTTTCTTCAGTTATGCAGTAAACATTTCATTACAATTGTCACTGAAAGTTTTTTGCTTTACTTTTGTCTTGGGTACCTGTGTGGAAGAACCCATGACAAATATTTTATGTAGTGTCTAATACCTGATGCATTTTCCTGTGTGATGTGCTGGGGCTTACTTGTTTCAAAAAGCCCACCTCTCCATTTGACTGTAATTCACATTTTCTAATATAGATTTTAGTTTCATCATAGAAGTCCTTCATTTCCCAGGTATGCAGTTTACTTGGTTTCTCTTCATAGGTTATTCTCTGTTCATCCCAGTGTTGCTGAGAGTGGGAAAAGGGCAATACCTCAGAATGTGGATGTGACCTAGATGTACCTGTTTTTGTAGTTATAAAGATAATTCTGATTGATTTGGATATCTCTAGTATGTTTTAGCTTGTATCAGTATGGACTCCAAAACACCAACTATAATGAAGTCCAAATGTAATGCACCATAGAAAATATTTTAATTGCCTTTATCTAAGCTTTCCTCCTTCTGTTCCACACTGTTATCTCCTGGGTTTTTGTGATAACTGGCTTCCTATTCTTCCCTCACCTGTCTCTCACCTATCTTGATTTAGAGAGAAATATTTTTTCCTTTATTTGTTTTGTAAATTTTTTCCTATCCATTGTCTAAATGTACTTCTGATTTCCTTTTAAGATAATACCCTAATACATAAGCTACTTTTTAAAAAAAAATAATTTGGTATCTTGGAGTTTTATTCCTGCCATCACTGATTACATCAATTCCACCTTCACCTATATATATGTGTATATATGTGCATGCATATACATCTATTCCCACCTGCACAAGATGAGATTCCTGTCATAAATCAGCAGACCTATATATCAGGTTTGGAGACAGGAGGGTCATTAGTTTAGAAGATTCAGTTCTACAGCCCAGATGATGTAATGATTTCCATAAAGCTTTTGAAAATAATTATACAACTATACACTGATTTATTTTTCTTTCCCAAGCTAATGACCTTATTTAATGTGACTGTTCTGATAAAGGATGTATTGTAAGTAATGCAGATAAATAACCATTTGATAGTGGGATGTGGGCTACTGGTCAGTTGACTTTAGAAGTTGTTGCAATAACACTTGTTGGAATAACCTAGACCTAGGATATAATTTTCCTATCACAACTTTGACATTATGGAGCTTTGGGGACAACTCTGTGTGCTGTGTGTTTCCATTAGGCACAGAGCAAGAATATTTTTATGTCAGTGTCTCTTTATTTTTAGGAGATGAGATGCTAGAATTAGTAACAATGAATGGAAGAAGACCAGGTGACAAGAATAAAAGCCAGGATCACGACAGAGTGCACTAGTTTGAAGCAGGAGCTAAACGTCATGTTTGGGACTAAACTACCCCTTTAACACTCCAGTAAGAAACAATGAACCCAATGAGAAAAGGACATGTTTTCTGAGCCCGTCACCCCTATCTGGCTCTTAGCTGACTTACACAGATAATCAGCTTCAGAAAAAGCTTTTTAGCTTGAAGTCAGTGCCCGTTTTCCAAGTTCCAAGCCAAACCGGAGAAAGGTTATGTGTGGGACCCCAAGGCTTTTTGCTTGTCTGGGAATTTCTGGTTATTTGAATTTGTCTGTTCTTTCTCTTTCTCCCTTAGAGAAAAGGCTCCTTCCTTCAGAGGGAAAACAATCCTGAGTGTAGGGGGATGAGGTGGCCAGACAGAAAAAACTGTTGTGCTTCAGTGTGGATAATTCCAAAGGCTGCCTATGTTTCCAGCTAAAAAGTCATGAACTGGGTTTGCTTTCAGACTTTCCTTAACCATAATTTGGTGCTGACATGATTCCTTCCTAATTTCCAACCAGTAATATTTCTCCTGTTGACTCTGTCCTCATCAGTGTGAACCATGATTTTTTTGGCTGCAGTTTGAAGATACTGAATTGGTAATTTTTCTTATACGTGTATCCTTCCTTCTGAGCCTTTACATTTGCATTCATTCTTAAACAGTTTCTGCCTAATTAAATCAGATCTATTCAAACTCTGAAAGAGAAGAGCAAAGGTCAAAAAATGTCAGACACCCTTAACAACCTCTATTAAATCTTGCTAAACTGAAGGTGCTCTTACTTTCAGTCCAGAAATGGCATCTTAGATTGCAATAATTGATGTGACCTCCAAATACTTACGTATTATCCACTGAGCAGAAGAGGAAAGAATGGGATAAATGTGCTTAACAGAAACTGCTCCTTAGCCCAAGTCTCCATACAGCACTGGGAGAGAAGTATTTTATCATGCTGTACAGATTTGAATGTAAAAAGTAATAGAAACAACGTCCACCAAATTTACCAGATCTTCTCTGGGATTTATTTTTAAGCTAGAAAGAGAAAAGCACTTTGTTGCATTCAGTCAACATATCCAAATTATTCTCTGTGTGTTTGGAAGGGTTTGAGGCTCTGTGAGGGGAGTCAAGCTGCTTGGACCTGAAATGCAGCTAGTAGGAAACTGAGACTTAATTTAATTTTAATTGGCATAGGTTGCCCTGTGTGTTAAAAGTAGCAAATTAGGTAGATTGAAGGCTCTTGTATCGCTATTTGGTATGGCTACTTTCCTGGCCAGTCTGAGATTTGGGGTTCAAGTTGCTTTATAATTTTGCATTTAGAGAGGGAAAGATCTTGCCTCTGGAAGTGGTGCCTGTGCCCATAATGAACACAGAAGAATGGATAGAGTCTTCCAGGGGCTGGAACTTGAGGACGTACTTCAGCCGGGAATGAAGTAGATAACCTAATTCTCTTTCTTTTACCCTCATTTCCCAAGTGCTAAGGTATTTAGTGAATTGGGGTAGAAGAGCATTTACACCTGCTGCTCTGTGACTGGGAGAATTCCCAGCTTCACTGACAGCTCCTATTGCTGGATGTCACTAGAAGCAGCCGAATTTGCAACAGGGTAAGAGTAAGTCTCTAAAACCAAGTAAGGTGATTGCCAAGTATGTGAGCAGATGCTCCAGGGCCCAGCCAGCTGAAGTGAGAGCCCAGGAACTCCTCCTTCCTTTGAGAGAACAAGAGCTCATTTCATTTCCAAAACACACCCATAATAAGCATTTTTTTCATTGTTTAAAATGTTAATAGGTGCATGAGAACGTGGAAATGACATGAGCAGCACTGTGCTTGGCAAGCTGTAGTCTGCAGAATGAAGACCAAACACAAGTTATGGTTTGAAGCTGATTAGAAGTTTAGAAGTGGAGACTTTTGGGGCTTCTGGGGTTTTCCCCCCACTTTTTTTTTT
>VYXD01003062.1:2417372-2501716 GCA_013397195.1 Hylia prasina | reverse complement strand
TTTTTTTTTTTTTTTTTTTTAATTTGAATAATATTTTCCTTTCAGGAAAAAGATTGAAAACGTGCAGTTTCCATGAGGATTAATTGGGCAACCTTCAGTCCTTTTCCCTGTACTTCTTGTCATCTCATTCACTTTTATTGTTTCCACTTGGTTTTGGAATATTTCCTTTTTTTTTTACATTTCATTTCTTCAAGTTCTTCTCCTGTCTCCTTATTTACATTTCTTCCCCGATTTCAGGATTTGAATTGGAGTAATTTTGGCAAGTTTTGGTACTTTTCACTGCTCCTCATTTCATCTCAGTCCATTTGGTTGTAATCAATCAATTTCCAAATTTTCTGTGTTTTTTTTCTGTTGCATTTGATTATATATCCTTTCCAGAGTGTTTGTTAGACTTTGCTCTCTGATTTCAGGAATTCATTCTCTTTCCTGAAATGGAAGACAGTTTAACAGAGTTAGGATTATATTCCAATGGTGTAAGTAATGAAAATCCAGAATTTAGATAATTTAGGCTTCAGAAGAAACGGAATAAATTTTTCTGAAACACTTTTGCTTTTCAGATCTTTGAAGGCACAACATGGCACTAAGGCAATAAATTCTTTGTGATTCTCAAGACAATCAGGAAGAGCTAGAAGATCACTAGTGAATTCAGAAAGAGTGGTGATAAATTCAGATGATCTATGAGGATTAAGACCCTCCTTGGTGTTTCTACTAAATGGCAGTGATCTGGAGGAATCCCTGGGAATGGGCTAAATTTTCCAGACACTGAAATCCTTTTCCACTTGAAGTAGTGACAAAAGAGAAAAGACAGACTGAATACATCTAAAAAAATAGTTTTTAGCCCATGCAGTCAGTGATGTGTGAGAATGACTGGAGTAAAATAAAAATGTTTTCTGACAGGAAGAAATGGATTGGTTATGTGCAGGAGTAAATCAGCTGCATAGAAGTTGAGTATATGGTGAGAATCTGTTATGTGGGAAGCAACACTCCCTAAGTGACCTTTAGATCCACATTGCTAAAGGTTCGTCAGTTTGAAATTACTGTCTTGGATGAAAATGGCAAACTTAGCATGAGCCTCTGAAGAGATAAAAGTATTTAAAAGTAGCTTTCTGAGCGCTTGGATAGAGGGCTGTTAGGAAAGAGAAAACCAGCTTGATAAGGAGGAAATGAAGCTGCCTCATCTAAGCATGTATAATAGCTGTTACTATTCAATACGGCTGAAAGGTTTTTCCTGGAGCTAATGGAAAATTCAGCTTCTAGGGTGTCACTAATTTTGATAGAGATTTTAGTGTCTTCAGTTGTCTCACATTGAAATGGGATGTGCAAATATTCTTTCATGGTCTCTTGTTTTCCTGTTAAATCCAAAATTACTGACCCTTGGTGCTAGGACCATGTTGCTGATAGTTGCTTAAAAGGTTGCCTGTGGAAAACCTAATCTCTGTCTTGACTTCAGAGTCCCATCATGTAATTTAATGTGTTTTCTGCCTATAGACATCCTTGGCAAAAGTAATCTTCATTATGAGACTCTAGATTTTTTTAGTTAAAAACAAACAAAAAGTCTAAAAAAACCCGTGTACAACTTATTGCCTTTTCTATTCTTACCATCCTGCATTTTATGTAATATTTTCCTATATTCCATTTGGTTATAAATGGAATTTTAGGCGCCATGTAGTAGTAACTGGGTAAGGCTTATTTGCACGTGTGATTTCCACCCTTGTGCCTACTGGTCCACTGAAATCAATACAATTTCAGAAGCATTAGGATCTTTAGTACTCTTAATCTGGACCCAAGTGTTTACATGTTATGAAGGACAATAAATTCCACATGTTTATTATAAGGTATCAAAATATGAACATTGTGGGATGCTTAGAACCAGTGTAACCTCTTTGAAGCCACTGGCATGGTTCTAACTTTCTGGTGTATCTGGCTTATTACCCAATACTTGCAAAAAGAGGGATATGACAATCAATTTCAGACTCCTTTTAATACTTCTGTTTGAACTCTGCACTCTGGAGAAGTGTGGGGTTTATTTTAAATTTTTGACTCAATTATCTTTTATTTGTGCACTTCAGATACAGCATTAATATTAAATGCTTGTACTTCATGCATGCTGAGCACAGTCTTAAATTATTGCATGCATTGTAAAGTTCAGTATTATTGAGAAGCTCTGCTCCACTTGCTTTTTTTACTTTAATCAAAAAGCAGAGCTATCTCAATCAAAAGCTGTTTCTTAAATTTAAAAAGGCTATGCATAAGATTCATCTTTCTCTGGAGCCTGGGGTGGGATTCCTGGAAATGTTAGACCAGTTGTTTCTTAGTGACTTAAGACCAGAAACTGTGGGCAGCTGCATTTAGCACTTAGCCTTTTCTATTCAGAAGTTTCATGCAAGCACTTGGCTAAGGCCATGAGTGTGGAGAACCAGCACAGATTTGATGTATTCTGGAGCACAATGACCAAAGCTTCAGTTAGACATGTAGCTGCTAAGAGTAGGAACAAGAGGACATTTTTTGCCTCCTGCTAAGTAGAGGTGCTCTGCATAGGGGCAGCTGAGGGGGAACCAGAGAAGCCTGAAATAATCAGAAGTGTCCCATGAATATCTTACCATGACCCTTCTTGCAAAGCAAGTATCACATCTGTCCCTGCTGCAGGGTGCTATGAGAAGTGGCAGAGTGTGACTTCATTTCCCCAGTTTTGTTGATATATTTATTATCTGCTTTTAAACAAGACCTAATGGCTTTTCTGGATTTTCCACTACCTCTTTTTTCATTCCCCTCCTTTTCTAGAGCAGGATGCAGGCCAGTTTTCTGTTTTACATGCTGCAGGGGACAGTACTGCCATTGTTATTCATTGGTAAGCATTTTTGTCCATAATTATCTTGATGACAGTTTTCTTTGTTAGGGGTCTGAATGAGTGGTGAGCATATTACAGGAGGTGAATGTAAACTTACCTTGTCATGTAGGAAGAATCTGATATCCCTGTCAGCTGCAAGGATTATAAGGTCACCAAGGAGTGTTGTTTTCTTTGCTTCATCATTCTGAAGTGCCAGGGACCTTGTGTTGAAGCAAAGTATGTTCTGCAGCTTGCATGAGTTGCATGCATTCACGAGTTTTTAAATGTGCACTTAATTTGCACATTAAATATTAAAGCTCCCTATAACTGAGTTACTGGGTTTTAAATTGTACGTCTCAGCATAGCAAACTGGTTCTTTAAATGACTGCACTTTTATTGTCTTGTTATGCAAAGAAAAAGATAGCAAGTTTTGTTAGAGCCCCTGACTGTCTAGGAAATCTGTGATTTGATGGGCTTGATATCCCAGTTTTCTTTAGACAGTTGTCTTGCAATTCAAATAATTACATTGCCCAATAAAACTAGAGAGAAAAACAATTTTCAGAAACAACAATCTGAGTTGGCCAGAGGGTAACTACTTCCATTATACACAGGGGAAACATGAAACCTGCTTGTATTCCAGGAAAAGAAACCGATCAGAGTATTCTGTCATATAGATGTAATACTGAGAAAACAAACTTGGCCTCTGTTAAGGCTGTGTTAAGTTTTCTTAGAGGTCAGACAGGATTTTTTTCTCCATAAATGTAATTTATGGAGAAAAATCTCCAAAATGTAAGATTTTTTTCTCCATAGGGCTCAGCATAATCACAAAAAGGGATTTAGTATTTGTCAGTATATTCTAGAGGTAAAGAGGGAAAACCTCTTAGTATTGAGGATAGTAAGCTATGGTTTCAGGGTTAAACCTGTTCATCCTGGGATGAATACAGTCTGGTTGACTGCAAGGGAATTTGAGAAGTAGTATTTCAGCTTTGGCAGTGGAGTAAGACCTTGGTTTTCTACAGTCTAGAGCCAAAGTCACCTTTGGATGACTCTAGACTTTGGGTCTAGTTTGTTTGGGGACTTATCCTGCTCTACCTCTTGAAACAGGCATCTCCCAAGTTTTAATTTCATGGTGAGAGGCTTTTTCATGTAAAGTGACAGCTGAGAAAAATGCTGGACTTCTTTGCAGCAGATCTAATATTGGTGTACTCTTTGATGGATTATTTGTGAATGGTAACCTTATGAAATCAGGAGGAATTATCCTTCATAGTCAGCATTATCATCACTGTGTCAGTGATTGTTCGTGGAAATACCCCACATGGCTTGACCCTGGCAACTGTACATAGGGTGGTGCAGTTCTTGCTTTAAGGACATGACATTTCTGTAATGGGATTGTACAGCTTTTGGGAGGAAAAAACCTATGTGGTTATGTGGCCATGATTTCTTCTGTGATAACTCTATCCATAAAGCAGCTTTCTATCTTCCTGGCTGCTCCAAGTAGGAATGATATGTTCACAACTTAAGACCGTTAAGAAAGAAAACCAGCAGAAGGACTGAGAGTAATGAGGTTGGGGATGACATAACTGATGCAATGACAAAAGGAAATTATTTTGGTAGTGAGTGTTTCCAGCAGCATTGACAAGTGAGTGTAAAGTTACAGTGACAATGTAGTTTTAACATCTTGACAACAGCTCTGATAGGCTGTCCAAAAGCAGCATGCAGAAAGGAGTCCCTCAGAGGGGAAAAGGGAAGCAAAAAGAGTTTGCAGTTTGACTGGAATGATTCTTTCAGTTTCAGCTGACCCTGGAGGTAGAGTCAGAAAAGACAGACAGATCCATAGAACCACTGCCACTGGAAAAGACCTCCAAGATGACAGAGACCAACCTTTGACCAAACACCACCACACCAACTAAACCATAGCACTAAGTGCCACATCCAGTCATTTCTTGAACCCTTGCAGGGATGGTGACTCCTCTGCTTCCCTGGGCAGTCCATTGCAATGCCTGTCCATCCCTTCAGTAAAGAAATTCTTCCTGATGTCCAGCCTGAACCTTCCTGTCACAGCAGGAGGCAATTTCCTCTTGTCCTGTCTCTGGTTGCCTGAGAGAAGAGCCCAAGCCCCACCTGGCTACATCCTCCTTTCAGGTAGTTGTGGAGAATGATAAGGTCACCTCTGACCCTCCTTTTCTCCAGGCTAAACAACCCCAAGTCCCTTATCTGCTCCTTATATGACTCACAAGAAGTGGAAATATACACTGCAAGATAAATAACTCAGAAGTGAGGTACATTTGCAGCTCGTTGGCACACATGGCACAATGCCAGCAGGGGGACTTGGACAGCAGACTTAAAGGGATGCATTTTGCAGAGGGGAAGAGGCTGGACCTTAATTCCATACCCAGGGGGACAGTCTGGGCAACCCAGATTTGACTGATCTGAATACAAAAAGAGCCAAACATTCCAGTGTTGGATTCTCTACTTCATTTTAAAAAATTAAATTACAGACATTGAACCCAGCAGCTGAAAAGCCTGCTGAATGAGTTTCTTTGTAGGTAGAAGGAAAAATCTGTATTCTGAAAAAAAACCCCATTCTATGTGACAGCTTTGACAGAGGGCTCATGAAATCACTTGGTAAGGGAACATGAACAGAATGTGGCACTTGGGTTGTCCTGTCAGCCTACCTTCATTTTGTTACCGCTATCTGCCTCATTTCTGAACAGCCACTACACAGAATCACAAAAACCCTCAAAAACCCAAATCAAAAAATGCCATATAAACATTTTCTGCCAGGTGAACTTTGTGTAGAAACCCTAGAAATATCACATTTGATTACCTGAAACTGCTCATGCTGCCTGGGGCTGAAGAGAGTGGCTGTCATCTTGCAGTGTGTGATTTGAGGCAGGGTTAGATCTGCTGTAGGTGACTGTAATTCCATAGTATGTGGATGTTACAATGGTGAATTGCCACATGCTTGGCACTCCTGGGCAGTGGTAATGGATCTGCCTGGAATGCAATCATCTTGCGGTTAGTTCGGTTTCCTCAGAAAGAAACTAAACAGAGGGTGAGAGAAAACTGCCTGTGAAATAACCTCTGACACTCTGTAGAGTTCTGAGACATCCTAATGTTCCCACTGCACAATAAAGAGTGTAGTTTATAGCCGCTAATGTGGGCAGAACGATTGTTAAGGGTTTTAACTCTCCTGTGATGCAACAGATGCTCAAGGTGCAGGTATCTGTGTATTTGTTCCCACTTTGGCATAAGGAAATGCTGCTGTCATGCTCATGGGCCAGGGGACATGACTGGTGGAGAAACAGGAAATCTCAAGTTTTCCTGGGCAGGAGCCCAGCTGCAGTTCCTGGCTGGAGAGGGTCCAGCACACATGCAAAGCACTGCTTCCCTGCACTGTTTCTGGTCACCATACACAGAGCACTCTCTCCTGAAGAATTTCTGCAAAATGTCTTAGGCAACAGAGGGGACTACTTCTTCCTTCAGGCTTTTCTCACAAGATGAGGGGATTAAAGAATAACACGTCCAAGGTACTGCCATCCTCCCTTTAAATGTAAATTAAGGTGGTTAATATATTTGCATAAAAGATGTCCACCTAGTTAATCAGGCATCAAGGTGTTGATCAAATCTAGCAGCTTGGCTTTGAGATGAAATAGATAATTGTAGCTGACCTTCAAGCAGGAAAAAAAAAGGCAATGCTCTCCAAATCAGTGCCAAGTATTGGTCTCCTTTGAGGGATCAAGTAGCAGCCTCAAGTTATTACAAAGATGATGGACTGGACAGGGTAACAACTGATCTGTGCATTCCTTCACTTAGTCTCACTGTGACACGCTGTGAGGAAGCGCTGACAATTTCCTATTTCTTCTCCTTTGAAGTTACCTGATAGTAACCTGACCAGTTCTCCTCAGGCTGCCCATCAGTAGGAGTCATAATCTGTGTGCTCTTGGATAGGTAAGTCATGAGGAAGATACACCAAATCAGTTGTAATGGCACTGACATCCACTACTGATTTTTGTTTTCTGTTGATTCACACATACACTTTTGCATTAGAAATCCCAGCAGAAGAAAATCCTTGGTTCAAAAAGGTGATTTGCACAGAGTTATTCTCAGGTTTTACTTGAATTTGAAAACTGAACTTGGGAAACCCTGGTGCCAGCAACTTGCTGGAAATACACCAGTCATGCTTTTCAGACAAGAGTGCAGTAGGTTTGAATTCAGAACACGGGTAAGTCAAAGGAGATACTGAAAATTTCAAGTAGACTTGGACTAAGTCTTTCCTTACCAGGCTCCCTTAAGAAGAATATGCTATAAGCCATTGACCTGAGGCACCTCTAGCATTTTAATAATAGCAACTGTAGGCAATATAAAAAAGCCTAGTTTAATATTTTTAAAATATTACTCTCTCTCCTTGGATGTATATCTGATGTTATCTAAAATATTTACTTAACTGAATAGCATGAATAATTTTGACTGGAAGGAAACTCCTGCACAGTAAATCCCTGTATGTGAAACTTAGTGGATGATCTGACAGATGAGAAAACCCACTTGTTTTCACTTCTGCACTGCATGACTTTTAAAAAAATCTTTATATTCAAGTCAGCCAAATTCAGGTGAATACCTCCGTCAACATTTGGTCTTGGTCATCTTTTCTCTTATTTCATTGTTTTCTGGGCTTAAATCTCAACAGTATTTAAAGTGAAAAGGGCAGCTAGAGATGCCTGGTTAGTTAGGAACAACAGGAGCCTATTAGATGACCTGTCAAATGTAATATCTGGCTAAGTTTTTTTTTTCCCCAAGACTACCTGGAAGCTTAAATGTCTCTCTTACTTCGTAAGTCATCTTTTGAAAAGAAGCCTTTCCTCACTAGGATGGAAATAGTTGTACCTAGTAGTCCAGTCATAGCAAAAGTCCTTTCACCCCCTATGTCATTATATGTAGCTATGCTAAGAGGATGAATACACTATAAAAAGTCCACTTTTGTGGAACTCTGCATAATATTCTGCTTTAAGTCAAAATTCAGAGAAATGTGACAGGCTATAAAGTACAATTAAAACTGAGTACATCAGTAATAAGGAGCCACAAAGCATGCATAATCATGAGATAAATGACCTCAATGGACAGATGATGATGAGCCAAGGAGAAGCCAAGGTCAATTATCAGAACTTCTAATTTTAGTGCTATAATTAATAATGAATATTTCAACAAAGAATGCTTAAAGAATAATTGTATTCTGGTATTAAAACCTGTTAAATGTTAAACTTATGCAATTTATGCAAATGAATCTGATAAGAAGAGACAATTAAGGTTTATAATTAACAGATAAATACAAATGATCCAGTGATGAAGGCCTTGGTTTCTCCTCTGTCTTATGAGACAATGTAATTGATTTTTATAAATGCTAATTTATATGCACTGCTAGCCATTAATACATTGAAGAGATCATTTATTAAATTAAAGATGAATAGTGGTGTATGCAAAGATAGTACCTGAGTTTTCAACATTCTAAAGATGAAAAGGAAGCTGAAAAAACCCAAAGCTTTNTTTTTTATGCCAAACAACTTTTGACGTGCCAAGTACGAGGTATAGGAAAAAAAGTTTAATGGAGACAAACAGTCTTTGTTCAGTAAGTATTTACGTGACAGTAAGAGGGATTTTTGGCACAATGCTTGCCTTTTAACATTTGTTCTCATGGACTAGAAGTAATGTGCATTCTTATTTTGCTTTGCTGTGCTCTTTCTTTGTGTTCTTGTATGAGAAGATGGCACGTTCACCCTGGAATGAAGCTGTTTTTAGCGGGGCAGGGGGAGTTTTTCAGGACAAGTGTGCTAACTTGGCATTCTCTCACAGTCACCTCCTTGTTTTCTGAGGTGTTACGTTGACTCCGTGCTTTTTTAAGAGTTACTGACTTCTCCTCCTTTAAAAATGTATGATGGCATTTTGCCAGCCCCTGTACTTGTGAGTACATATTGTAAGTTTATCTCTTTTTTTCTTTCATTTAAATCTCAGTATTAGTGGGAATTCTGAACCAGCTATAAAAAGGGATGCATTTACATTATGTTTTGTATCCACCCTCAGAACAGTATTGCTTCTTAGCTTTGCACGAGCAACTGCAAACTATAGTAACAATTAAGTGTAGCTTTATCTTTGACAGCTCTTCTCTTCTCCTTTATTTTCCAAGGGTGAGGTTTTTGGCTGAACTGCAGCAAAGCAGGTGCTTGCAAGGCAGCTCCAGGAAAGTGGCTCCCAATGGCCCAAAGAAAGTTCTAAAGGGTCAAGGAAAGAGAAATGAAGAAAGCATGCTGGAGCAGATTTGATTACCTCTATGATTAAATGTCAAACAAACATATATGAGATCTTTGCAATATCTAAATATAATTATAGTCTATTTTAAAGGATGCTCAGTAATTTTTCTTCCTGTTTTTTTCCTTACTTCTGATTTCTGTCTTTGGCATTGTAGTCTGTGTTGAATTGCACTCTGTGGAACTGGCTCAGGAGGTCAGCACTAGAGGAGCTTCAAAAAATAAGGAGGCTTTTGCAGAAATAGGCAAAATTTGCACCAGCTGATGCAATTAGTGGAAAATCCATGGTCTTCCACTGGGGAGTGATGTGGTCTGCTGGGTTCAGTGGGACGACTTGATCTAAGTCTATGCAGAATTTGACTTAAAAAGACAAGCATTCATTTTCTGCCCCCAGCAGCTCCGGTACAGGCCAGGGTATTCTTCTGAGCACTTTCCCGGTGCTGTTGCAGCCAAGTAAGGAAAAGCACAATTATCTCACAGAGATCATCTTCTAGCACACATTACCTGGGGATATTCACCATAAATCAGAATTATGGTATTCTGCTTCTCGATGTCAGTACGATGTGCTTCTCCCAGCTTCTGATTTCCCTGAACAAAAAGCACTGTTGATTGTTTGCAATAGTTCTACAGCACCTAGCATTGTACTGACATAGGCATTATAGAAGGAGTGCATCTAATTTCAGTGGTACATTGAAGAAATATCTGTTCCCTGATTGCTGGACAACAAGCCCAAATGCTAAGGCAGAGTTTGTTCAGTCACTGCCCATTTCCCTCCCCTGGGAGTTTCATTTTTTAGCCCCTTCTGTGAAGTGTGGTGATGGCAAACAGTCGCCTCCCAAGCCTGTTGTCAGCTCATCAGGTACATCAATACTTGGAATAAGAGAACTGCAAGCTACTTTTATTATGCCATTTGCATTGCTGTTTAATCCTCTGTAGCCAAATATGTGGACAGAAAGTATGATTAGGACGAAGAGATGTCAGACTTGTGCTCACTTGAAGCTCTTGGGGTTTCCTAAACCCCTGGCATGGCCAGAGCCAGCTGGAACAAGTGTCAAATGGAGGGAGGACAGTGTCCCTGTGCTGGGGACTGGAGCAGCCTGGCAGGTGGTGGGCTGCAGCCTTTTATGTTCTGCCAGGTTTCAGAATGGCTTTTGTTGCTGTTGCAATGATTCAGCACTTTGCAGTGAAAACCCCCTTTCACTGGGAAGTTGCAGATTGATTCCAGCAACAAGTGTCAGTAAAGGTCTACAGAATAATTCTCTTGGGAATTTTGAGCATAGAGCCTTTTTTTTGTTTCCTGAGTCTTTAATGAGCCTTAATATAATTAATAGATTTGTAGTGAAAAAGCTTGTTGCCTTTGATTCTGGAGATGAAAGTCCAGATATTTCTGAAACATTTAATTATATAACAGATGCTTCCCTTGTATTAAGATTCAAGAATGTGGCTTTGATTTAAACAAAAAAAGGCAATTTCAGGACACATTTTCTGAATGACCTACTATGTTTTCTGTTCTTTCCTCCACTCCCCCCAAAAGGTACTGGTTTTATACTTAGCCCTGTTGGACTGTGATCGCCCTTACAAACAGTCTGTAGAACTCACAGCTTCTTCTAGAGGTAAATACTCCCTGAAAACAATCAAGCAAAGACCAAGCTGAGGTTCCTATTCTTCCCTAATGATACAGGTTGAAGCCACACTGAAGTCTGCTCCATTTCTATTTTTAGTGAAATCATATAGTATGGACTATTTTTAAAATTATTCTTTCAGAAAAAGAATGCTGTAAGATCAAGGCTTTTTATTTATCTGAACTGCTGTAGACCAATATATGATTATATGCCAATAGCCATAATTAAAGCATTCTAGTAATAAGAAAGACATTTTCTGAACCTGTTGAATTCTTACATGTATTTTGCACCAGTCCTTTACGTGTTTTGTCATAATTTTTTGTCATAATTACATGGTGGTAATTGAAATTGGAGGTGTTTAAATTTGGAATTTGTCATGTTAGGTAAAAGCAGTATTTCAGAAATTTCCTGGAAAGTTGGAAATTGATTTAAATGTTTTTTGGAAAACTTTTGTTTGAATTGCATGAGCGTGCTGGCAATTATTCATGTCATTTCAGTTTTATAGTTTATATAATCCATTTGGAGAAAACATCTGCTTTCTTCATTTCAACCACCAGGAGACACTTGCTGTACAAGAGCGATAAGGTATTTTAGTTAATATAAAGGAAAAGCTGACCAGAATCATTTGAGGAATAAAGTACAGCTCACAGCATTGAAATTGTTATAATGAGCTGTATTTTAGCCAGCAAGTAAGCTGGAGGGAACTTGCAGAGGTCATTTAAGTCTGACACATTGCTCAAAGCAGGGCTAACATCATGAGTAGCTCAGATCGCCCAGCCTGCACTGATCAAGCATGAACATCTATGCAGAGGGAGATCCCACAGCCTCGCCAGGCAGCCTTTTCCAAAGTGTTACTACTTCTATTGATGTTCTTTCCATCCTTATACCCCACTGGTATTTCTCTCATTGCAGCTTGTGACCTTTGCCTCAAGTCTGTTGCTGTGTAGCTCTGTGGAGCAATTGACTCTGTCTTCTTGAGCTGCTGTAGGTAATAGAAGCAGCTAGAATGCTGCTTTAGCATGCCAGGAAGAAATGTCAAATGGTAGTCCTTGAGTGCAACCAACAGGAGGGCTTCCCTAGGGTAATATTTTGAATGAGAATTTCCATTTCCAAAACAATCTTTACTTTTAAATTCTATTTTTAAAAATTATGAGGTGGGCTCTCAGCATTTCTGAATTTTTCCCTGAATTAAAAATAAGAACTTTAACATTTTTGAAAACTACTTATTCACATGTCTGAAAATCCCCAGTATTTTTCAGGTTAGGTGCAGACTCTTTTCTGCTAAGGGTGGTAAATCAGCAGCTTATTGCACCTTTTAAAATTCTTCTTCATCTTCTTACCAAGGGTCTGCAGCTACAGTAAAGAGCCAGACCAGCATTAGCTGGGACCAGAGCAGGATGGTTATACTCTGACAGAGCAGTGCTTGGCCACACTACTCCTCCTCTGAGGCAAGGCTGATGGTTCCAGCTGTCAGCCAGGGCTAATGAGCTGTTCCAGCCCCACGTTAATGCAGCTGTGATGTTTCTGGCAGCTGGGCCAGTATCTCTGTGTGGCAGTGTGCTTGAGGGTGCACATGGCCTGTTCACAGGGAGCAGAGCTGTTTGTGAAATGGGGACACCTGAAACTCTGACAGAAGCTCTGTGTTCTGCATTAGGGATTCAGCTTTTGGGGGAAGAGCCTGCGACTTCAGGAGAGCACAGCAGGGCTGGAGCCAGCTGGCAGTGCTGTAGAATGGTGATTTCCCTCCCAAATTCCTGTCCCAGCGCCAGGACTTGCTTTTTCCTGCCCAGTTGGTGGCTGGGCTTTATTGCTTTACTCATTTCCCTAGCAGCAGTGGTCATGCTGCTCCTCTGCTCGTGCTGGGGACACGTGTGAGGAAGCACACAGAGGTCAAAGTGTTGGGCTGCTCTCTTGCAGGGCATCAGGGCTGACTGTGAGGGGCTGGCACTGAGGGGGGTTGGGAGCTCCAAGCCTGGACCAGAAGCTGCAGGGGACAGTTCAAGAGAGGAATAACATGAAATCATTACCCAAGAGATGACTTTTTCTCAAACAGACTTCGATGCAAGTTTTGCTGGTACTTTCTTCAGCTGGTCTTTGCTGGTTTTTCTTCAGTTCTTCTGGTGAACTTTCAAAAGGCCTTTTGCTTTCTGAATGACAGCCAGATGTTCATTGCAAGCTACCAATTTAAAAAGTAATATTGAGAGATGTTCCCTGTGTGGCTCAGAAAAGTGAAAATAATTCTACTTACAGTCAATAACACTTCCACAGTGAATGCTTCACTCTGGTTGGGGGAGGATCTTCAAAGCTTGTTTGTATCTGTGTTTCTGTCTAAGCATTGTGGTTTTGCCTGCAAAGAGATTTTGTTCTCTTTTTGGCATGAATGCACCAGTTTATTCAGCTTCGAGCAATTTTGCTGAGCTGCAGCTCAGGTTTGACTGACTCTTTCCTCCTACAGCATGGCTGTAAATCACTGTGAGATGCTACTAAAGGCACGTCAGCCATGCAAAGGGCAAGTTCTGCATGGAGAGGGGGAGGGGAGTTCTCTTTGATCAGTCTCTCTCCAAAACCTGAACATGGCTTCAACTGGGGGGCCACAGCCATATGAAGGTGGAAGTTCAAATTCCTCCTTCCAGGGGATTGCTCTTGTAGCTGCTTCATGAATGTTCAGTGTTCAGTTGTTAAAAATTTTACCTGCTGCAGCACTGCATAATTTGGGATTTCACTGGAGATCCTAAATGTCCTGTTAATTTATGTACCAGCAAGCATAGTGCTGTTATGTTAAATTCAGAATGAAAACATGAATGGAAACATGAACCCTTGAGATCAGCATGAATCAGATGGGCAATAAAAAGAGGATTTGATTTGTTCCAAGAGATTTTGTGAATTGGACTACATCTGGCACTGATGATATAATCCAGTACCTTACTAGTTTTTTTCAGTGAATTAAATAGCCACTTTTAAAGAAATGAATGTCTAAAGAGGAAATATTGCTTAGTAAGAGACTGATACCTATAGGGGTGAATTAATTAGTAACTTGGTGAGGATTTGACATGATATATTTTTTGCATTTAGCAGGGGTGAGAAGTAAGGCCAAATTCTCATATGATCTTCATCTCTGTTACAATGCTTTGTCTCTTCAGATTGCAGGCAGTTCTTGCATGGGCTGGTTGTTTACTGTTTGCTATCAGCCAGGTGTATTTATGTATTTATTTATCATATTCTAGCAGGAAAGAAACATCACAGTGAGGGGGGAGAACTTTTGACAAACAGTTGAACCCAAGGGCTCTTAAGTTTCAAAACATAGGCCATTGAAAAACTTGGCTTTCCTTTTCTCTCCTACAATTACATGACCAGCAGAGATGCAGAAACATCCATCAGGAAGTTTGTGGCTCCAGTCATATCCCACTGTTATCCTCCCTGTTGCCTTTCAAACAGCTGGCCTTGGCAATGGACCAGGAAAGATGGTCAGGACAGAAGATGTGGAAGTGCAATTTTTCACTTGTGTGAAGAAACTAGAAAACGTCAGATAAATCTGACATTCAAATATAGCTATCTCCCAAACAAGTCTGACTTGTTTGTGTTTAGAGTCAGGTCCCTTCCCCTCTGTTCCAGCCCCACCTTCACACTGTGATATGCAGGTGTCTCAATCCTCAACACTCTGCCATGTTCTTATACATGTTCTTTCTACACCCTAACAGTTAATATAATGATATTTCTACACCCTAGCACTTAAAATGATCGACCTCTGCACATTCTGTTCCCAGTTTCCACAAGATGTGCATTTCTTAGTGGTGTGTTAGGGTTTTTTTTGCTTGGTGTACAACCTATTGACTTTCTTGCCAGTTGGTTTTAATTGGGTTGTTTGATAGCCAGGACTATTTAGCCTCAAGTACTTGAGCAGATGATTGGATTCTTTAAAGGTTAAAGAATCCTATTTGTTCCCTTCCACAATAGATTTAAATCTTTACTCTTCTTTATATAACCAAGAAATTGTTTTCTAAAAAGCAGTCTGTGGAAAGCATTATTAATAGTCACCAGGTGTGAGGCATGTAGTGACAACTTTGTTCTTTTAGATACACGTAGATGCTTAAATGATTTTTATCACAAATGAAAGCATCAATACTGGCCTTTAAGTTTTCAGCTTGTTGTTTTAGAATGCCTAAGAGAAATAAACACAAGATAAGGAAATCTTTTAATGGGAAAAATTAGAGATCTCTCTTAATTTTGGCTCAGCACTTTTGAAATTTTTTTTCCATCAAGGAATTAAATGCTTTCTTTAACATCCCCTGCAATTCTTTTTGGACTATTCAGGAGGGGAAGGTAGTGTGCTTAAGCACTGGTGGTGTTAGGCCGGTGGCTTGATGCTGATATATGTAGCAGTGTGTATTTTGCATATGCTGTAGAGTCTTGAAAGTGTGCTGAGCTCCTGAAGGGATCCAACATACATAATCCTTGTGTGTTTTTCTGTAGGAGCTCAAGGCAACAGCAGGCATTTAGGAGGAGCTAGAAGACAAGCATTTGAAACTCATCAGACAGCCAAGTCAAGATTTTTAATATATGAGAAGGAAATTAAATTAAACATTGAGGGAAAATATTTCTTTTTTAGCAAATGTTCTAGTCTATTAGAGCAAAGGGAGTGGCTGTTTATATTGCAGCTCTGCTTTTTTTCCCCCTAAGAGTAGTTTGTGCACGGGGCTCTCACTTGAGGGTAATCTTTGTCATAATTCATTAGTTCTTATCTAAAATCAAACTACTATACTTGATTTTACATGTGTATGCCCTGCTTTTAATACTGTAATGTGGTTTCATTGGCCTAAAGAGCTGGAGAGCAGGAAAGAGGAGATGGTGAGGACAGAGCTGTGTGAGTGCCTCCACACACATGCAGAGGGAGAAGCCAAGTCAAAACTGGGGTGTCATTATCTGTGTGATGTGGGGGTCAGTCCTGGAGCCTGCTATGATTATTTATTTATTTTAAAAGAAACATATTGGAAGACAGGACTGTAAATGGGCCGGAGCCATGCTTGGATGTGGAAGAAGTTTTGGAAACCGAATCTGACTTTGTTATTAATTCATGCAGAACTGAGCTTTGTTTGCTGAATTGTTTGCTTGAATGCTTGCTGGCATGGTTGTGTGTCAATACAAGCTTCAGATCTATCTCTTCAGTCACTGGGAACTGCCAGTTTTCTCAATGACTTCCATAAGGAAGGGCTTTTCCTGGAAAAGTGTGCAAATTGCATGAAATTTCTGAGAGGCCATTTTTCTCAGGTGCCAAACAGCACAATGACAAAGTATTGGAATGTAGCTAAAAAGGTATGTCTCATTAATGAGATTCTAATGGCAATGTTTTTCTGGCTTAGGATGGAAAAATAATAAAAAATTATGTGAGGATACAGTACTGAGAGTCAATATAAGGAATACCTTTCTGAAAAAAAAATCTGTTCAAAAGTTGCCCATGGAATTCCAAATACTACCCACTATATTGCATGTTGTTTAACAAGAAGCAGAGAGTTCTAAAGTGTGCTGACAAGCAGAAACACTTCCTTCCCTATGCATTATGTGCAACAGTTTTGAATTCTAGATTGAGGAAAACCACCCCAAGTGCTCTAGAAAGCCAGAACTTTGGCCTGCATTGCAGCTGCAAGGCACATGAAGATGCAATATTTACACAGAATATTATTCAGTATCTAGTTATGTGAAATGTATTAATCAGCAGTCAAATCCTTCTTACCTGTTTCTGGGCTCACCTGAATGCCTCCATAACTTATGCTGAGCTAGACTTGTTTGGCTCCCTTCCTTGGTTCTAGACAGGTGTCTTCCCTTCCCCCTTTTTGCTGGAATGCTGATCATGAGGGAATCTGGGGAAGATTTCTAAGGTTTGCACTGTAAGTGCTACTTCTAGATGCAGCATATATTTGTAAGTGAAGATATCCTTGTGCTGTGGCACTACCTGCAGGAGTCCTGTGTGTCTGTAGGAGTGTGCTTTGCAGAATGAGAACAGCACCCCAGGCAGGGAGTGGACACAGCTGCCTTTTCTGTGATCCTGGAGGAAATATGTGTGAGGTGCTCAAGAAGAAAGTAAGTTTAAAACTGAGATATGTAGGAGATGAGTGGCACCTGAGGTGGGAGTTAGGGATGCTAAAGTCCTGTTTGGGGTCTCAGACTGAAAAGTCATTTTCCTGTGTTCTCTTTACAGAGCCTGGGAAGTGTTGTCTTCCATGAAGCATGAAATCTGCTGAGCTAACTGTTGGAAGGTACATCATAGATAAATCTTACATTATTCTTGTGTGTTCTGTAGGGGTGTTTGTACTGTTTGCCATGAGCTGTTCATCCAGTCAGCGCTGCTGTTTAATCTGTTTTCTTGTGGTAAGTTGCTTATAGAGGTTCAGAACAAATGGCTGTTTTGTAGGGAGCTACACAACGGATGGGGGAAACAAATCTGTTCAGCCACTCCTGTAAATGCTAATGAGTTCAGCTAGATAATACTCTTGGTTTTAATTCAGATGTACTGCTATATGCTGGTTCCCTGAGCACTACTTGTACAAATTTTATCTGTCTTGGTAATAAAACAGACAGTAAAATGGGTATTCTACTTGCTAAATTGCTACAACTGCTGCTGTAACAATTGAGTTGCAGCAGGTACAAACAATGGTGTGTGCTGGCATGGCTACCCAAGCTTTAGAACTCTCTCAGACACAGAGGCAAGGTGCCAGAAAGCCAGTGGTTGCACCTACTTCTACAGACTGTACATAAAGTACCAGATAGACTCTTGTTATCTAAAATAGAAGTACAACAATGTAATTAAAAGGGTTATTGAAATTTGGCACTGAAAGAATCCAGCTTGGAAAACCTTTATTTATCCCTCCATACACATAATTTTGAATAGAATCTGTACTGTGCCATCCTTCTCATGTGAGGCTTGGAAATATCATCCTCTCCCACCCCTTTGTACTGCAAAACCTCAACATTAGAAACAAATCAGGGCAAGGCAAAGAGGACCAGGACACAATTCCTCAATCTGTCTTAACTTAGGCAAATTGTTTAAGTCAATGTTCCTGCTAGCTGTGAATATTTTGATGCTCCATTGTCCAGCTAGAGATATCTGTGGTCTTGCTTACAGCAGTTGGGTTGTAGAACATGCAGCACTTTGACATTCTCTCTCCCATTCTGCAAAGAAAAGATTGAAGTGACTTAAATTAGATGACTTATTTTATGTAAGTGTCTGAAAGTTTATTCTCTGAAAGATAATGTCTTGGTCATTGAGGATGAAATTGCCAAACTGTAATTTCAGTTTAATTATTTTTTTTCTGTGAGATGAGATGAGATAAATGAGTCTGGGTGGTTTTTTTTTTTAATTATTTTTATTTTTGGTGTTTTGTTTTGTTATTTCAGCAAGAAAAAGTGGGGGGGTTGTATGGTTTTTGGGTTTGTGGCTTGATACATAGAAGCTTCTCCCTACTGGCCCTCTTTCACACACTTGATGAAGTAACAAAGTAATTATTTGTGCATAAATGCAAAGCATCTCCAGCTTCACTTGCTTCCAGCTGGAATGCTCTACACCTCCTCAGTACTGATGTGTAGGAATTCCAGGCTGCAGTGATTCTCAAATGCTTAGTGAGTGCATCTCACAGTGAGCCTTCACAGCTGTTCCTCAGTTTCCCTACCCATAAAATGAAGATAAGGTATCATGAAGATGGAAGAGCATTTTTGACAACTTTGAACAGAAAGCATTCATAACTGGCAGTGTTTCCTACCTTTATTTTTTTCTGCTGACTCAATCAGAGGGACTTGTTTTTGAACCTGTTACTTAACTTTTTTTCAGCAATTTTTACACTTCTCAGCCATTTTAGTCTGAGTATGGAAGAGACAGGTATAACAACCTGTCTAAAGTACTTTCATAACCATATGAGAAATAATGTTGAAAATTATTAAAATTAAGGACACACATTGTATACCCAGCTGCCAGGTCAAGGCCAGAGCTACAGGAAACTTTAACATAAATATTAATATAGCAGGCACTTTAATTAGCTGTGCCCTTCAATCACTTGTTATTTGCCCCCTTGGTCTCCATCTTGAGTCTTCATAGAATAGGATGACCCCTACTTGTCAAGTCGGATTTCATTCAATTTATCTAATTACTTTTGGGACCCTTTTAATACATGCTCCACAGAGTGCTAAGATTGCCCAGCTCTGTCTCTGTTCCTGGACTCAAATATATAATACAGGATGCAAAATGCACATCAGAACTCCTCCTTAAAATATGCACAGCCTGCTTTAAACTGCACCTCTTATTAGCGATTCCTTGCTTCCAATCAGCTGAAATAGCTGGGAGCAACTGTACTTCATTTTTCTCATGTTAATGCTTTGCCTTTTTATTTCTGTCTTTTTCCCTTCAAGGCTGTTTTTGCTCAAAAGTTAATGGAAGGAGAACTGAAAAAACTGTCTGAGAGCATACCATAGAAGTGTAACCTTTAGGGTGGTGTTGGTACTGGTGTAAAAACACTTTTGTAGATCTTGCCAGGCAAGTGATGGCAGCGATTCCCCCATGATGAGCTGCAGCCACAGTCACATTGGTGGTCTCTTCTAGCTTGTGGATGCCTTGCTGGTCTCAAGTAGCAGTGCACATTTCAGCTTAAAAGAAGAATAATGTTTTTTTCTTATTTGTCGCGCAAATTCCTTAGGAACAGTACATAGACCTCAGGCTTTCTGCAAATTGTGTGTTGAGTCTGATCTCCTATAAGTACTAGGGCCTTATGTAACCTTCAGATTTAAACCACCATTTTCTGATTCAGTCCTTGATGAAAACTGTTTGGAATCATATGCCGAGTTTTAACAAGTAGCATCCAAACACACCTGACTTTAATAAAGAGTTGACAGACTCACCTTTGACTATTTTCTAATCTTCCTCCTTACAAGGTTAGAGCTGTTTTTAAGACAAGCCTAGTGTGAAAGGGAGAGGCAGAGATAGTGGCAAGGTAAGTGAGTCAGATTTACCACAAGGATTAAAAAAATAAACCTTGAAAGCAAGGGTAATGTCTTGTGATATGCAAGATTTATTTTTTTTAATCTAAACCCTCATTTCTAAAAATAACAAGTATTGGAAAGAGAACAATTTGCTTGCTATGAGGGGAAATGGGCCAGCTGCTTAACAGGACGCAGCAATTCTAAACAGTCCTAATCAGCAGGGGAAGCAGAAAGTGCTACTCAGTTGAAGTTCAAGGGCAATTTATAAAGGCAGAAAATAGTATCTATTACTTCAGACAGAACATGACTAAATTAAAAAGGATTATATCTTGAGTGTGTGAAAAAAATTCAATAGAATTACTGGGACCTGATAGCAACTGGCTGGAAACCCATAGCTTTTGTTCTGGATTATTTTGCATTTAATATATGAAATTGTAAATTTGGAGGGTTCAGATGCATTGGGCAATATCCTTGGGGTGGTGGGTTGCTTGGGCCAGTGAAACCTGTAGAGGTTTCTGTAACCTCTTACTGGCCTTTGTAATTAGTAAGATTGGACGTCTTCACTTTTCTGGGCATTTTGATTCCAGCCATATTTTTTACCATAATTAAGAGGAAACAGCAATGTTTTAATACATTTATGGATCTCTTCCTTTCAAAAAAGTTTTGCTTTTTGGCTCCTACCCCATTTTTCTCCCAATCCCCCACCCACTCACAGAGCATAACCCCAAACCTCAGTGCTTATTTTCCTAGCAGCTTTGGGAAGTGGTTGAACATGCAGAAACTGAAATTCAAAGGGTTAAAATTCCTGCAAGTGAGGCACAAACATTTACAAACTGTATGAACTGCAATCTAAGGAATCTCTGGCAACAAGGACATGCTCTCTCAAACATGGTATTAGTTAAGGTTTCTTTTGATATTTTTTATTACTTTAATGCATTTTCTAATGTGTTAGTTGAATAGAAGAAACAGAGCAACATCTAGGAATAAACTGTCTTCAACAGTCTTTTCAGTTTCTAGTTATGCGTAATGTGTTTCTGCTGTGAAGAAGCTATTTTATTTTTGTGATATTTAGGCTGGTTTCTTAGGTAGGAGTATTTTGCATAGAGCATATTTAAATGCATGCATATTTATTAAGGCATATCAACATTTTATGAAGTAGTTTTGCTATTGCATTCAGACAGTCCTGCTGGGGTTTCTAAGGGCAAAAAGGGAGGTGGGAGGGGGTGGAGGTATTATTGTGTGATCTTTATAGAGAAATTATTGGATGGATGGATGGATGATGGTCTGCAGCTGAAATTTCTTGAGATATTTTGGAACTGAGTAAATGGTCAAATGTTCTTTTAAACCAAAGAATGGTTTCCCAAGGATCTGGTTAGCCCCCTGCCCCACCCAATTTTCTGTGGAGAAGTGTTGCCTTTTTTTAGAATTCAACAGAGAGCTGCTTTCTCTCAAAAAAACCCTAGAAATATTGCTAAGTTGTCTTAGGTGGTTTCTGAGCTTCTGTTTTGTCCTCTGTAAGTCAGTGCCTCATCTCCTGTCTGCAGCTCTTGCTTTACTGTGGTGTGAGTGTCTCCAAGTGGAAGGTGCTGTCAGCTCAGTTAACAGGGAAGATCACAGAATACAGACTTGTCATCTGAAAGATGAAGGAAACAAAGAAGTATCTGAATTGATCACTGAGGCAGTATTTCCATGCCACCTTTTTTATATTTGCAAGTGTTAATTTTCAGCCTAGAACTGAGAATATTTTTGACAGATGGAAACTAAATGTCCAAACGCCCAATAGTAAACTCATTTATGCTCCTACCAGAGCAGTGGTAAAACCTTTGGACCTTACTGACAGGCAGGTTTGGTAGGGTCTGATTCAGTTTACTTTGGAGGAGCTGAGTCAGGCCCTTAATTAAAAGCACTGGGAGACCTTTTAGTGCTGAGGAGGCCAGTTTCCTGCAAAGAGCTTGCAATTATTTTCTGAATGTATCCTGCACAAAGGTGTGTTTTGCCTTTACTTCAACGCTGCAAGTTAAACCATCACATTCCAGTCACAGTTTCAAAATTATCCATCCTTCTTTGCCATTTTATGGAGTGCTGCTAATACGATGGAATGGGCATGAGAAGACTTCCCTGTGCCAATTTGAACAAAAAGGGTTTTGGCTGCCTTTCAGACTGAAAATAGTAGGTGCTTACATTTTTAATCACAGCATGAGCGAGAGCTCACGTACACACATTCACACACAACATGCTTGCTCTGACGTGTGAATGTGGGTCTGGAGGTTTGTTGTTGACAGCAGGGTCACATTCAACAGTGGCTGTCTGATCAAACAAAAGTAGGCT
The DNA here is from genome assembly GCA_013397195.1 of Hylia prasina. Lineage (NCBI taxonomy): Eukaryota > Metazoa > Chordata > Aves > Passeriformes > Sylviidae > Hylia > Hylia prasina. The sequence continues at coordinate 2,479,679 of VYXD01003062.1, read as the reverse complement.
ACAGCATGGCAAACAAATTGTGCTCTGGGTTTCTGATCTATCAGCAGCCTTGCCAAAATGCCAACTAGCTGAAAAGGAGACTGCATTGTTTCTAATGAAACATGCTGTGCTCACTTGTCTGGGGTGTGCTTTAGGAAGCAAATGCAACTGGTCCCCTTTCATTTGCACAGTTCCCTCTGTATGGCTGCCTCCTGTTCCTCACGCGTTAAACAACTGCATTAGATCTTTCCCAGCAGCTTTATGTATAGTTTAATATTTACATGTGGGGAAATAACTTCTCTATCTTACATATAAGATGTGCTGATTTCTGTGCAATTTGTGGTTACCAAAAATCTACACTTTTGTGAAGAGAGAAATCTAAGAAGCAGTGTTATGTCCTCCTAAGTAGCCTCATTATTACCTTAAAAACAATTCCTTGTGCACATAGAGATAAATCTATGTGTATGAGCTTAATGTTATCAGATTCTTGAGTAGTGTAGGATGTGTACAGAAGGTTATTGTTGGAATTGTTGTTGTTGTTGTTGCCTAATTGCAAATGAAATAGTGGCACTTCCTGCTGCCATTATGTACAACTCCCTGCCAAGAGGCCTGTTGTAGACCAAAACTCTTATGCTTAGTACAGTAAATGAGAATCTCGTTAATTGAAATGGTTCTTATTTAACTGTGGAATATATCAGCTGACATAAAAAAGGCATGATCAGAACTCCCTGTGGCCTCCAGGCTCAGCTGACTCATTTTTAAACCCCAAAAACTCTAGCTGGGGAAGTAGATAAGGAGAAACCATTCATGAAAAGTAGATAATACCAAAAGATCTTGAAAGCAGAGTCTGTCCCTGTGTATGCTAGAAAAATGATGCTTGTGTGGGATGGTCAACAGGGACTAAGGAAGGACAGTAAGAACTTTCAGAGGTTAAGTAACCATTATTTGTGTGGAAATCTTGAGAGAACTGAGTCTATCTAATCTAGAGAAATGAATAACAGCCTCAAGGTAGATCCTTAAGAACATGGTACGAGTGTGGAGGGGAAGAACCTGCACATGCCCCTACCTGTTGCAGCAGTGTGGCTAAAACACAGCAAGGGGATCTTATACTAGATATTAAAGATGTTTTTCAGGCTATGTGTAGTCAAGTATTGGAATGGATTCTGTGCAGTCCCTGTCACTGGAGGTTTTACACTTTTAGAAGTCCATAGAGAAATGGATTGATTATTCTGGAGGAGAGGAAAGAGTATGCACTAAGTGTCCTCTTGAGAAGCTCCTGGTTATGAAGAGGGGTGTGATTTATACCTGGCAGTGTGTGACTGCCACAGCTGTTGCTACCACAGCAAAAGGATCAAAGTCAATTTGCCATCCCAGTTGTACCATAGGTGTGTTTCCAAGCCGAAGAGCATCTTCAACACTTTCCTTCAGAAGAATTACAAATACTGCTCAAAGTGACAGCCTGTAGCAGATGGTAGGTTTCTAGAGGTGACTGCAGCAAAGATCAATTTCTGCCTTTAGTGAAGGGGCTTTAACAGTTACAAACAAATCAATTCCTAGTAAACATTAGTGATGTGGAAAATGTACATATTCAGGGGTCACCTTTCAGAATTGTTTTCCTCCGGCACCTGGGCATCTTTTTAAGAAATCTTCTAGTGCCTAGCTAAATTCACAGTGACAGCAAAATACAACACTCTTCTAGCTATTTACTTCAGCTGATGCTCTTAAAGAGTCTTCCTGTGATTTGTTGTAGGACCAGGTAGATCTTATCAGGATAATTGCAAAGCAGTGTGCTATTTTGTTAAATGCGGCATATTCTTCAGGAGTGTATTGCTTTTAACAAGGCTGGAGAGATGAAAACTTTGACTTTTTCTAGTACTTTATGCTTAAGTTATGAAGTCACTGGCCTGCCATGATACCAGTTTTTGGGAATGAGCTGCTGAGACATGAAGTTGGCTTAGCAACTTTACAGGTCAGTCTCCTAAGCAAATATATATTCCTCTGTGTTTTTTCTCTGGGTGAAAAAACCGTCAAAATACTTTGTTTCTGACAGCAAAATGCTGTCAGCTGTGGGTTTTTGGTTTTGGTTTCGGTGGTTTTTTTTTGTTTGCTTGTTTTCTTTTGTTTTCCCATGGAAGATTGGGGGAAAAAGAAAAAACCTTGAAAATTACTGCAAAAGAGGGGAAATTTTTATTTAACATCTTGTGGAGTACCTGAGGTACTTGCTGCTTTCCCCTGACGCTGTATTGCATTGCTCCTTATGCTTTGTTACTGTGTTTCTTTGTCCTTTTACTTTACCCAGGTCTGAACAGAGATGGTGTTTTAACCTTAGAGGCTGTGCAAGACATATAAAATTACTGTTATACTTTTCCTGGGTTGCAAGTCAGATGCCTCAGTTATCAGGTTCCTGACTAATAACTATATATAATGTAAATTACCAGTTTGCCATAGGGAGAAGCTGATTATCCCTTTTATTCCTCTAGTAATTCATAGTAGGCTGTTGGCCCATCTTAAACCCAGATCTTAACCTTTTTCTGGACTTTCCCATTTCTACCCTCTAATCTCTACTTTTTTATTACTTTGTTCTTGGATTATAAACAGTAAGGGTCCTCTATTTATTCAGGAGATGTGAGGGCCCACTGGTTTACAGCATAGTTATATCAGCTTCCACATTGCAACTTGGCTGAAAGCAGGTGGGGATGGGAACGGGACAAGGTTCTGTCCTCCCCTCCCATCCCACATGTGATTTATGCAGTAGGCTGTCAGAGTACCTGCTCCTAATGCTCCCATAGCTGCACTGAATTGTAGTCTGGACTACATACTCCACAACATACTTTAATAACATGTCATAGATTCCTGTTTAATTAGGATACATATTTTAATACAATACTTTTTCTGTCTTTATGTGAGAGATAGTCAGTGGCTGTATGCTTGGGACGTACTTTGGCACCTGACACAGCTCAGCAGCATATCTGAAACTGGAGGTGGGGAGCAGTAGCAATCATGCCACTCTTTGGCATGACTTTCTAAACTCCCTTTTAAGTGAGGGTTTGGAGAACTATCTTTCTGCCTATATCAAGCAGAAAACAATCTGCTTCTTACCTTTATTCCCTGCTGATCTTGCTTCTAAACTGTGGCTGTTTTGGAAAACAGAAACTTCTTTACAAGGAAGAATGACCAGACATTATATATTGTACTATTTCTGTGTGTGTGCGTGTAAAACTATTCAATTGTGTTGTAACTTGGAATTATGAATAGTATTCCTTCATTAATGTGTTCAGAGAGCTTATGTTTCACACTGTGCTGTAGTGTACTGCCACAGGAAGGGTTTCATTATTTATTGAATTTCTTCCTGAATAAACATAAAAATCCAACAAAGGAAGTATTACTGTACTGATAAGCAAGTGATGTTAATAATAAATATACTGACTGGAGATCACCATTTAGGTCACTATTTTACTGTTATTTTTTTCCTGACTTCAGGAATAAAAGATTATTTCAAGACGCTTTTAAAATAATTTTCTTCATTTCTTTCTCTTATTACATAAGGCTAGTCTACACACAAGTTGATACCAAGAGTTGAAAGTATTTTGGTGTTAAGTCTGCTTATTGATTGGTCTTTCCACTTGGGTTTGAAGTCTTGCCTATCCAATGAAAATTACTACTGATGGCCTGTGAGCAATGTGTGCAGTTGAGCTGGTAATGAACATAACTTGTCTGCAAGTGTCAACCAGGATAAACCATCTTTTACTCCTTTGCAGGAATTGTGGCTGAAATACAGTTAAATACAGAGATTTCTTAGTACAGACTTTACAAGCTTTATTTTCTGACTGCAGACATTTGAGGGTGCTCTGCTTTTCCCATGAGTGTTGCCTTCTGCTTCCTCTCATGTTATTTGAGAAGTGTGGTGGTCTCCAAAGGCCTTGGGCCTTTCCAGTGCTACACCAGTGGCCGACTGGGATGGGAGGTGATGCTCTTGGCTCAACAGGCAGACATCCCACAGCTGATAAGAACCCTTGAGACTGCACACACTTTGTTCAGGTGATCCATTTTCTAAGGTTGCTCTGGCAACCCAGGTATGCATGAACAAAAGATATGGTTATTTCTTGTTAGACATATTTGGTTGCCTTGGTAACAAGAGAATAATTCATCTGAAATGCAACTGGATAGGATAATTGATATATTTTGAGGAATGCCTACAGGCAATAATAGGGATTTGTCTGCCACCAATGGTTCCAGACTTCAGAAAAAATAAAGTTAGGCTCTGAAACAGGAACAAGTGTGTTATTTCTATGAGTCTGGATGTAAAGGTAATACTGTTCTTCCTCATGCCTCTGAGGGATCCTTGATGGACTTTTCTGCAACTTTAGTGCAGATCAAACTGCATCTATGATTTCTTTTGAATATTTATTTTACACAATCCAAAGAGTTTAGAAAACCTCTGAAGTAATGAACTCCCACTATTGTTTAGTTTCTTTGTTCTATGAATGAAATGCCTTGCAGCAATCTTGGAGGCTCCTGTACAGGAAATTCAGATTGACACTGATGACCCATTATTACAGATACTAATGAGTGACTACCAGGCCTTAAAGGCATTAAAGCCCAGGTTGCTAAGCTGGCTCACTGTACTCCAGTCTTCATGGAAAATTTATGAATCTTGATCATCCAGTATTTGATGTTTACTTAAATGGCCTCGTGTTTTCAACACCTTGTTAAGTGTCTTCCAGCCCCTGTGCAGGACACTGTAAGACTTACTCCCCCGTGAATGAGAGGTTAAAATCTGATCTGTGTTCATCTCCTTCTGCACAGAGGCTGACAGGAAGGGGTGTAAGAATGGCATGGGAAAACAGATGGGAAGAGTGCCTGTGGGAAGACTGAACAGATGACCCTGGGGTCCTGAGATTTGCTGGGTACATGCTGGAGCACAGCTCTATCTGACTTCATATCTGGTTAATTTTCTTCTTGTAATGCTAACCTTTTCAGAGTGATGATTTTCCTGCTGAGCTGTTCTGCCCTAGGCTTTTTTCTCTCACCTGACTCAAGAGTCTGTCCTTTCATGACTGGTGTCTTTTCTTCTCCCAGTAACAACTTCTGCTCCCAAACAAGGTATAAAGCTGGTATAAAACTAACTTAAATGAGGAATGTTCAGCCTGGTTTTAAGGGTGCTTATGTGAATTCATCAGAAGCTTGACAGTTTAATAGCATTTCTGGAATATAATCTCAATTTTCCCTGACATTTTATTAATTTCGCCTTCTTCATTCTGGATATGGAATCTGATACCAAGAAAACTCTCTATTCATTTTAAACTAGCTCTGAATCAGGCAGAGCTCAGAAAGATGTCTGTTTTCCTGGAGAGGAAAACTATAACTTCTCCAAGTTTCCCAGGAATATAAATTCCAGCAGTGATAGATCACAAGGTCAGTATGATTAGGAAAAGGAAGTATTTACTTTATTATAGCAAGGCACCAAATGGTGTATGCTTTCACCTTGAGGACCTTAGAAAGAAAATGTTTCCAGAAAAAGAAAGTTAGAGCCCTAATGAAAGTAGAAATACTTTTCATTCCCTCAAGGCACTGTTTATTGTGTTACTATACGATCCATCAGTGCAGTAAATAGAGTCAATAAATAAGGTAGTTGTCTAACATACTTCAAGATTTTATGCTAAGGGAAATATGGTTTCTCTTTCTAGCACAAGACAAGATCTTTCTTTAGTCACAGACAAGGACAGCCTGAATGGATAATGTCTGCACTTGAATCCTTATAATGAAACTTGCAGTTGGTCAACCATTGAAAATCCTTCGAAATTTATCTGTGCTGTAAACTACTTGAGCCTGAAAACTTTTGACTTTTAGAATTCACAAGTAACTTTTTAAGCCATGCAAATAGGTAATATTCATTCTTTTTTCGAGGAAAATGTTCAGTTCGCTGTGGTTGAACTATTATGAGTATCAACTCTGTAAACAAAAGTGTTAAAAAAAATCTCAGTTGAAGAATTCTAATACTGCAGTATATGGTGGTATGTTAGCTCTTGTTAACCTCTCTATTATTGTATCTGATCTATTGCTATCTGTTTTCCTGCAATAAATAAGCATCTTCAATTTTCCTGCAAAAAACCCCCCCAAAACAACAAAACAACCTTTTTTTAAAAATTTTTATTTTATTTTTTTTTTTAATTGAGATAATCTCAGCCAAAAAATACTCAGGATTGTCCTTGTTTTATCTGGCTATGGGCAATCTCTATGGAAGTTTGCCTTGACTATTTGCATGGGAATGAAAACTGGAGCATCTTATCATACAGAAATCATACCCTGAGAAACTACATCATGCTTGCCTGTTGAATAAAGCTGAAAACTACTGTTCTTCCTCCTCCTTTGGCAATTTCAGAAGAGTTCCTGACATCCAAACAGCTGTCCAGCTGCCACAGGGCAGAATCATTTAAAGCTAATTAGCACTAGACCAAGTTTCAGTTATCTTAGAAAACATTTGACATACTGTCGCAGGCTATGTAATGGTCTCCTTCACTACTTTGATAAATTTTAATTTGTAATGGACAATTTTAACAGTACTTTCAGTTTATTCTTTCTCTAAAAGAGCATGTAATTGATAATTCTGGGATGTGTGGTATGTTAACAACCTACTTGTTATTTTGTCATTATCTTCCCCATCCAAAACATTTGAGAATGATTACAAATTTCTGTAACAGCCTCTTACATAGTGTGGAGTTTCCTGGGAAGTTGTTAAGGCTAAAGCTTACAGAAACTTACAGTTTCTTCAAAGATGAATAGTAAAACAGTTATTTTGAAGTTTGGTTGTACTGTCTACCTTTCTTAACTCCCACAGTGGAAAAAGCCCCTGATGCTCTATGGGGATTCTCTTCAAAGAAAGTGGAATATGATCTTCACATGAAATTGTAGCCTTCATTGAATTATTAAAGTCTGCTGCTTTCTGGTAGCAGGGTCAGAAATCTTCACTCCTACTCCATATTTTACCTTTCTAGGCTTTCTGTCTCTTCCTACAAAATCTGTAGCTGACAAAATTCAATATAGTCTCTGAAAGGACTCTTGAGCACTGTTATTGTCTTCTTTGATTGCTTTGGAGATGTTGTAAAAGGGAGAGGGACAAAATTTTAATTTTAAAATTACTAAAACAAAGTCAAAGTGGTGGTTTGAAATGAGAAACTCCTTGACTCTTTTCCAAACACCTTTCAGTGTTTCCATCTTCTCTCTATAGTTTCCCACTCTGCAAAAGCTGTAAATTTCTTTAGTATTTGGAATGGTGTCCATTATTTCATGGGAACTAGTTTTTGTGCATTAGAGATAGAAGGAATTCCCTTGCACTACAAGGATTTCTTCTACAACACTGCAGAGCAAGAACTAGAAAACATCCTGCATGTGGTTTGCCTACTTCTGGAAGTCCAGCTCTGCTTAAAAAAATATACAGGGTGATGAAATTAGACCCATGCTAACCTTATAATTAGGAATGTTGCTTTAGAGGAGAACTTCTGAATCACTGGAAATGCTATAGCCAGTCAACAAGGTCATGAAAACTCTTCTAACAGCTGATTGAGTTCTGTTTGAATCTAGCTTTTCTTTGTAGTTTTTAATTCCTGCTGAAAGGCTGTGCTGGGGCCTTCCTGCTCTCAAGGGTAGAGGGATGATCCTCTATCCCAGATGACCTCTTATGTGTTGCTTTGAAATTTATTTATAATTGATTCAGCTTGTTTTTGTGCTAATATTTTCTTTTTTTCATGGTTTCTTTTCCTTTGTTTTTTTTCTCTTTTCCTCCTGCCACCTGACTGTTTTATAGACAGTGTACCTCTCAGTCATCAAGTTGCTGGGCAAAAAAAGTCATCTCTCTTAGGCAAAATGTGTACTGCTCCATAAGGTATCTGCTGTGTATTTCCCTTCTCTGTTCAAACTGGGGAACCAGTTGCAGTATGCCTTCCTTCCATCTCTCATCTGAGCTGCCTAACCATGGAAACTGGGACGTGAGTGAGACAGTGGGAAGCAAGGCCTAATGTCCTCATGTGGAACTGGGACATAAAGGGGAAGAGCTTACAAGCTAAAGACATGAAGCATACTTTAAGGTCCTGCAGTACAGCTTGATTTTCTTTGAAAAGCTTGAATGATAAGGGGATGGTGAAACTAATATATAGCACCTGCTCTGTCTGGAGATCATGTTCTTCAGACACAGAATGGATCGACTAGATCTCACTAGTGCTTTTTAAGTAATCTGATTTTTTTTTGTTTTGCATCTCTCCAAAAGTCTTGCCTGATAGAATCCTCGTCTACAACCTGACTCTTTCACATCTGAATTGTAATGGTAATTCATCATTGTTTAGGAGCTTCCATCCATCTCAGGTTTTCTCTCTCTTTGGTTCTTACCAACAGATGTATTTATAGGAGGAACACTTGACCCACATGTGTGACCTTGTGCTTGGTACAAATGACATTTTCATCCCACATGTCTCACTCCAGCTTTTAATGTACTTCAGCGTTTTTTCACTGATCTTCCTCTGTATTGGAACACTTATGTTCTGAGACAACAGCAAATTTTAATGCTGCAAACACATTTTTGAACCATATTCATTTAAAAAAATAGGAATCAAACTTATTCTAAGAAAAAGCAATGAGATGTTACCTGTTAATAATTACCCTTTATCTCCAGGCTTTAAATTTTTCTGTAATCTCCCCTTTAGCCAGTTATTCTCCTAATTTATAATTTAATATTATATTAATCTCTAGTTTCTTACTTAATGATTTCTCTCTTACGCTACATCATTAAGTATTTTTACCAATGTCCATGTAGATTGAATCAGCTACCTCTCCTTAGTCTTAATTATTTACTTTCATGTTTAGTCTTGTTTGTTCTACTTTAATAAACCTGTGCAGCATTTCTTTCCACTTCCTTCCATGTCTTTAATTATACTTTCCATCAAAGTTCGCTCTAAAAAATTGTGTACAATTGTGGTCAGACTAATGATCCTCTATTATGTTTCTTCCTCTTTGCTGTCCTCTGACCTCTTGGAAGATTTGACAATGAATTCTATGGAGCAGAGCTACAACTTCAGAAGCTATTTCTTTTTGAGGCTTGGAAGTAACCCAGACTTTTGCAAGTTGGAATCTATGGAGGCCTTCAGCCTCTTTCTGCTGTCACACAGTACTTGTGGTTCCAATTTTTGTTCAATTTAGCCATTCTTCCTGTGCATCCCCACTCAATATTTCCAATATACGTGAGTCAACTGACATAAAAGCACTCGGGTTTTGGTCTAAACTGTAGTTGTCTTTAATCTCTATCCTACTCCACCACAATTTCAGTTTCCATTTGTACTTTATTTTTATTTATTATATTGAACTATTAACTGATCTAGCTTATTTAGCTATATTATCATTGCTACCTTTTGGTATGTCTCTGTATAACTGCGCCGGGGTTTCTCCCGCGGCTGGGGTTCTTGTTTGGCTTCAGCCGTCTCGCCAGCCGCTATCTTTCCCGGGAGCCACTCTCAAAAGAACGGCTTTTTGCCTTGGGTGTTTCAGACTCTATCAGTGATAGCTTAGCCCTTTTGTCAGCAAGGCTTTAAGGGCCTGGGGTGATGTGGGAAGTGGCTTCTCCCAGCTAGCAACTTCTTCAGGCGACACAGGGAAGAATAAATACGAGAATCCAGTGATCCTCCAGAGATACTTTATTTGGCTCGAAGGGCCCCAGTGCCTTCCTTTTATGTTCTAACTCAGGGGTGGGGTTTACAGAACGTTGGAAACCTGCCAAAACGGACCTATCAAATGGGGAGAAAACCAGGAGGAGAGAAACCCACCAATGGCAAACCTTTGCCTTTTTCAAACTTTCCAGGGTGCTTGCTCTCCATGGGAGTGCGGCTCCTCACCTTTTCCCTCCTGGTTCCCCGCATCTCTGCAAGGTGTAATTTGACTTCCAGTAAAATTGCAAGCAGAATTATTCCCATAAGGTTTTGACATCAGTAATTTTCAGATTTTACCTTAAAATGCCTACCAAAAGAAAGAACATGGCGTCAAAATGGCATTTGTTTGTTTCTGGTCAAAGAAGATACCACATCAGATCACTGGGTTTTGTCTTCTTGGATGTTGTGTTAGAAGTGGTAATATGTTGAGTGTTTCCCTTCCCTGAACTTTTGGAAAATTCTTTGCATTAGCTCATAGGTATTTTCAGAATTTTCTCCAGCATTTTCAGCATTTTGTTGAGGGGATAGAGGAGGAAAATGTAATAAACAGGATTTTTGTGGGGAGGAACATGTTCTTTGCCTAGTATCAATTTTGGTACAAATTATAAACCTATAAACAATAAGGAAAAACATTAGTCAACTTCCTTAGTAGATTTTTGCTATATATATTCTGGTTCACTATATTCAAATGATTTTCAAGGTAACTGTATCCTGATTTTTAATGCAAAGCCAATTAAGAAAGGGAGATAAAATAAGAGCATGATTTTTTTCTTTAATCACAACTGAAGCAAGCTTGACAGACTACTCATTGTTTGAGATGGAAGAAGAAAGACTTGACAGTCCTAAGGCTACTGATCAGTTTGGGAACAAAAGCTTCTACCTGGTCTTAATCCATCGTGCTCTAGTTTGGGACTTTGAAGATTTTATGAAATGGCAAAGTTTCCCCAGGATAAGAAAATTTTCTGCCCAGTTCCAGTTACCTTATTTGCACCTCTATCCAAGCTTCATAATTAACACTGAGTTAATTTTGAGGCTATAATTCCTTGTTTTACATCTATTACCTGAGAACAAATGCTGGTTTTGGTTGAGGTTGAGTTAGTTTTCTTCACAGTAGCCAGTGTGGGGTTGTGCTTTGGATTTCTGCGGGAACCAGGCTCAGGGCTGGGTGCACATTGGTTGGTGGTGAGCAGTTGTTTTCATTTGCATCACTTGTCTGTCTGGGTTTTATTTCTTTCTCTTTGTTATTTTCTTTTTTTGTGACAATTTTGAATTATTATTTTTTGTTTTATTTCAGTTATTAAGCTGTTTTTATAACAACCCATGAGTTTTTTCACTGGAAGCCTTCCAATTCTCTTCCCCCATCCCACTGGGGGAGCAGCTCTATGGTGCTCAGCTGCCAGTTGGGGTTAGAACATGTCAGCCCTTGACACAGGAGGAAAAAGAGGCAATCCCTACCCAAAGACCTGAGGAATGATTGAGGGAAGATTTCTTGACTAATGTGTTTGAATGCAGTTTTGAGATAGATATGTTGTTGGCGTGGTGGATAAATTAGCACAAAGGCTTTCTTTCTGCAAAAGGGCAGGTTTCAATTTACATCAATAACAGTCAAAAAACTCAGTCAAAAAGGGGCTGATGTGGGGTTCTGAGCCATGGGTGGGGTGTGAGGAGCCCCATGAGCTGGGCAGGGACAGTCAGGCTTGTTATGCCCTCAGGGCTGTGGGGGACATTGAGCCTGCTTGTGTGACCATCCTAGGCATGCTTATTTGAATGTAGCATTTGGACAGATACTGTATATTTGAAATATAAAGTAAAATTGGGTCAAATCAGTCCTATAAATGTAATTTATGTAGTTTAGCCATCAGAATTTGGTGTAGTTTCTTGACCTCAGGGTGATATAGCACTGACTCATCTAGGCTGAGAAACTCCCATGCAAAGACTCTGATCTGTGGTAAAAGCTATTAAGAATTTAAATGAAATATAATCAGGATTTGAACACAATGTCATGGAAGTATCAGTGAGACAGAAGCTCCAATTACAAAAGCCTGTATTTAATGTTGTAAGGGACTTAGAAATGTTATTCTAAAACTGAACATAAGACCCATATAACTCAAACAAAAATATTTTCCTAGCTTATAAGGATTCCAAATTTCCTGAAAGTCAGGCCTATCTTATTATATTTTTTGATCTTTCAAGAAAAAAGTGAAGAGAATGAGAATTCTTTTGCTCCCTCTTCTTGATATGCTTTATCTTGCTTGGCTTTGAGTTAAAACTGTGACATTCAATTAGGTGCCGAAAATGTAGTCATTGATTTGACACAGAAAGAAAAAAATATGAATAATTTTGCATAGAAATACAGTTTCTGCAGGATTTCAAGTCCTCACTTAATGCTACAAAGCAGTCTTTTTTCTTTTGTCCCTCTCCTACAAAGATTTTGATGGGAAAATTCCCATATTAACACCTATAAATATAAGTATTAAACAGAGCCAGAGGAGGGAGACTCTTAATTGTTCTATGAAGACAATGAAAACCTGTTGAGAATTACAGCAAAGTGAGAAACTTTTCAATTAAAGAAAAAAGCAAGCAATCAGAGGCCTTTGTTGATGCCTATAGCTTTTAATGAAAAAGCCCTCCATCTAAGCACATGTATTGTAGTTGTCTTTTTCAGTGACCCAGTGCCATGCCTCTGTGAAATCCAATCCATGAAATACTTGCAGCTGGTGCTGCAAATGCTGCCTTGTACTGCCAAAACCCTCTTCCTGTCTTCAGACCCTGGCCTCCCTCCTTCCCCTGTCGCAGCAGAGTAGTGCTGGTCCTTTTCAGCTCAGGTTTGCTTTGCTTCTCCCCTCCTTTTCTCTTCCTTTCTGCCCTTTTCCTTCTTCCAGGCCTGTGCTGATCACAAGTCCTGTTGCTGCTTTATATGGCAGCAGGTTGGGCTGGGGAGCCTGGCAAAGGGTTCTGTTCAAGGGAGAGCAGGGAGGTGGAGGTGGTGTTTCTGTCAGCCCAGATAAACATGCATGGAGGCAATCCACAGGAGGGTTGTGGTCCTGTAGGTCAGTTCACTCTGCTTTGAAGGGTGCAGACACAGTGTACTCTTCACATCCTGAAAATGATCTGATCTATAGCTGATAAGCGGTTGCTGCAGCTGTTGATTCCTCTTGGAGGCTTCACCCAGTCTTCCTGTGTGCTGCTAAAAATAATATTTGAGCAAAATATTACTTAAAATTACAAATGTCAGAGTAATTCAGAATGTGTGTATATTTCTGACTTCCTTAGCATTCTGAATCTTCAAATTGCTACACCCATACAACCCTACATGGTGTTTCTTTCTACTTCAGCTTCCTCAGTCTGGGTTCACAAAAAGACATAAAACAAAAAAAATCAGAAAAGTCTGAAATCAGACTGCCTATAGGTTTGAAATTGTTATCTCTACATATGGCTTGCAGTGGTTAAATGCTTAAAACCTCTCTATTTCTTATTCTCATAATTATCTGACCATATATAATCATGATTCACTGAGCAGCAAATGAACAGAAGCCTCCTACACAATGGCTTAAAGGACTCCTTCAGTCCTTCTTCACCACCATGTGAATGGCTTCTAGCCGGAATGAACAATTACAGCTTAAGCTAAAGGGTTAAGACACTGTGATTCCAAGCTGCAACAACTACTATTTAGGGGCTGGCATTGAAGGGGATTATAATCTTTACCAGTGAAGTCACATTTCTTTTTTTTTTTTTGGCCTTCATTTTGCTCTACAGTTCCCTCACTGACGCGTTGTTTTAATAGCAATTTCTATTTTACCTAATGCCTGTGGGTATGGTCAAAGCCTTAGCATGCAGTGAAAATTTTGTGCAGATTCCCTCCATCTGTTCCTGAACACTATCTTCTATTCGACAGGAAATATTTTCCAGAGTTTCTTCTTGCAAGTGAGAGACACATGATAGAAAAACCTGCTCCCAAAATTTCCAGAGAAAGTATTCATTCAACACTTCTTCATTTTGAGCTTACAGGTGCCTGTTTAAGTTCCACCACATGTGGCTTTAGTTTCCTTTAGTTTATTTTTTTAAGGGATACATCCAAGACATAATGTTTAAATCCAGATGTGGGATCTTTCCAGAAATTGCAATGCTTTGCTTTATTCTGTTGCTGAAATGAAATATTGTTTTCCTGAGTAACAAGTGAACAAGAAGCCCAAGGATTAGATATCAAATTGATAGCTTCAAAAGTATGCAGTACAACAAAGTTATAGTTTTACTTCATTATAATTTTTGTCCCTTCTTTCAGTTTTTAGTATTATATCTTAACCAGGTATGAACTGCTTCTCAAAAGCAAATCTCTTCTAGCTGCTGTATAATCAGGCTTCAGATAAAAATCATGGCACTTCTCATTTTTATCCTCTGAATCTGTAATCTGATCTTCATATGCTTAAAATTCAAAATTCAGCTCCTTCCAAAGGTCCAGTTAGATGTTCTCAGTCTGTTGCAAGTGTTGCAAACCTTTCACTGTAGGCTGATTGACCATTTTGCTCAACTGGTGGCAAATATCAAGTAGTGCATGCTTTTCCCTAGATGACTCTTGAATGTAAATGAAAGGAAGAAAATAGGCATTAAAATTTCACCCTTTCATCTTCTGAGAACACTGTATGAACATGTTTGTGTCACACAGGCCTGAACTGCCACTGTCACACAGGCCTGAACTGCCACTGTCTCTTTCTCAAAACTCACTAGAATTATCTTAGCATGCTGTACTGCAGGCAAAGCTTTTCACTGTTCAGTTCTCACTGAAGTGTTTTCCTTTCTTTACCCTTTTTAGCCTCAGATTAATAGTCTGTAAGCAAGCTTGCTCTCAAAAATGTCACATTTAATTGAAAAAGGAAATCAGAAAATAAAAAGTTGTCTGGCATGGCTCCTCTGGGTCCCTCTCTTAATAGCTTTGCAGGTTTCTCTGTTTCATTGACCAGCTCAGTGTTGGAAGGCTCTGGCTGTCCCCACTGCAACTTCTACCTGGAGTCCCTGGGGCACGATGCAGCCATGGTGACATCAGAGGAGCACAGCTAGGTTCACTTCTGGCTCACAGCCTGCACAGGGCAATAACAGGCCTTTTGCCACTTCTTTCCCCTCCCTGCTTTGCTAATAAGCCAAAGAAAAGCAATAGCATGAGCTGTCAGATGGCTTAGGACAATGGGTTGCCATCTGCACCTTGTTATTTCTAGGCCCAACACTGCATCCCAAGGGGGGATAGAATGGAAGGTGCAGAGCTCTGAAAGAAGACTGGATAAGAGGGACAAAAGTTTTCCTTTTAATACAGAATTAAGCAGGAAACATTTGGTTTAGAGCCTTCTGGTTTACTGTGCTTTGTGTGTATCAAAGGGAATTGTGAAAGAGCTGAATGCCTGTCATGGCACACTAGGAATCTGAGAAAGTGATGACCCCAGCTCACCACGTAACTCTAGAACTGAGAGCTGGGATGTGCCTGTCCCCCTGGTCTTCAGAATTGCCTGTCTGGTCAGCTTTACTGCGTGCCTCTGAAACTAGTAGGAATGTCTAAACCACAATTCTATTCTTGTGTGAATTTACTGAAAAGCAGAACACTGAGGTTTTGGCTCAAGTTCATGCTGAGAAAAAACTGTTGAAACAAAGCATTCTGTCTAGGAAGCAGCTGTTTATAGCTGTTGTGAATGTGCACCAGCCCCAAGTTCTGTTTGATAGATAGCACATGCCCTCAGTTTTCAGAGCTTTCCAATGCTTTCCATGGTTCTGAGTCCAGCAGACTAAAGAAATCTTGTCTCTTACAGGAAGAAAATTTGCAGTTATAGGAACTCGGTGTTACGGAAATAGTGACAGGAGAGTGCCACCCTGCCCTGGGAGGGGCTCTTCAGGTGGGCATTCTTCTGGCTGCTGTATTTAGATGCCAGCAGAATCCAAGTGACCCCCATTTCTCGCCTACAGATAGAAAACTGTTTTGGTCTAGAAAACAGCATAGTGTTGATGATTGTCCCTTCAGAGGGAGCACACACACAAGGCATTTCAGTGTTGGGTTTTTGCCTGTGATATCTGAAAGAATTCTTATAATTTCTCTTCTGTGTTTTATCTTGGAGGGAGGTAAAATGCAGCAGAGAAACAGCTGCAGCCAAGATAAAAACCAGAGTTCTCAGTCCAGTGCAGGTGTGCAGTGAGTCCTCAGTATTCACATGTCATAGGCTTTTTCCTGCCTTCACACAGTGCTACAAAATTGCAGAAGACAAATTTATATCGGGAGCCATTATTAGAACTTATTATTTGCCTGTTTACTGCTGAGTATGTTGTGCAGTACAGATAAACTTCTAAAACACCAAGACTTGTGCATGTGGGGCCTTCATTAAGAAAAGTGTTAATTTCCTTAGAATACATTTTTTAACATATATTTTTTTGGAGCTTCATAATTTGATTTCTGTTCTCCCTAAAGAGATAAGAACACTTGATACAGAGAAATTAGGTCACTCTTAAGTAATACATGCAGAGATGTAGTCTAAATTTTCCTCATGATTTCCATGCTTTAGCTCTGTTCCAGACAGACTCTTCCCCAGGCAGGCCTGTGGGAGAATGAAATTCCATTCCATTCCATTCCATTCCATTCCATTCCATTCCATTCCATTCCATTCCATTCCATTCCATTCCATTCCATTCCATTCCATTCCATTCCATTCCATTCCATTCCATTCCATTCCATTCCATTCCATTCCATTCCATTCCATTCCATTCCATTCCATTCCATTCCATTCCATTCCATTCCATTCCATTCCATTCCATTCCATTCCATTCCATTCCATTCCATTCCATTCCATTCCATTCCATTCCATTCCATTCCATTCCATTCCATTCCATTCCATTCCATTCCATTCCATTCCATTCCATTCCATTCCATTCCATTCCATTCCATTCCATTCCATTCCATTCCATTCCATTCCATTCCATTCCATTCCATTCCATTCCATTCCATTCCATTCCATTCCATTCCATTCCATTCCATTCCATTCCATTCCATTCCATTCCATTCCATTCCATTCCATTCCATTCCATTCCATTCCATTCCATTCCATTCCATTCCATTCCATTCCATTCCATTCCATTCCATTCCATTCCATTCCATTCCATTCCATTCCATTCCATTCCATTCCATTCCATTCCATTCCATTCCATTCCATTCCATTCCATTCCATTCCATTCCATTCCATTCCATTCCATTCCATTCCATTCCATTCCATTCCATTCCATTCCATTCCATTCCATTCCATTCCATTCCATTCCATTCCTCTCCCCCTCTCCTTGTGCTGAGAACCAAAACTGGAGAGGTAGGGAGAGTCCTCAGCAAGTAGGCATTGCCTTGACAGGAAACAGGGGCTGTAGGGCATTTTTTTGGTGGATGGAAGAGTGCCAAAACAGAAATAAGGTGCTCACTCATGTTCTGTATTCTCCAGCTGTAGGATGGAAGGCTAGGCTAGGCTGCTTCCCCCAAAATACCTTCTTCCTTTAGGACTGGAGGCTGTGCTGATCGGTGACTAGAATAAGAGTGAGGATAATGAAGGTCTCTTCACAACTCTTGTCATTCATTTATCTTGGACTAATTGCCTCACCTTCCTTATTCCTAAATTTCCTAAGCTGTAAACTGTAAACAAGTTATATATCTGTGACTTTACAAACTCCTTTCACCAAGTTAAGCAATAAAACCTCAGTAATATCCATGAGACTAGTCTAGGACTGCCATCTTGTAGATGGATAGTGTTTTCCCCAAGATGCCAAGCAGCTGCAGCCTGTAATGGGTTGCTGGTTTTTTGTTCATTTCCATGTATAAACTTTCTTCAAGAAGAAGTAGGTTTGCAGTGTTTACATTTATTTAGCTCTGGATGTTCTAGCTTCTGTAGGTGTTACTTGGTCTCCTCTTTGACTCAAGGGTGGTACTGCTAGGAAAATCAGGCTTCTGCTTTTCATTTTTGTCACAACAGTTGATCTCCAGGTTTCTTTTGTGACAACAGGAATCAGACTGCACCAGCACCACTTTTTATACAACACGTTTGCATAGATGGAGGGAACTTGGTGCAGACTCCCAGGCAGTTGTCATCCATGGAAAGCTTTGCATTTTCAATCACTTCTAAGAAATTCTGTATTACCATCAAAGCAAACAATTCAGTCAACCTTCAGCCTTAGTCTCCTCATACTGGGGGGAAGCTCGAGTTTACATTAACAAAATTAGGATTTACAGAGGTTTGTTGGAAAGGGTGGAAATACTATCTTCAGTAAAATCATCCATCTCAAAGTAGAACTAGATAGAAGTTGGAAAACAGTAAGCAAATGCTACAAAACACAAGTAAACCCAAGCTCCTGGAGAATACAATGTATTTTCAAAGTTCCACTGAAGGGAATTTTCTGCCTACAGATAATTTTCAATTTGAATTATTTCATATAGGCCATGAGAACAGTCTTCAGACATTTATAGAGAAAAAGCAGTATGCAATCTCTTCACAGACTGGGGGAAAAACTGAATAGAATTAATTTACATGACCTACCTCCAAAATTCTTTATATGTTAAGCACCCTAAAATTAATTTGCAGTCCAGCTCAACACTGAGTTTGTAAAGAACCTGTGATTGATTCTAAGTGGATGAAAGTAGTTACCTGAAACTAGTAATTGTTTCCTAATGAATGAGGAATACAGCTGACTGAGACTGTGGGGGATCTCCTAGTGTTAACCAGGTGACAGCTGTAGAAACAGATGCAGTTTCAAACGTGCCATTTCAAGAGATAATATGGTTATGAATTAAGGCAACATTTTGTGGTCAGCAAGTGCACTGACACATCTGTATGTTTGGGATTGTGGGACAGTGTGACGTCGACCTCTGAAGAAGTAGGTCTGAGTCCTTAGATGTTGCTGAGGATATGAGTTGTAAGTAAAATTTTAGTTTGAGACCTCTCAAGTATCAAGCAAAAATCTCCCAGTGTTTCCTTCAAGTTGCAATTGGTATTTTTTTTTATCAGTGCATTGGACACAGAATGATTTGAAATCTCTTTCAAAATTGCTGGTTACAGTAATAGCTACTTTATTAATTTTTGGAGAAATAACAAATTAACTTCTCTTGCAGCTCTTTAATAAGGAAGTACAAGCTGTCTTTGAAGTACTAGCAGCCCTGTTGTTCCTGTGTTATTCTGGCACATTTAATTATCTCTCTCCAAGGCTTTAAGCCATTATGTTTATCAAGCAAATCAGCAAATAAGTCAAAGTACCACTCAAACTGAAGCAGCCTTGTCTGCAATGCAGGAAATAGAATTCTGCTGCTATTTTATGGCACATGGGGCTATCCAAAACCAATCTTCATTCAAATCAGATAAGTTTTACCAATAGATTAACTAATAGAAATTATGAAGAAAGGTAAATATACATGAAACTAGAGGAAGAAGTCCCAGATTTCAAATCTAAAAGGCTTCTGATGTAACATGTTCCAGTCTGAAAAATAAGTTTGCTGAAAGAACAAATGAAAACAAATCTATCATATTCCTCTACACCCAAATGGAAACAGTATTTACAAATCTTCAGGTATTCATAGGAGAGAAAGTGTTCTTCCTACTAAAGTGGAATAATGAAAGAAAATAAGGATAAATTACATTCTTCAAGAAAACTCTCAATCCTTGTCTACATGGAATGGTTTTGCCTTTAAAAAAATACATTTATCTTATTTTTTCTAGTGATTACATTAGTAGATTTAAAGAGTCTGTCCACTTTGTTTCGATTGGGTTAGTTCCCAAGGAATAAGAGGGAGATCCATAGAGTCCTAGACTTTCTCAAAATACTTGCTTACTATTCTGGTTGCAGGACCCATCCAGTTTTGCATTCTGGGACATTTTGTGTTCCATATTTTCTAGTAGAAAAAATTTGCTGTATTTATCAATCTCATGGTCAAATTAAAACATTCTGTGATTCCTCTGATACCATCTCATTGCACATGTGGTTTTAATGATTTCACCACCAGTTTCATGTTGCTTGAGGGCACCACTGACCACTGTAAATCAGATAGCTACTACTACAAACCAGGTAATACTCTTGTAGTGTGGATGATGGTCCTTCAAACAAAGTGTCCTTTCCCAGAATTCTAAAAGGTTTTCCTACTTATACATTCTTTCTTCTTTTGGACAGGTAATATGGATGATGAACACAGGGCACAGGACTGTCTGCAAAATGTGTGCCTGTAGCACAAGGCCAGTCAGGTTCCCTTTCAGGAGAGGGAGTTGTCTGTCATCACCTAATTGTTGCTCCTAAGAACTATTTGCTGGTTTCAGACCAGTTTAGTGATATTTTTTTAAGTGAGAGGGCTGTAGTCACTGGTGATAATGCTGTTTAAAACAGTCCTCTGCCCTCATTTTTCTAACAGCAAGTGCTACAAAGGAGATGAAATGGCAGATTTGCAGGACTGTGATTCCAGAGAAACACAGAGGTCACTGATGGGACCTGGTTACAAACCCTCCAATGTATTTAAGTGCTTAACTCCCACTGAAGTTTTCTACTTATTTGTTCTTATGAAATTCCAGAGCATAATCTAAAATTAAACCTCTGATTTTGTCTGTAGGGGAAGTTAATTAGCAAATTTCAACTTGCCCACCAATATCACTTTCATTTGGTATTAAGAGCAAGTTTAGCACTCAAGTCTCTTGTTGTTTTTTCATAGCAAAGAGTCTCTGCTTATTATCATATTAAAGAAATGCCACTGGTTAAATCAAGCAATGAATATAAATAGCTGTATTACTGCCATCAGGCATCAGTGTTTATTTAGTGGATGTGAATCATGCGTGCCTCTTTGATCTGGCTTTGACTAAGCCAGTGCTGTTTTCATACAAAAAAGGTTATTTGCAAACACTGCAAGAGTATGTATATATTAAACATGGAACTAATCAGTATGGAAGGGTCTTTGCTACTTTGACAACCCTGTGTGCTGCCACAGTGTCTTTAAGTGTTTTGAATTTCTCTCTGAGTTCCTGGGTCCCTGAAGACACTTGCAGCCCTTTTCTTTGGACTAGAGAAGATCAAGATTGAAATCTGGGCCCCACTGAAGTCAGTGGCCATATCACTCTCAAATCCCTGTGAAGGGCACATATCTGGCAGCAGGGAGGACAAAAATAATCAAGGACAATGCTGATTTATTTGTGGACTGGTTTGATTACAGTGCATGCAGGAGAGTATTTGAAAGAGAAATTTGTTTGTGCACAATCAGATAAGCAGGTAGACTCAGACCTACTTGTGCTCATTACTCACACGGAACTTTTTATTACTTTTTGCTAAAGCAAAGATCCCGTGTTGAATTTTAAAGCTGAACCCACATGCCTTCCCTTCAACAAACTATATGCAGACTATTGTGTGCATTGGAAAAGCAAATGATAACCCATAGGTACTGCCAAAGTAATGTTATCGCAGTCATTGTGATAAACAACTTAGAATGAGACTCATTCTGATGCCAAACATTAACCTGGGCAAAATAGCTGACAGGAATGGTGTTTATTCAATCATGGGTCATGACTGACCTCAAATGCTCTCCACTGAGGGAACTGGGAATGACAAATAAGTGGAAAAATTGTAGAAATACCCAAACCATTAGGAGATTTCTGAGTCCAAAATGAGCATCCAGCCCTCCCTCACTTTTTTACTTCTACTATAATGCAAGGTCATACATACATTTTAGGACTAAAAAGAAAGCTGGACCTCAAGGATCTGGGCAAATTTGGTCTACATTGCTAAATTTGCAGCAAAGTTGGATTAGTTCTGCATCATTTGATATTTCTTTTTTATGACTTAATGTCATTTTGAATGTTAATCTTCCCTATGTTTATAGGATGTTTACATTATAGGTGTTGTAGAGGAGTTCCCAAACAATTTGGAATTGTAACTGTACTAGGAAAGCAGAGTGAAGCAGTGAAATTTACCTTTAAGTTTTGATATTTTTGTAATGAAGTGAATTACACTTTATGTAACCTAAGGAAAAGGGTGAGAATTTTAAAGATGAGATGGTGATAATTTTGAAAAGGAGAGTTCTGGTGTGTTCTTTTGTAAAGACAATATGCTCTTCATGGTAACGTTATGGTGTTCTCTTGACTGATAGTGCATTATTACAACAGAAGATTTGTCAAAGAAATCCAGCCAGAAAGGAATGACTCCATGGCACAGAGAAAAGCCCTTGAAGGGACAGCAGAGATATGATTATGGCAGAATATCTTCCATCTGGCTGGACTGGACTTTGAGTTGTTGGAGTGAATTGAGAGAAGGGCAAAAAATCTGGTGAAGGCTCTGAGCACACATCCTGTGAAGAGAGGCTGAGGGACCTGGGAGTGTTCAGCCTGGAGAAAAGCTCAGGGGAGACCTTATCACTCTCTACAACCACCTGAAAGGAGGGTCTAACTGGGTAGGGGTCAGTCTCTTCTCCCAGGAAGTCACAGGGCAAGAGGAAACGGTGTCAAGCTGTGCCAGGAGAGGTTCAGGCTGGACATTAGGAAGAATTTCTTCACTGAAAGGGTGGTCAGACATTGGAATGGGCTGTCCAGGGAGGTGGTGGTGTCACCATTCCTGGAGGCATCCAAGAAACATCTGGCTGTGGCACTTAGTGCTGTGATTTAGTTGACAAAGTCAAAGGCTGGACTTGATCTTGGAGGTCTTTTCCAACCTAAATGATTCAGTAATTGTAATCCAGAAATGAGAAATACCAAGACTTCTGGCAAATAGAGTGACCAGATCTCACTTATTTTAAGGGATGTTCTTAATTTCATTGACTGTTACATGACTGAATGGAAGGTGGATCAATCCACCTTTTGTTTTATTGACCCAATCAAAGCAATGTAAGTATTGATTGAAGCTGTTTTTCTTTGCAGAGTTCAGCCTGAAGAAATGTAATATTTTAGCACAAACTTAGCCAAAGCTTTAAGCTATGCATGGAACTGCATGCCTTAAATGAAAATCATGGCTTCATGGTGGGAATTTAGCTTGTTTTATATATATATATATATATATATATATATGACCTTACCTCAGGCTTCTGCTTCTTGCACCTTTACCTAACTAAAAAAAGGCATGCATGGAAGAACATTTCTAAAAAAATTATGAATAAATGGACATCTAGTTTGTTATCCATGTTAGTGAGCTGTTTCACTGACTGTAGAGATTACAGTGTCTCAAATTGTGTAAATATCTACTCACCCTAGCAAGTGACCTACTACTGTGGCTTGCAACTGGATGTGCTGGCAGACTTTCCTGTACTGTATTTGAGAAGGAGGTTCTATAAAGTCAGTCTGTTTCTCAAGACTTTTTGACATCAAAATATATATCTACAGTTTGTTCACTTAGTCAAAATTTTTTTCTGATGAAGAAAAAAATATTAGTTTTGAGTATTTGTTTCAATCCAATATGGTGGATTCCTTCCACCAGAGCTTCCCACCATGGCACTGAAGTCCAGATTACTGTCCTAATGAACACTTTAACAAGTGAAGCTGTTACAAAATGTACCTGAAGTAATTGCCTTTTTGCTGCATTAGTCTCAATGAACAAACTGGTGATATTGTGAAAGGTATCTTCAACCTTTGCCCCCACCACTGCTGACAACCCCTGCATGTGCTTTGGCAGCAGCTGCAGCAGGATCTCAGCTCAGAGAAACTGTGGGGTATGTGATGCAATGGGAGCACATTTGTACTTGGGCAATGAGCCTGCTCACCTTGCCCCAGTTC
The DNA here is from genome assembly GCA_013397195.1 of Hylia prasina. NCBI lineage: Eukaryota > Metazoa > Chordata > Aves > Passeriformes > Sylviidae > Hylia > Hylia prasina. The sequence goes on along the minus strand of VYXD01003062.1, from coordinate 2,456,281 downwards.
AGGTGCAGAGCCAAGTATTCTATATCATCATTAAACAAACAGCAGAAACTGTTGGACACACAGAGAAATATTTGCTAAATTACAGAATCTTATCGGGGGAATGTGTTCTTGCTGTTTGTTGGTGGGACTTTCCAGGAACTGAAGATACATAGGGTCAGAAATTCCTGGCAGCTTCAGTGCATCTGAGTGCACCCTCAGTGTCTATTTGAAACCACAGATCATAGGCTGTCTTGCTCTCTCTCTCCATTCTGTTTCACTTCTCTGTAGCAATCAAATCTAAGCTGTGGAAAAGATACATAACTTTCATTTTGATCCATGCCTAATGTTTTTTTTTGGCAATACTTTTTTAAAAAAGATCTGTGATGCCTTGTCTCATGGTGGCCAGTAGAAGTCATCCTGATCCTGTTGAAAATTAGATCCTCTTTACAAAACTTCTAGTCCTCTTAAGAGGACCTGATTATTTAGATGGGAATATAAATAAAACAGATTAGCAGGGCCCCAGGTCCACAATAAACTATGTGTAAGGAAATATCTATCTCTAATAGTGTCTTAGAATCTACAGACAGCAATCCCTTCAGGAATTAACAGCTTTGTTTGACAAATTTTTTAGTAGAATTAGCCTAGATTTCTAACATAAGAATACTCAATTCTAACATGAGAATAGATTTTGAACAGGCTAGCCACTTTGAATGGAGAACTTAGAACTTTTAAGATTATTAGAGTCCAAGTGAGTCTTATTGATAACCCTTCAGGAGAAAAGATTGCAATATGAGTCAATATTCTAGACCAAAGAATCCATCTGTATGGAGGATTTGATGAGTACTCAGGGCAAACTCTGAAAGCAAATATTAGACACAATAAACTCCAGTCAGGAGCATCTTCCCCGTAGGAAGCCAAACTCAGCCTTTTCTGCTGCTTGTAGAGCTCCATGTAATGTGTAAATATGACAGGAAGCTTGTGTGTCACTTATGCATTATGTCTCCTCATTACCAGAGCATTTCATTTCCTGATAAGTGAACTGCTTGGTTAAAGAAGAGTCTGAAAAACTGTATTTCAAGCTGAGCACACACCACAGTCTTTATGGCACTCAGGTCCAATCCCATTAAAAAATTCTGAATCTGTGGGTCTCTATACACATGCATAGCTCTGCCTTGCCATTCTTTATTGAAGGATTACAATCCTTCAATACAAACCAGGTCACTAGGCCTTGTCTAAGGAGTCTGTTGAGCCAGTGAAAGTTTCAGGTAGCACAATAATGTCGTATTTTATTTGGATAGCTGAATATGGAATCAACCAGTGTTGTGCAGGGTAGTTCTGTAATAAGTGTTTCTAGCACTAAACCATTTGGTCCTGCTATTGCATTAATTCTCCTTAAAATCAGTGTTTTCATTATTTATTTCTGAGTGCTTTAGATACAGTTCTCAAGAAAAAAAAAATAATGAAAATATCTTGTTGTATGTAGGTATTTAATAAAACCCCCCCAAAACAGAAAGATTTCTCATTTAATTGTTTTTTAAAAGGTGCATCTCTCCTTTTTTAGTTTGGTATTGCAAGTTAAGTTCTTTGCACTTTCAGCATAAATGTGGATGTCTCTTAAATGTTTACCATATGTTTGTTTATGCCTTCTTGTTTGTCTGATTTCCTTGTATCAGCCTCTACTCTCTGCTGTGGTTTGGGTCTTGTCCCAGACTGAGGAATATTCAGAAATCTCACAATGCCTCCTACTAGTAGTTAATCTCCTGTCATGTCTATGGTTCTATGATTGTTCCTATCTCGTTTCTGCTCCAGTGAAGACAGACCAGTCTGTCTTTATTTCAAGAAATGATTCATATGGGAAGTAGCCTCGGTCTGCAGTTATTCAAACTTTCCTGGAGTGGTTTGCTAATATTGTGTGGAAAAAAGTGCTGGGATGCTGCTGACTGTAAGCAGACGTGCTGGTACAGATTTTAGCACAATATTCTGATGCAAAGTTACCCCTTTTATCTTAATTAGACCTGAGCACTGCTCAAAATACATATCTTGTTATTAAGGGATGTTCTTGCTACAGCTGAGCACAGACATCCCCACCCCCTGCTTCTGCAGGAAGAAAGCAGGGATATGCTCTGTCTTTGTAATTGTGAAGCTGCCTGCCAGGGTCTTCCATTGATCTGGAACTTCCCATGCTCTCCCCCACAAGTACAGTCTCTAACCTGAAGAAGGCAATAATTTTCAGAGTTCTGAAGTCATGGTTATTTGCCTCAGCATAATTTATATGTTTCAATCTTGCAGCTGGTTCTCATGTTGATGAGCTTGAGGTCCCAAAGCCCAACTCTTTGGCTGTTGCATCTGGGCATTTAGCAACTGTTGGGTATGTTATATAGATGCATCTGGGTTTTTTTAACATAGATGTGAAAATATGGGTGCTGATGAGAGTGATGAGAATTGTTCTTTCATGAGGTGTGAGGGGGAGAGAGATGTAGGTAGAGTTGTGTGGAAAACACACAACGCAATAGAGTTGTCTGTTGGCACCAACTGCTTCCTGGTTTTGTCACATATTGCAAGTGTCTCCAGATGTTGCAATGAGTAAAAAGGGAAAAACCCCCAAACCAACCTGATATTCAGTTCTGCAGAATCATTATGCAAAATCTACAGGAAATTCTGTGAATGAATGAATGAATTTATTTGCTGGCTTTATTGTTGTGAGGAATAGAGCTGTATTTTGTGGCTTGAGATGCCTACAGGTGTAAATCTATCTAGACCAGAGTCTGCATGGTGAATATTTAGTGAAAATGAAGGGTTGCTCATGGATTGGAGGTTGAAGTTGAAGGGTAAAATTTGGGTTATGTACACAGCACTCTTTCTATTTTTAATAGCTGTTTTCCTTGGGAAATAAAATTCCATCTATTTCACCATGAGATATCCTGGGAGACAAACAAGGCCAAAAGAAAAAAGTAATGGGTAAAATATTTTATCTACTTCTCATTCCTTTTTCCTTCCTAATGTTTATTATCTTTTGTTCAGTTTCTTTCCCCTTGCCCTTCTTTTTCTTGTCAGGCCTAGTTTGTTAATTTCCATGAGCATTTCCTTTAACTGATTTCCCCCCTTTTTTTACTGAAGTTACACCTCAGTTGTCTTGCATGACTCTTTCCTTTTCCAGGCTCTGGGCCTGGAAAATTTCTTCTATCCTGAAAGTCCATTTCATTCTCCTCTCTCTGTCTCTACCTTGCTCTCTCATTTACTACTGTTCCATCTTTTAAATAACATTCCAATACTTACCTTTCATGCCCTTGTTCTAACACCTCTCCAGTGATCTTCTCCCTCATTCCTCCATTCTTTGTTTCATCTGTTTTCTTCAGAGCAGCATATTCTTTTTCTCTTACCTTTGCATCTAGGAAAAAAATATTACAGGCAGATGCCAATTGGCTTTGTGGCTACTCCCATCTTCCTACCTGCCTTGAGGTTTCACACCAAGACTGACACAGGCAGCTGGGTGGTCTACCAAGAGAATCAGAGATGGGAGTAGCCCATCCTACATGTGGACCTCAAATTCAAACACCAAATAAATTTTTCAATTACTTGAAATACATTGTTTTGATCAAAAACTTAGCTTTTTCATACACTATTACTGTGAAGTAAACTGAATTCTGTGTCCAGCATTACTCAGCTGGAACAGGAATTTAGAATCTTGTAATAAACTTCCTTCCTGAGAAACTGCCCCAAAAGGGCTTTTAATAAGAGCAGTATGATAAATTTTGGAAGTTTAGTTCTAAGTGAATAAACATGTTCCTGAGAGACAGGGAAAGGAGGCAGATACTTATTTCCTCACGTCTCGTGAAGGCACTGAAGGGAGGCAAATCTCTCATGATAACCGCACCCCTTGTCATACTGTATTAGTCACATCACACACTTCCTGAACACAACACTTCTCTATATTCCCCTGACATTTTGCACGTCTCACAAGTACAGTGACTAGTTATCATCCTCAGGGCAAACACCCGTTGAGTACAGTCCAGTGAGCCTTTACAGGAGCCTCTCAATGTCTGTGTACGCTATGCCAGGCTTCACAGAGGCTGTATTTACTCCTTCCAGAGAGGAAATGCAATTGCATAGGATGTGATTGGTATGCCTAGGATGTGATTGGTATGTTTTGACCTTAAAGTTGTGCTATATGAGTCAAAAAGGAGCTGGAAACCTTTCTGCCTTTTACTACAAACCTTGAGGATTGCATGCTGTGGTTCTGCCAAGTGGCACTTGGAGCAAGTCTGCAGGGTAGCATGGAGGTGGCCTTCTCCTAAGTACTGCTCCTTGCATGCTGTGGGCCCATAGGACATTGGTCCTGCCAGACTCCAGGAGAAGGAGTCCCTAGGTGGTGCTTTCAGGGATTCTAAGTAATAGGGTAGCTGTTGGCTGGAGGATGATTCCAGTTATGGACATCCTTGTCTGCAAGAGATGATGGCAGCCTATATAACTTTTCAGTAGCTTTGTTACCAGGAGCTACTTCAGCTCATGCATCCTGTCTCCTCTCCTTAAAGCCATTGTAAGTAGGGGAAGCAAAGCGAACTGGACACTGAAATCCCTTTGGTTTGTTCTGTGAGTTAGTGGGATTCAGTAGCCATGGTTCCCAACTGCTTCTTTGTCCTTGAGATTTGTATATCTGGTATGACAACACTATATTGTGATCTTGTTGCATCAGGGTAAAAAGAGATATGACACAAAGTATTTTCAGTGTGAGGGCCTGGCTTGGAACATCAAATAAGGGAGTTTTTGTTAATTTTTATGTAATGCCCCATTATGGATGAGGATGCACAGAGAAACTAGGCTGGGTTAGGTGTTCAGAGCACTCTAGTCCTTCCTTTATTCTTTCATGCAAGTGTGGATAAAGTACTGAAATCTTCCTCAAAAATTTCTGTTCCTCTTTGATGGGCTTGGGTTAAAAATAGTAAGTTAGAAAGGGCAACTTCTGCATATGAGAAACACAACTAAATGCAGTTGTGGTTCAAGACCTGAACAAAAACATTATGTCCATGCATAAGCCAGATACCTTTTCCTGGAATATAGGATGCTTCCTTTTGTGTGTCAGGCTCTGACCACTGAGTCACTTCCCGTGGGTTTGCATTGTGTAGATTAGCAGGTGCAATTCTAAGCACGTATAGAAACTTCCTTTCTTACTGCTCTCTCAAGGGTTGTCCTTGGCTTCCTCTGAAGTTCAAACTTCTCTGCTTCCTTACCCACACTACATTTCTCCATCTCTGTCTCTGCCCCTGCCTGTCCATTCTATCTGCCCAGGCTTTCTTCCTGGCAGCTTCTTTCCTCTTTTTCTCTGGCCAGCATTCACAGAGAAAATAGCCAAGCTAGTCTGTGACTAGTCTGTGGACTAGTAAAGCTAACTCTTTAAAAGGAAGTGTTTATTCTCTGTTGTAACAAATAGGATCTGCCTGTAGATGTGGAATTCCTCTGGAATTTCATTTGGTGCATAGGTTTTTGCAAAGGAAAGAACATGGGTGGGAGAGGTTGTTGAAGACAATAGAGTCACTGAACTACAATGGTTCAGGATTCCTACTTTTCCCAAATCTTGTACTGCAGCTATGGACTTCATGTCTTTGTACCAGAGTAACTATTTCAGCTGAACCATGGAGATTTTCATCAAAACGACTAAGCCAATAAAAGTGGCTGTGATTTTACATGCCCTGCTCCACTTCTGTTTTGTCCTGCTGCCTATGTGGGAGTAGCTATGTTGGGGTGTTGTTTTAACTATACTAGAATTGGTTTTTAATTTAACATTTGTGTGTACATGACCTCTCTGTCTTATGTCTACTTGCCTTATGGATGAGTAAGGGTGTCTCTTTTGAAGACAGGTGTTATTTTAAGAGCTGAATGTCTACTAATCTGCCAGGTAACTACGAGAACAGGGTGATACATTTGTTGAATGAAAGCAGGACAGGAACCTATTTTGAGGAATGGTGCTGGGATTTTGCTGATATTCTAGAACTACAGTGTTTCAAAGTACAACGGCAGAAGCAAATGGTTTTAAACTTTGCCAGTATAATGAGTATAAGGTAGAAGCTGAGAACAATTGTGCCTGTGTTCTTCACATTTTCCAGAGCTTGCCTCTGGCTAGGGTTGGGTAAGGGATGAGAAAGAAGGAAGGACCTAGATTCAGAAGTGTGCTGAATGTTTGTTTGTTTTTTCCAGAGAAAAGGAGAAGTGATTGAGATGATGGTGCTTCACATCCCAGAGGGAGTTTCGATTCACAGATAAGCACCCTGAGTCAGGAGCTGAATACGTGCCAGAAGGCTTCAATGGTAGAAGTAAATCCTGTCCAAGTTTGCTGTTGTGGTTGGATGTGCTGACTCAAAGCACTTACTACATGAGCTACCAGGGAGAGACGTGGCTGGTAGTAAGTCATGCAGTGGCCCATGAGGAAATTGGGAGGCAGGAATTATTCTTTACATGAATGAGAAACAATCTTGGTATGTGAAAATGCAAGCTGTTTGTTTCAGTGATTCAGTGGAGAGGCTGGGTTTGGCTTTACTCCATGTAGTTATTTGAAGGCTATTGAGAAATGCGAATCATGATTTATTTTTACTGTGCTATGTGATGAGACTCATACTTCAGAGGCAGAGAGACAAGTATCTGGACAGAGTCCAGAAGTTGGCCAAAATGATAAAATGAAAGAATCTCACAACTTATTCAGTTTGTTTAATATGATTGTGAAAACTTGAAAAAAAACCACCTAAAGGTAATTCACAAAGGACAAAAACAGGTGATTGTCCCAAGAGCTTGCTGCAGAAGGAGACACATTTTGGTCTAGTGGCCAAAGAACATTGGCTTTCTGAGAGCTTTAGACTTTTTCATTAATTCAGTTTGTCTCTTTTGGGGTTTTCTTTTTATCCTGTTTTGTGTTAACTTATTTAGATAAAACATGCTCAATGTACATATGTTTTATTCTTAGCTGCCAGACACCTCACATAGTCTTTTCTATTCTGTCTGTGAAAAGGGTTGGCACAGTTTTTGAGAGACAGCATGGAAGGTTTTTACAGATTATTTTTAGAATATAGGTTGCTAGCTATATCCTGGTCCATGGAAAATGCTTTTAAATTATCCTAAACCATATATTCTGATGACGTGCAAAGAGTTGTACTTAGCTAATAAATTAAAGTATTCTCTTAGTAGAAGATGCTGACAGACATATTTATAGGGTTGTTCTGCTGTTTAATACCATTTCCTTCCTTTTTACTCCAACAAACCTGAACAGTTGAGAATAAATTTGAGACAAACTGGTTTGAAGATGGAATTTATAAAATCTCACAAAATCTGTGTCTGTTGTGTGATCTAATCTCCTCATTAAAGTGGGTCAGCTTTAAATTGAAATATTTTAACCTTGTGTTGGACACAAAATAAAGAAGCTTGACTCTAGTTCAAGGCAGAAGAAAGATCAGAAGGCTTTATTTACAATTAATCCAGCCTTTTTATAAAATGCTGTGCTAAAAATGTATATGATTGGTCCATAGAATTGACGCCTCTCTCCATTGGTTAAGTAACAGAAACAACACCTGGGAGAGGGGTTGTTATGAGTACTCAGAAATGTTATGAGAAGAAAATAATTATTTTTCAGGAGCTGTCCTTGAAAGAATATTCTCCCAAGAAATCTTCCCTTGGGAAGAAAATCAGCCGCTGACCAGCTGAAAACCTTGCAGACTCAGAACTATCAGGCCCACAGCTGCCCTCTCCTAATGCCTTCCATATTGACACACCTGCCTTTTCTTTGCAATTTCAAAGACCTTGAGCACTAATATTAATGACACTCCTCTTTGAAATGAGTTAGACAGAAATATTCTTGCCTGAGTGCAGCAGGAAATTGAAATGGTGTGATGCCAGAAGCTGAAGAAGATGCACGTTTGCACAGCACTGGGAAATGCAGGGATTTTGCTTGCAAAAGGTCCCTTTGGGATTTTCCCTCCTACTTTCTCTCAGCAAGGGCAGATGCACAGGTCTAAGTTTCAGCCCAACACTGACTGTGAGAACAAACCACTGCTTTCAGAGCACAAACACAACTGGAGCTATCAGACCACCCCTGAACTGGCCTAGGATCCTTCACAACACAGGCCTCCAGGTACAAGGTTGGCTGCTTCTGGGACCTTGCCATTACTTGCTTATCTGTGGATATGCCTATGTTTTCCAGGAAGAATGGAATAAATAGCAATATTCCATGCTTAATATTGGCATTAAACAACTGGTAAAAGTCTGTAGGTCTGCTAAAAATAAGCACTGGAGCTTTATACCAGCTGCGCTAGTGATCCTGTTTTCCTAAAACCTGTTTTAGAGAAAGATTCCAGAGTGGAGGAGTGGAGTGGCAAAAGAGAACTTGAAGAAATTGCCCATGCAAGAGTTATGATCACTATTGCTGGCCTTCTTCCAAAATTGTGAGTTCTTAATGTGAATTAGCAAGTGCCACTAATAATCAAGCAAAAGTTCCTAAAGTCAAGGGAGAGAAGGCAGAGGCTCGAAGAGCTTGTTGGTATGTGACCCTTAATCATATCCCAGGCACCTAGATTCTCATTAGGGGTGAACTGGGAATGCTTAATAGCAAGATCATGTACTGTTGGCTACTCCTGATGATCCCCTTTATTCCCTGGGAAAGGCAGTAATGAGCAGTTCAGGCGCTGTGTGGGGCAGCACGACCACTCAGTCCAGTCTGCAGGCATGTTCACTTCAGCAGTGAGTTGTCAGCTGGCTGGCACACACCACAAAATATGCTGTGTTTCTTTATCAAATCAACAATAAGTGTTCGTGTTTGTTCTGGTCTGTGTGCAAGAGCTCACGTATGCCTGCATACCTCATAACTCTGCCTGAGCAATTACACCCCATACTTCCCTTTTCTCTGCTGCTGTATTAAGAGTTACCACATTACATAGATATACAGAGATTAAGCCTATCAAAATACATACCAATATACAGCATTTCCTTTCCCACTTATGCTGGGCCTCCAAAGCAATATTTTTTCCTCTATTTTTTTCGTTGTTTTTTTTTTTTATTTTTTAATCAACTTCATAGCATCTTCATCTGGTTTTACAGTAATGCCTTTTCCCTGTCTGCTTACTTTCTGGCACTTTGAACTTTTCTCTGTCTTATTGCAAGTGGTGGAGAGTTAAAAGCTCTTATAATAAAAAAGAGGCAGAAGAAAGAGGTGGACAGAGGCAAGAGTGACTATTACCTGATAGGCCTCATAGGTGTGTTGGATTTAATACTGGAATGTCCAAAAGTCAGTCCTCGTGGTTACTGCTATGGGGCCTTAGAAAACAAGGCTAGAAATATTGCTTTTACTGGTTCCAATGACATCCTATTTTTAAAACAGACTAGAATTTGTTTAGCTCCATCTCATCCTTGCAATGCTGCTGCATGTTTATTGTGCCCTTAAAAGTCAGTTGACATCTCATTTCTGTTGTTGTCCACCTTTCTGTTCTTGCACCAAAAAAGGTCTTCTGTCAGTAGTTGTCCTTGTTAGCCATATGACTTCTCAAATTTACTCTGTGGGAATTTTCTGTAACCCTGTAATTATCTCTGTTTATGTGATGGAAGTCTTTTTGCATGTCCTATTTTGCATTTGCTAACTGCTGTTTGTGCTTGCCTCTCCCTACTAACAATGGACTTCGGATTTATTTTTTTTTTCTGTATGATTAGGACTTTTTAAACTCTTGGACTGAATTATTATAAATATATAAATTATTATAAATAGTTGGACTGTATTACTTAGTAAGTACTGAATGTGGTATTTTAAACAACAATTCTTTGCAAGGCACCTCTACAAGAGTGCAATTTGAGAGCATTAACTAAGATTGACCTTGAAATTATAGGCAAGACTGAAATCTCAGGCTATTTCTAAGTTATGTGAAATGATACTGTGTGAAACTTTTTTCTCTTTTATATCCATGCCAAATGGAGAATTTGTTGAATCTTCTTTGCCCAAATAATACCAAACTTGTTTGCAAGAAGAGCAGCTGTTGTTACTGCAGTACTGGATGCAGCTGAGATGACAGTACAGTGATGCATATTCTTCCCTACCAAGTGATCTGGGGTGTTTTCAACACCAAAAGTGAGTTAGGAGGGAGAAGATGAAAAGGGGAATTAAATTCTTGCTGAAGTTCAGTGCTGAAGTGTGTAGAAACCAAAGAGGTGAAATACCCTAGAAAGATGAGTGCTTAGGCAGAGTAATAATAATAAAAATAATTAGATCTACATGGCTCCAAACATGACAATTCATCTTAAATATGTTCTGTAACTTGTTCTGGGTTATTGTGATTAATTAACATTCAAAGGATCTGACTGAAATACAGCTGATGAAAATAAGCAGGCAGTTCACATGAGGGGACACTCAGTGTGGTATTTTCTCCTTTCAGATTTGTCCACTAAGAATAATTGATCTAGGTGTGAATAGCCCAGAAAGTGCATTCATACTTAGCTCCAGCCAGCAGGGAACTTTGAGTGTGGGAACTGAAGTGAGGTTTAGGCAGTACTAGTCACCAGTGGCTCTAGGCACACTAGCTCCTTTTGCTTTCTCTTTTGGACTTTTAAATCCCTGTCTACCTGAGGTGGCTCTAAAGATTTCTTTTACCTTGAGAGAGAGTTTTCACTTTGGATAGCCAGGTCTTGGGGAGATTTTGCAGACAGGAAGAGTAGGGATAGGGCTTGGCTGGTGCTCTGTCAGTGACATTCAGCAACATTTACATTAAATCAGTGCAGCTGACTGGAGCAAGTCTTACCAAAACAGTGTTTAATGAGCACATGCACAGTGTTTCATCAACATGTTAGAAGGAATGTTTGTAAAAAAGATATATTTCTCTTAAGTATAGAAAGTTCCCGAAGCTCATTCTGGAGCTGGGTGGAAAACATTTTAGAAGGTTTTCTGCATCCTTGAGCCACTTTCAGTACCTGTTTGAGAAAATATATTTTCAAACTCAGTTCCACTGCTTCCTGTAGACCAGACTACAAAGGGAACATGCTTGTTTTTAAGATCTCCAAATTAGATGCTGCAATGACTCAGCATGAAAACCAGTCACAGGCAATGAACATTCCTCCTCCAAGCTGACTGTTTTTAAGAAGAAATCAAAATGAAATGACACCAGCAAAGAGAAGAAATTAATTGACCTCTCATGTCATACAGGTTTGGATTCTTCCTCTAGTATTTTTATTACATTTTTCCCCTGCAAGTACCTGATAAGTATAAGAGGAAGTTAACTTTTTTCCCTGCAAAACTATGATAGAAGACATTTTAAAGTTGTTTTTGTTTTTAATGATGACAAATATTTTGCCTATATTAAAAAAGCCATCCATACAGATTCTTAAATATAAGACTCATCTTCTTCCAGTGATATCTGCAGACGTATTGGGTTAGCTGAAAAAATAGGTTTCCTATGGCAACCTGCTGAATAGTTCTTAATTATATCAATAGTCACAGATTTCTTAAAAGACCTCCATAAACCCAAAAAGAAACAACCCAAAACTATAACATTTGCAAATGAATGACCAGAGTTCTGAAGTTTGATTAAGGTTGAATTGCCTTGAGTTGCAGCAGTACATTAGGGAATATGCAGTGTATTATATTTTTAAAAATGCATTCATGATTTTCCTGCTATGTTGCTTTCATTTGAAATAAGAGATGAAATAAGAGCATAATCCTGTGTCCCTACTTCTCATTTAGGCTAACATCCTCCTTTTTGCTAGCAAATAGAAAGCATTCAGATATATTCTGTTGAATACAATGCTGTGAGACTGCAAATGTGATTTGGTTCTGTAATGGTATTGCTGCTACTTGTTACTGTGACAACAGAGCTACAGTGCTCTCTGAATGGTAGTAAATATCCTTATTTTGAGTTTTTAGAAACTGGATGCCCTTGGGCTCTTTACTTGTTGTGTCAGGAGTCCAGGTGAATGCTTTTTCTGTGTGAATCTTTTCCCAGTTGTGTGTCATGGTAATAAGATGTCATTGTGCAATGATATAGAGCCTTTCATCCCAGTGAGTCGTGAGCAAAATCTTCACGGTATAAAGTCAGCCACTAAGGTTCAGTGTGTGTAGGATGGGAAGTTTCAGAAGCTCCCCTAACTCTGGGGCTAAACAGTACAATGGTCACTTACTCTCTGTTTCAGGATGGAAGGAGCTGCTCATGGTGCTTCTTGAAAAAGACAATATCAGTGACTAACAGTTCTCCTTTTGATTTATGAAACATGTAAGAGCTAAAGATAAACCTTCACATACATGGAAGCCACTCAGAAAGAACAAAATCTTATATATATGTCTTAGCTATTTTTTTAGTGCTATGCATATAGTTCAACATATCTCTTGGCACAAAGTAGAGTTTTTAAATTTAGTAACACGTATTACTGAGAAGACGTGAATTTTTAAAGTTTTCCCTGCCTTTATGTGCCACTGTAGTCACATCTTTTGAGTGTGGGAGTCATTTACCTCAAAACAGGGCACAGACAGACTCCTGACCATCTCTGGTGTCCATTCACTAATGCAACATCACTCTACAAGCTTCATCTACAGACAAGAAACCATAACTTTGCTTTTTGAAACTGGAGAAAATGCTTTTAGGTCAACTAGTGACCCCACTTAAGCCAAAAGCAATGTATTGGTTAACCTCAGTCAACAGCATCTAATCCAGGGTCAATTTTTTTCTGTGTTAAGCCATTAAGACTTATTTCTGTTTCTTATAATACTGCTTTTCTTGTTTTAGCATGGAGGGCACCAATTTACTTTTTCTATGTATGAAATGTAAGACAATATTGCACCTGAGACCTTTAAAAAGGAGAGTACTTCAGTCTATTCTGTTCCAGCAAAAGCAGGATCCAGTCCAACAACACTGGTACATTGCTGTAATTTTGGTTGGAATTCAAAGTAAACAGCAACACCTCACACACATCATTTTCATAAAGCCACAGGCACTCTTTTTACATTAAAGTCTTTTTACATTAAAGACTCCAGAGTTTAGCATTTGTAAACTTGATAACAAACACAGCCAAATTAACTACACATAATGTAAAATGTTCTCTAAACCCACAATCCTTTCTATCCAACTGTGCACAGTGGCAAAGAAGGAGACATATGAAGACTCCTGACTTCAGAGATGTTTTAACAAAATGCTGGTTAGCATGGTATCCCTCCAGATGTGTAGTGCATCAGGAGGAGCAGATTACAGAAGGATGGTTGTTAAATGCAAATTCTCACCTGCTTGATACAGTTTCCCACTGCTCCACTTGCAGCATTCTAGACTATAAAATGTTTGATCAAAGCCTTCCTCAAATGCAATTTCCACTGAAGTCAGCACATTTTTTTGCTTGAACAAGGACTACAGGATTCAGTACACAGGATTTCATAGAAATTATTTTAGTGGGAAGTTTAGTAGTAAGTGCAATAAGAGAAAAAGGGGAAATAACTTGGGATAAGGGATTTGTAAGAAAGTTCCTGTGTTTGCATAAAAAATTATCCCAGATACTTTTTAATGTTTTGGGGTTTTTTTCCCCCTGTTGTAACACCTATGTTGTAAAAAACAATGTTGCATTTTAAAGTTAGCTCCTTTAAATGTTTTCTTCTTCCCCTATTACTCACATTTCTTTTCCGGTTTTTATTATCCTGCCCCAATGGGGATTTTCTTTTAACTTTGTTATATTATAATAGTTAGCGTGTGTACATGAAAAACCCAGTGACCTTTTTCTGACTTGTGAGTCACAGGATTAATAGCTGTGCATATGACCTTTTGAAAACAGGAAAAAAAATTCCCTTAATCTGGTTTGCAGGTGAACAAAAGGTAAAATTCCTATTCTGTATTTTCTCTACATTTATTGCAATAGATTGTTTCTTTTTTATAATTGTCTTAGATTTTCGAGTTGTATATTTTGATTACTAATCTATAGAGTTATACAGATAATAATATAGATAATAATATGGTTATATATACTGTGATGGTTTTAAAATGCAGGTATTTTGTGCATTTTGCAGCATGTAGCTTCCATAATTGAAGATATTTTGAATTAGTTGGTTAAGGTCAGTCTCTAAGCTCATTATTATCTTCCCTCGTGGATAGTTTCAGAGAAATACCATAGGAAATCCAGAGCAGTCATTCCAGTGGTCATCCTGCTGGAATCATAACAGAATGAGGGAGACAATCTTACAATTATGGAAGAACAAATTGGTTATGGCTTTCCTCTGTAATTCACCCAACAAATGCCAAGACCGGCATTAGGACTTAGGATTTGCCTCATGCAGTGACCTTTAGGGTAAAGAAGATTAGTCAAAATTTTCAGAAATAATTCCTAATTTTAGAAGTTACTACTGCCAGTAGCTTTCTCTGAACTTCATGGGAACAAGAAACTTCATCCCCAAGATGTCACTAGTTCAGATACCCCATATGGAGACATCCAAAAGTGGAAGTCACTTGGGTAAGTTCTGGCCTTAACCTTTGTGTCTCTAGAACCATTCCATGTAACAAGTAGAGGTTATGAAAAGCGAGAGGGACAGAGAGATATCGTGGGAGAAAGATATCTGGCAGTGGCATTTGCTGCAGAGAATAAAAGGAAAAAAAGGGACACAAATAGCAAGGAGCTGTTTGGACTCAGTAGAAGGGGAGCAGAGCAGTACATCGCTGTGCAAATGGAACAAAGTCCAATCTGTCTCAACATAAATTTTCCAGGTGCATTATGCAGCCTACAGAGAGCATTCTGATGGTAAAGCACCCTATGTACTGTCTGGAGTGTAAAGTAATATTTAATTTGCATGCTGTTTTATTTTACTTCATTTTTGACCCTTCTTACATTGTTTTCACTAGTGTAGGGCTTCCATTTTTTACTGAAAACCAGACTTCTTGTGAGTCAGACTTGCTGAGAGCATGGTAGTATGTATACCAAGGAAGTGTATCCCTTAGCAACAGAATGCAAGCTAGGGTTCCTCAAAACTTCTCTATTCATGTTTCTCTCATTGTTAATAGATCTTTTACCGAGAAATTGGCTCACTCTTCATTTGGAGTGCTTTAGACCCAAATTTTAGTCAGGTTTAATGAGACAGTTGGGGGAGTTTCATTTGCTGCCAGACAGTGAAAAACATGTACAGGGTTACATCAACTGTTCCAAAGGTGCAGACCTCCTCAGGAAAAAGGTAAGGGGAAAGAATTATGTCACTGTTTTTGTAGGTATGAGGTAATCTACTTAACAAACATATAAACTGTAGACAGGGTACATTTTAACCTAGTTTGTCTTCATATTGTTTGCCTTAGTCAGGCTTTAGGCATTAAGGAACAGGTTGCCCTATCAGATGTATCAGTGAAATGATTTTCCCCAGAAAGTATTTCAACACAACAGCAGTTACACTTGCAGCCACTGGGTACATTATCTTTCCCTTCCAGTGCCTGTTTTACTTGGAGCATGCCATGACACACAGATGGCAGATGGGCTCTCAGGTCTTACATCCTGACATCCTGTGTGCCTTTCTTTAGGTGACCCACTGCACTTGGCTCTCCGTGGTTGTCACCGCCACCACTCCACCCTTCCCACAGCTGATGGATCCTGACAGCAAAGGACAAGAGACCCAGTGTCCACTGGTGCCCATCTCCCAGAAGGTGGCCCAAGGCAAGTGAGAGCATTCCCACACATTTCCCATGTGAGGCAGCAGTTGTTAGCACCCAGGACACACTCCTCAAGCTGCCTGGCTTTTGACATTGTGTATTTCTACACTGATAGTGGCTGATGAACCCCAGAACACTGCCCCCATCTGTATTTATTGCACCTATAAACCAGACTCTTAGGTACATGTTTAATGAAAAATCCCTGGACAACTAGAAGGTAAGGATTGACTCAATTGTCCTCTGTGTATAATAAATCATGTAGCAAAAGCACTAAAGGCTAAACTGGCCAAGTAGCACTGATAAGAATGAGACAATTTGGAGAGGAAACTATTTCTCATAAATGGTAATAAAATTATTTTCTGTGTGTCTTTTTCGTTGGTGGCATAGTTCACTCCACTATTCAAATATTTTTGTTCTAAATAAATGTGCTAAATTTTAAATGATAGAAAGTAATCCTAGTAAGCTAAAGAAAAATTAGTCTTTATCTAAGTATATGGCTTAGTTAAATGAAGTATTTTGCATATTCTGACTTCACATCTTTAAGTGTCTTTTCTGTGTTGTCTACTCAGTGAATACTTCATTTATTTTCTGACAATTTTGCTGAAAGGAAAGCCAAGGAACATAATCTGAATAAATAATTGTAGTTTATTTGGCAATATATTGTAGCAGCTCAACTGATCAGGTATTTTATTTTTTAACTGAAGCATCCTATCATCTTGGAGCTCCACCTGGAGCTTTCTGCCACTTTATAACTTACCTGTTTCACCCAACTACCTGACCATCTTTTGTAAATAATGCAGATGACTTTTAGCTAAACAATGCTCTTTTTAGTTTAAGATGTCTGTCTTAAAAGCCAGAAACCTTGCACTAGAGTCATAGAATAGTTTGGCTTGGAAGGGACCTTAGAGATCTTCTGGTTCCAACACCCTGGATTAGGAATACTAATGTCTTTGTGGTACCCTGAGGAATGTGGCTGATATACTTACAGGCATTATCTTTTGGCAAAACCGTAAGTGATTTCTGTGAAAAAACTTTAAAAAATAATAGGAAAAGAAATGAACCACAATCGTGTGTATTCAGGTAGTTTTCTGTAAACGGATCCTCCAAAAACTATCAGATTTGAGTAAGTCTTGAGCCAAAATACTGATTTGTAAACTTATTTCACCTAAACTTGGAAAAAAATATTTCCAGCAAAAATGAAAAATCTTTTCTCTCTCTCAAAACAAAACCAAAACCCAAAGAGAAAAAAAAGAAAAAAAGCAAAAAAAATTCCTTTGCAATACCAGTTTTTTTAATTGAGAAGTTTTCATTTTAAAAAAGTAAGTATACTTTTTGCCTAATGCTTGTGTCACTGTCATAATTACCTTTATGAATAGGTAAATTAAATAAGCAAGTGATTGCATATGAGCAAATAAATGTAGGCTGAAAATCTGCTGTGCTGCTGCTTAATGAAAATACTCTTGAAGAAGATGGTTGTTCTCAGTTTCAGTTCTGGTTTCTAATATCTGTGGATTTTACCTTGACTATTGTTCTGCGAAATGCATCAGCCATCTCTGGGATTGTGTACAGGCAGAGGGAATCATTTTCACGCAGCATCTCTTGGCAACACCAGGCCTAAGAACGGGGTCCCTGAAGGAATGCCCTGTATTCTTCCTGTAATCTTGCCACAGTCTTGCTATAAATAGAGAATTGTGTTAAGACTTCTATTAAAATAGATTTTTTTAAAGGGAGAGTCTGCCAAAGCACCATTTTACTATAAATGTAAATTTCCTTTGCTTCTGTTTCTGTGAATAGCCTTGGCAGAAAACTCATGGCATAAAAGAATTTGAGGATTCCTTGGGCCATATTTATTTTCCCTTTCCTAACTCCATTCTTTTTTTTCAAATGTGAAACTAAAACCAAATACTTTCAGAGACTCATTAAGGAAATCAAACTGTAATTACTGGTGAGTTCCACCCTGACATAGCATGAAATGTGGCTGCCCACTTAAAGCAATACAAATCTGTTTGATTTTGCCAAGCAGAGAGTTCCCAGTTAATAAACCAGCCATTTTCTTAAACAAGAGGAGCAAAATGATCTGTAATGATCTGTGCTGAGTTCAGTGGATGGGAAGACCATGCCTGATCTTGGCAGACAAAGGAGTTGACCTCCAGGTCTTTCACCCTTTGCAGATTGTTTTGCAATGGTATGCCTGTGCTGACCATGCTCCTGCAGAGGATGAATTTGGTTTGTGTTTACTTCATCCTTTACTTAAGTGGAAGTGGTGAGAAGCACCTCTTCTAAGTTGATGTAGTGCTATGCAGAGATGTAGGAGGTGATATTTCACTGCTGAGGATGCTTGAACCTCCCATCCCCACCTCCACCAAGACATGGCTGCAAGTTACTGCAAATACCTGCAGGCACGATTTTGGTGGGGAAGCACAGGGTAGGTTGTCCTGACCTAGCTGATGGGCTACTGAAATGTGAGTCTGTAAGCCTTAGGTTCTGGGTCCAGGTCAAGTAGAAATGTCCTATTTTGCACAGCCAAAATAGGCTTTGTATCTGAAGTATACGTCACAGTCCTTGCTGGGTTTGTTGCTGGTAGTGGGTGGGGTTGATTCTGGTTTTGGTTTTTTATTTAATTTGGTTTTGTTTTTAGGAAGAGCCTGGGGGGTATCTGGATGTACAGGACTCTGTGAGAATAAAGGATATTTAGTTTGGAGGCTGGGCCTGGGTTGCATTTTCGATTTTTTTCTAATCCCCGAGTTGGGAAACTGAATCTTATTTTTCCTGGAATACAGGGGGGAGGGTGGCAACAAGAATCAATGTGTTAAGCCATTAGCCACCAACTGCTAGAGTACAAATATTGACAAGTGCAAAGGTTTGGTGGTCTTGCTTTTCTGCATGAATATCAGCAATCTATGACACAAAGCCTGCCTGTGCTTCCAGAAGGCCTGTGCCTGTGTAACATAACCATTGCAGTGTAACAGGAGGTAAATGTTGGACATGGGTAGTGCAGCTTCCCCTGAACCTTCATTACCCAACCTCTGCTTATACCCAGCTCTGCCTTGCAACACAAATATCATACATAAACTTTACTGTTCTAAAACCAGCAGTTGCTTTCCTGATCATACTTCCTCATAAGGACAATCTTGTAAGCTCATATCTGATAATTTGATTATGGATCTCTGGTCTCTCCTTTAAAAGATCACATGCTCTGAGGGACATCCCCCTGGAAGAATGGTGTAACTATGTTGTTCAAATGCTAGGAATAGAAAACTGTGGGAACTGAGCAATTTTCAAAACTGAAGCACCCTGCAGTGAGATCTGTGAAATGGATGGTCAGTGGGCTCTGAACAGGATCTGTGAGCAGACAAGTAGATGGTAGACTCAAAAATCTTGTCTGAGAAAAGAAAAAAAATTGAAAACTTTCCACTGTTATTCAGTCTGGCTAAGCTCCATGAACTCGCAACACTGAGTCATTGTGTAAGTTGAACCACTGGATGCCATAGGCAGTTTCAAATCCTTACTGATGAGACCTGCTCAGAGCAAGGCTAGAAGCCCTGGTGTTGGAGATGTCTGCAACCTGTGAGACAGGTACAACCAAGGGAAAGAAGTGTAATCTTGATCCACTGTACTGCATGTCCCCAGCCAAATTGCATACCCATAGTCCCTTCTGGTGTTATCATTTCAGAGCTGAGCATCCTCTGCAGATATTGTACTGTCACCTCTTTTCCTTCTCAAAATCATAAATCACTTTCTGCATAAATCTAAATTTTTACCAGACTCTATTACACTCAGGAACCATTGCTTTAGTGTCTCTTCCTAGGAGCAGTACTGCTGTGACTGGTATACACATATCTATGTGCAGGTAAATAGCTGCAGAACAAGAAAGCACAGCATTAATTAAGTCTTCAACTGGCAACAGTTAAAAGCACAGTTCTGTTCCAAACTGAACTGTTAAACATATTTCCAGCAAGTTCCATTCCCTTTTGGTCTTCTCATAGTCATACAGTTGTGGAATGGTTTGGGTCAGAAGGGATATTAAAGATCATCTAGTTCCAACCCCCCTGCTGTGGACTGAGACACCTCCCACTAGACCAGGTCACTCAGAACTCCATCCAGACTGGTCTTGAACGCCTCCAGGGATAGGGCATCCACAGCTTCTATAGGCAACCTGCTCCTGTGCCTCACCATTCCTGAAGAAAAAATTTATTCTTAATATCTAATATAAACCTACTCTCTTTTAGCTTCCACTCCCTACACTTTAGAATCCACTCCCTCTTGTCCTGCCATCACATGCTCTTTTAAAAGTCCCTCTCTGTCTTTCTCTTAGGCTCCCTTCTGCTACTGGGAGGTGGCAATTAGGTCACCCCTAAGCCTTCTCTCCTCCAGGCTGAACAATCCCAATTTCCTCAGTCTTTCCTTGTAGCAGAGATGCTCCATCCCTGCAACCATCTTGGTGGCCTCCTCTGGAGTCACTCCAGCAGGTCCATGTCCTTCCTGTGCTGGCACCCAGAGCTGGGTGCAGCCCTGCAGGTGGGTCTCAGCGGAGCAGAGCACAGGGGCAGAATCCCCTCCCTGGCCCTGCTGCCCACACTGCTTTGGATGCATTATTTAATTTCTTTTTCCCAAAAATGTCTTCAATCAGATGTGGTATGTCATGTGTTACCTGTCAGCTCTCAAAATGACACTTGTCTCTGAGAGGTTTGCAAATGAAAGAAAGCAGGAAACTGAGTCTCACTCATTTTGCTTACCTGTTACATTATGGTCAGGTTTGCCCTTTTTCCTTTATTTTCTGCTGGTTTCTTGGGAAATTTTGTGGCTTTTTAGACATGATATCATGTCTTGTTTATCACTGCTTAGGCTTGTGTAAGCAGAGTATTTATGTGATGACATGGAGAGTGATGAAACTATTTGTAGATAATAGGGTGGTTATAGGGACAGTGGAAATGCCCTTCTTTCCACTGCAATGTCTAGATTTCCAGAGGACACAGAGCATTGTGAAAGGAGACTCTAAGAGCACGGAATGAAAAGAGCTGTATATGCAATGCGCAGTATGGATCACATCATCTATTCAGGTTAAAGCAGCGATAAACAGAACAGATCTTGAGGCTGAGGTAAACAGCCACCAGCAACTATTGTGTGGACATGGGTCAGATAGTAACAGCTAGGGAGAGCTCAGATCTGTTTAGCTGTGGTTTAGCTCTTTGGCTCTGCCCTGCAGCAGGGAGAGGCAGTGGGTGACCTCCTGAGGTCCTTCCATGCCCTTGTTTCTGTGATTCCAAAAGCTATGTGTAAATAGTTCATGTTGAACTCAAAAAGCCATCAGGAGAAAAATAATGGCTGTGACAAGACCATTCATAGCTCATATACTTGTTTTTATTAGCCTAACTACAGCAAAGATAAAATAGAGTCAAAGATGCAGAGCTCTATTTGAAAGAACATCTCACAATTATTTCCTGTATTAGTGAGATGATGGAATAAACACAGAAATGGATGCACTAACATAAAGGAGATGAAATAGAAAGATACTCAAGTGAAAAACTGCCATCTTGTTAGTTTCTCTGCTTTCCATACCAATATCAAAATGACCTATAAAAGCAGCACTACTAATCTCTTCACTGCTTGGGCTCTCAAGTTCCACAAAGTGAGCTTGTCATGAGGTAATTACCTGTTACTGTGGAAAACAGCAGTCACATTGGACTAAAATGTGAGTGGAAGTGCTGGTTGCTGTAATGCCCATTCAAGTAAAGGTGCATGACAGAACAAGCAATTCTTGTCATTTGCTGACCATTTTGAATCACTTAATAAACATTAAGACAATTGGCACCCAGTGCTATGCCCCACAACACATCTTACCAAAAATGGACGACACAGGACATATATCTGCAGAAAAAGGTGTCTTATGAATATAAAGCACACCTCTAATGCTGAACAGGGCTTGACTGGACCAGTACCTGCATGGAAAATCCATTGAAGTTTCTGTATATAGGAATATTTGTCTACTCTGAAGGAGACTCCAAAGTATAGTGGTTGAACATTATTTATCCTACTGCATGGATACTCTTTACTCAAAATGAAAGTGAGTTAATACAATTTCTTCTCTTAAGGCCAGCAAGGATTTAGGGGTAGCCTGAACTATCCCAAGGTCTGTGTCCCAAGTGTAAAGAGCATTACTTGCTAGGCAGAGACATCTTTAATTTCACATGTAGGACCAAAAAGGTTTGGACTTCTTGTAATTTTAGCCATTTGTTTTATAAGTAGTTGTCCTGGCTAAATTCCAATTAGCAGCAAAGGTGGACTTAAGGAAGAAGGAAAGGGGACTTGGAAGACTTGAAGGATATCCTGTTGTGAAGACTGTAGATATTTGAAATGATTTGTCAGCTTAACATAGCCTCCCTTTGTTACCTTGGCATATCAGAGATTCCATTTTCTTTCTCTGGATTTTAAGGAAAAGAGAAGGATTGGTGACTGTTGGTGGGGAATAAGTCTACTTCTCAGAGAGCAATCCTCTAAAGGCATCTTCAAGAATGCCAGGATTTTGGAGGTCCTGTTGTGTGAAAGATGGTAGTGCAGAGCTGAGAGTGGAAGATAGTGGAAGTGGAAAGAAAACAAATGACTAATGAATGGAGCAGTGTGGCTAGACAAGTATATGGACTGTATTAAGGATAGAGGGAAAAGATCTGCGGGGGAGAGACTATAGAAGTTGACAGGTAAATGCTTGAGGTCCTAAATGATAGCTGAGTTCATATCATAGAGTTCAGTGAGCATGCTGGATCTGTCTCTTCCTCTGCCTTTCATAGCTCTGGAACTAATTTTACATATTAAGTGAAGTACTTTGTCGACCCAGTGTGTCTGGCACTGAATTTGTAAATCCATGCTTTCTATTTCAGTCAGGCGTGACTGGGTGAACAACCTCTATAACTAAAAGAAATGACATGAATAATTCTTCCTTGAAATAAGGTCAGTGTTATCCTCATGTGACTTGAGCTGTGTGGAAGGAACAAAGACCTACATCAACCAGGTGCTATTAGCAGCTCTGGGTGCAGGTGTATTTTGTCATAAGTCTCAGCTAATAATTAAAGAGTCATTATGATTATTTCATTTTTTTCAAGAAAACAATATTCTTCATAGAATGCTTCTTTCAGCATCAAATTCACCTTGGGGTGAGAGAAATTTTGCCATTACAAAGCAACTTTCATGTTATGCCCTAGTGCACATTTACTAAAAAGTTGCTAGTATTCATATTCTACTTGGTCTTTGTCATTGTAAGCCTAATCTTTTATTGTCATATTAAAATGCAGTTTATGGAATTTTCTTTTTGTTGGTTTCTGTTTCTTTATGTAATTCTGACTTACCATTTCAGTATATAACATAACTGATTTACTATTGTCAGCTACCTTTCCTATACATACAGTATTTTCAATATAACAAAAGTGGATGCAGCATGCTTCAGATAGCATCAGAAGGGAAATGTTTTGGGTTTTTTAAATATACAATCTCCATCTAGCTTAATTTATGTGGAAAGCTTATTTTGCCCTTACCACAAAAAGAAATGGACAATTCTGTAGATGACTTTTACTACAGAATGATGGAATAGCACCAGCGGCCATAAAATATCAAATGCAGTATATCATGCTAGTAGAAAATCACAGTATCTTTAACAAAATAAACTTGCACAGATTTTTCTTTGGTTGTTGAAAGTATCCTGCCTTAAACAGTAGGAAATTTCTTTGGAGATGCTTAAGTTACCAATTTCATGCCATTTTATACTTCTGCTTACTGTCAATAGGATTTCACAGTCTGCACTATATCTAAATCTCCTTACAGAAAAGAATGATAAGCCAGGTGTATTGCGTTGGAAAAACTACATTATCATCTTCTTCCTTTCTTTACTTAACTGTAACTGTTCTCAGGACAAATTAAATAGCATAGGTAGGAAAACTTGTCTTTCTCATATACTCATTTATAATATTAAATCTATGCTACACAGTTTTATAAACATGCCACCAGCTTCATAAACACAGGGCTTTCAAAATTTCTTGTGGAAAACTTATGATCTACTACTGAATCATATTCAAAGGTTATGCTAGATAAATATAAGGCATCACGAGGTCTTGTCTTGCATGAAAGATCAGAAAACAGTATTCTGTACTACAGGTTTGTGAACCTTCTCAGGTTACCTAAGAGAAGCCATGAAAAACACTAGCTGGTCTGGAAAAGGTGTAGAGTAATTGGTACTGCTGTGTTATGGGAACCGCTTTCTATAACTCCCAGATCATCTTCACATCATCCTATTTGATTATTCTGGTGAGATTACAAAGATTGGCTAAAAAAGCAGATGGAGATGTGGGCTTATGTCTTTTGCTCATGTGACAATATTTGTTATTAAACTGTTCTCCTTGGAATCCGGCACAGGTCATAGAAGAATGTATTTGAGTAATCTATTTTTAATTTAATATTGATTTGCCTGTTTTTTGCCCTGGTTATGTAAATACAGGTAAAATCAATTATTTTTTAATTCTGTTTCCCAGCGGTGGGCTGCTATTGCCAGTCACAGTAATAAATTTATTTTTAATTCTAGCAGATTGCACAACTCTGGTTTTACTTCACAGTCTTTATAGGCATAGCTACAGCCACTGACAGCAGATTTCTGACCTTGTAGTCTAAAGGCACAGATTTCTGGCCAAAATCAGCAGTCAGTAGAACCAAAGAATCATACAATCAGATTGGTTGGAAAAGAACTTTAAGATCACTTCAATGGTGTTAGAATATGACTAAAAGTCATTTTAATATCCATTGAAAATAGGTCAGGACATAAAAAGTGTTGAACAAGAGAGACGTTAACATGGGTTGAAAAAAAAATTCTAGATATAAAAATTTATAAAACTGAAGTGGGATACATTTGATTTTCAGGAACTACAGTGAACTAGATCCTTTGAAGATTTTAATTTATATAAGACAGTTTGTATAGGCTGACTCCTTTGAAGATGTAGGAATTAAATTCACACATGAGCTCCTTTTTTCTGAATAATTCAATCAATATATTTTCTTTAAAGCCAGTGATCTTTTTTAACCCTTCTCCTTCTGGTGACAGAAAATATTTTAATGATTGGAGAATTAGAAATTAAAAAAAAGATGACTTAATGTCTTTTTCTTTCCTAGCCAAGCTACTGCTTTCCTAGGTAAACTGTTCTGCATTTTCAAGGGTCCTCCCTCCACAGTCCAGTGTCAGGCAGTAAAAAAGGAACTTGCATACCCTAACTCTATTTAGATTGATTTTCCAGAAAAGCAACTTATTCTGATCTCTGAATTTAACCTCACATCTAAACAATGCAGCATACTGAAACCACTGGCTCTTTAGCCCTAAACTTAGTGATCAGAAATTCCCTAGATTATTTTTGCATTCCAGGGCTGCTACCACACAAGATTCATGGGGATGAGGAAGATTCAAGATGCTAAACAAACATATATATATATATGTACATAAAAATTATATTATTCCCCAAACTATCTGGTGAACTAACATTTTCTTCTAACATCACTAATTAGGTCTTAAAAAAATTCTGTGGTGTCACAGATGTTACTGCAGAGGAAACTACGCTGGCAAGCAAGGAGGAAATAGTAACAGTGCTTTTGTTAATTTAACAGAATAGAACGCTTAACCCTTTTAGTGTTAGAACAGGCAGAGGATATGGTGTTTTATATTAAATATTTTCATTCATTTCAAGGTGTTAGTGCTTTTACCCTGGAAAGAGTTTTGGCACAGACTAACTTGACAATTCACATTGTCAAGAAAGGCTTCCTTTCATTATGTTCCCATGTATAAATGGCACCGTATCAAAAAGATGAATTTTTGATTAGCAGGACAACATATCACAGGTTCGTTGGACTAATATGGCTTCAGCCTCTACTGATAAAACTCAGAGGAAAGTCTAGCTCCACAGACCACTGAGAAAAAACCCACATTTGATACAAGTAAAAAATAGTAATGGAATGTCATTTTCAAAAATGTATGCAAGCAATTGTGATGGCTACCCAGTCAGTCTTGCCTGGGCTCCCCAGAGCACAGAGGGACCCTGCACCCTGCAGCCAGTCCTCTGGGAGCAGGGATGGTTCTGAGGGCCTGTCAGTATATCAGTTCTCCTCATAACAGTAGGGAGCTGAGGTTCAAACACTGACTTTTGCTTTGTTTAACCTATTAATCTTTTTGACTGTCTCATTCCTGGGTGTATCATCACCAGCATGGATGAGAACTGAATAGTTAAGTACTTTGCTATTGTTAGGTCAGCACATATGCTGCTGTAATGGGAAGGACTCTAGAGGTGTTTATGCCCAAGGGCGGAGAACATGAGGGCCTGAGAGGAATAAAGCATAACTGCTTGTAAGCACTCTGTTTTCAAGGCACAGGAACAATTTGGTGAATCTGGTTATTATATTGGCCGGCAATGAAACAAAAAAACCCTGGGTGCATCATGTCCTTGGAGCTGTGGATTTTCAGCAAGAAAATGTACAGGGAGACTAGAGTTCCCACAAGCACTCATTCCAAGTTCCTAATTGATTGTGGGTGCTATTTTTAGACATCCTCACCCACCTGCCAGGGAGATAACCAGGAGCTAATAACTCCCATGTTAGCAGGTTACTGGGAGTGCCTCAGTACCAGCCTGGGGTGGAGAAGAGCATTAGGCAATTCAGGAAGTATTTGGAAAAGCTGTTAGTAAGGACTTCTCCCTCCCCTAATCACCTAGTTGAGATTCATGATACTAATCAAGATAACAGCTGTCCCTGCTTGTCTCTCTTCTTCTCCAGTCTGATGAAATGCAGTGCTCTCTTCCTGCTAAGGAAGGCAAGTGGCAGGTGATCACAGAGGGTTGGAGCTGTTCTGCAAAAAGTCAACAGGTAAGTGGATATAGCTTAAAATATGGATTCAGTTCAACAAGAAAAATACACAAGACTACCTCCCCTGTTTAGTTTTTGGTACATAAAATTTGTGAAGTTCACTTTTGGCATGTGGCTGGACTGCCATTTTGGGTGGTGGTGGGGAATGAAGCACTAATTTGAGAGTGGGTGATCATGATATAAAAATGATTGTAAGGCTGCACCCTGGAACTTATCTCTCCCTATTGTTCATCTCCTATCTATTGTTATGGTTATCACTTACTCTAAAATGGCATTGATTTACAAAACACTTGAACCTTATTAACAAGGCATTGTTGTAAGATGATGAAGTCAAATGAGAGTTCCATGGAAGAAGGCAGAGGTGACTTGATAGAATGTGATGTATGTATTTGCTGGTGGCAATGATTTGCATGTCTGGATCTTATAGGTCTGGGCTTACATTTCCTGCCATTGCCAGCATATTCCTTACTGTAGTTTGCAGTAGTTCTGTCCTGTGTTTCCTTATCCAGATTGCATCCAGCTGCAGGTCTTTCAGTATTTTTTTGCCATTCCAGATGGATGGCCATACTAGATTGGGGAACTCCTTGTGAAGCTTAGATACCATAAGATTTACCATTTCTGTTGGTGTTTTGTTGGCCTCTGGATATAAGATTACAAAATATATGCTCATCACTCTTTTTTCCCCCTCTCTTATGGTTCACAACATCAACCAGAATTTTTTCAGAGGGATAGTAAGAGATTGCAGAAATTTGCTTCTTGAGGTTGTGGGTGAACTGGAAAAACAAAGAACAGATATTTGTTCCTTGCTGTTTTATTTCCCCACTTAAAAACATATATTTAAACCTCTATTAGAGCCTTGAAGCAAACACTCCATTTAAGGCCTTGGGTGTTGAGGTTTTTTTTCTTTACTGTGCAAGATCAGCATATTTTAAAACTCCTGGGAATACAGATCTAAAGGGACAAGGAAGGGTAAGCAGAAGAAGTATTTAGTGAAGGATGTTAAACTATTCCAGACAGAATGCTTGAGGGAATATCTTTCAAGAGAAATCCCTGAGTGACAAGACAAGCTGGGAAAATATTAAGCCAATATATTTTACAGCTTTCTGAAGAGCTGATGGAATAATACAAGGAACGTTTTCCTTTCTTGCCACATCCAGTTTCCTCCTGTGTGCAGTGCTGGCAAAATGTTAAGCATCTTGTGAAATACTGCCTTTAAATACATGAGAGCTAACAGGTTTCCATAGCTATAAACTACAGGACTGAGTGTGGCTACCTCCAGTGGGCTGTTAGAGGCTTCTGCCAAGAGGCTTCTGTAGCTCCCTCCCCTCTCCCTCTGCCTGTGACTGAGTTTGTAGCAGATAAAAAAAAAAATCCTGTTCTACTTAAAAGTCATGTATGTTATCTGGGAAATAATGTAATTGAGTTTCTTTAAGCAATCTTAGCTGTCTTGTCCCTTATTTGCTTATATGTGTGCATCACATTTCACACCACATGTAGCACAATCAATGTGTGGTTTGCATGCATCTATCATATAATATATTCCTCTACTTTTCTATATGTTGGCATTACAGAAAATTAGTTTTGGTGTAAAAATACTATATAATACAGTTTATATGAGTTAAATATTTTTCATTAATGGATTGAACCATATGCTTTAAAAAGATCAACAAATTATTGGGTACTATATCACTGAGGTGAAAATGCTGCCTCCCCAAGCACTGCCTTTTGCTCTTGCATTCAGCTTTTGGCAATAATTAGCTGCCTTTGGGTATTATGTGAGGTAGGGGAGACCACTCCTTGGAAATTACTGAACTGTTATAAAAGAGGATTTTAGTGAGTCTGAGGAAACCTATGATCTATTTTTGGGAAAATCTTTGGGGTCTAAGAGGTTGTTTGTTTGTTTGTTTGTTTTGGACAGTGGAGAATCAGAAAAAAAAATCTTGCCAGAGAGGAAATGGAAGATAATTTGAAAGCATGTGAATGAGCTGGAAGAAAGATAGGATTCCCACATTTTCACTCATACATGTTTTCATCTGCTGGGAAGGTAGGGGCAGAGATGCTTACTCAAAATTTCAGTGCAGTAAACATTACTTTGAATTCAAGGTTATTCTCCAGGAACTTGTCAGAGAGCATGCGTACCAAATATTTAGCTGTGTTTGTTTCTTGTGGAGTAATAAAAGTTCAGGCATCTGAGTGAGATTCTGGGCTCTGTCTCTGTTAGGGTTGGACATGGACCAATGCTGGCTTTCAATTTATTGTACTTTGCCTTTCTGTCCAAGACAATTCATGACTTCCTCTCTGCACCTTATTGACCATGTAGTTCATGTTCATTGACAGGGAATAGAAATGGGGATGTAGCAACTCATAATATAAAAAGTCTTTTAATACCACTTCATCTTTGAATTATGGATGGCAGCATTCAAAACATTTACCAGACACTTGACTGTGAGATGTGACCTGCCCTGAGACCATTTCCACTGCTCTGAAGTGGCCCACTGGGAGGGGTTTGCACTACTAGCAAAGCGTGTGCCAAAGTGTCAGCAGGATGTGTCAGTGCCAGCTAGATATGGGTGGGATGCACATGCATTTCTGCAAGAGCAAAGTAAATTCTCATGGCATAATTTCCATGCTCAGATGAACAATTCTGTTGTGATTGCATTACTTTCTCAGCCATGACCCTGCAAAGCAAACTTATTTTCCCTGACCTTTAAGGCTTTTTGAAAACCACTGTGGATCCCAGAGCATAAAATAGTATACAGTTTAGCTATTATACATCTAAATATACATACATGCTGAGACCCAGATCTTATCTGTGTTCTTTGCTTCTTAGTGCATAGTTCATTTGCACTAAAATGCATTGCTGATCCTAGACAGATTAACAGGATGATCCAGTTTTCTCTATAAAATCAATCTATCCTTATCACTGATGCTGTATCTTCTCCTGGTCACATATTTAATAATACACATACACTCAGACAGCTTGTTGATGAAACAGCAACTTACTTTAAAGACTGTCTTTAAAATGTTGACTTTTCTTTTCAGTATTTCATGGAAAAGACAGAAGTTTATTACAAAAATGTCAAGAAAAAAGATGAACATGAATCAATCCACTCTAGGATCAATACACTATAACCTATTGATAATCTGGCCTTTATAAAAGCAATAAATCTGCAAGAAGAAATCTTTTTTCCCCCAAGACTTGACTGAGGTCACATGCAAGATTTCAGTGGACTTTTTGTCAGGCAGTTTGCTCTTGCTTATAAAGGCAGAGTAGCTCCTGGGATATAACATGACCTTAAGAATACTCTCCTGGGACTGCAGGATAGACTCATGCCTAGATCAAGCCTAAGCAAAGAGTGTAAGCAACCTCTAAAATTACAACGCAGTGTGGCACAGATCTCTTCAGGTGATTCCTCAGCCCCAAGCCAGAGGGCATAATCAGTAATTCCTAATTAGTAAGGGTGCAGTCATGTGCCAAAAATCTTTCTTTGCAAAACATAAACACCTCTTTCTTCCTTAGGGAAGGGAGAAAAAGAACAATTTTAAAGATGGGATTTTTTTCTTCAAATCACACTATCTGATCATTCAGAGCACAGCACTGCAGATAAGTTTCCATTCACAACCACACAATGGGAAGACAAGTTTAATCATGGGTAGTCTTTATTTATATTTCTTCCATACATCCAGAAAAAAATAGGTATTTTTCTCCGAAAATTGAAGAATGGATCATGTAGAGGCTCATTTAGCACAGACAAAAAGCCTTGAAGATGTGCCTGGCTGCTCCAGTCTCTGGATAAGGCAGCTACCTGTATCTGCTCAGATTATCCTAATCTAGGCAAATCTCCACTGAAGATACTAGCTGCTCCTCTCTGGTTTGAGCACCCCCGTTCCCAAAGGTTGTACTGCTCAGTGATGTCCAGGCTTGACTTCCTTGAGGGTGCTTTTGAACCCCCACTAGGCTTTTGGCAGTAAATAGCTACTTACCCTCTGACTTGGAAATCCCCAGAAAGGCAATGAAGGAACTGCAAAGTGAGATTGACCTGTTTATTAAGTAAGAATGACATTTTGAACTGAATCTAATTACGGCAATGTCTGTTCAGGAAAGGCAGCTCAAAAGATCCCTCATAAAAAAAAAAAGCTGGTGACAAAAATGTCCCTCTTCAAAGGAGAGATGATGGTTCCAATATCCAAGGGTTCTATTTGAACATACTAGCATCCTGTCATGCTAACATTTCACAGTCAAATACAGTGAAAAAAAACATTAACATCAACCTCTGTGGAAGAATGATGAAAAACATGAATTAAAGTAAATTAATCCATTCTGACAATAAATTAGGAGTAACTGGATCCTTGCTTTGAGTGGTAGGAACATCTGCTTGGGTACAAAATCAACGCTTTAAATATATATGAATGAAATAAATGGTTATGATATTTTGGTTATGATATTTTTCACTCCTTTTGCTTTAATTAGGCAAGAAAGTCATTACACAAGGCCTTTTTCCATTAAGCCTGATCTATCACTTAAGTCACCATCTTGTGCCTGTAACACAAATTCCATTTAAGTTTTCCCATAAAAGACAAAAATAATTTCAACACTTATGATAAAAGATATGGACAGCATTTTTCCACAATACTTACAATTCCTTTAAGAGTCCTTCTCTTTTTAATGCACTACATGAAGACTTGAATTTTCTTTTCTGCATTGCCTTTAGAAAGTTTTGCTGGGGAAAGACACAACCGACTAGTTGGAAACAGCAAAGTATGTTTGAAAAGGTAAGTTTTAATTACAAGTATTGTTTTTCTTACTGAGTTGCGAGTAATTTGTGATAAGTGATGTCACTTGGACAGCAAAGAGAGTTGGCCAGCAAGGAGAGTTGGAGCCTTATGTCAGAGATGGAAAAGCCTTGTGCACACTGTTCTAAAAACCAGGACAAGGACTTTCAGGCTTAAGAGGAATAGCATAGCATTTGGCTAACATGAGCTGAGAGTATTTTAAATAGATCAAACCCTATGCCCTGCCATGAGGGTGTTTAGAACTGTGTACAGGACAAACTAACTGCAGTTTTGTTGTAAGGCTGGCACCACAACTATTTATATGTATAAATTAGCAATTTTATAACTTTATATGAACATGTATTTTACATTTTATGCAGCCAAAGTAAAACTTAGGCACTACTGCTCAGAGTAACATATGGCAAATGTCCTACAAAATAGACGAGTTTCATTAGAAAAAATAATTTAAGAGAGGAAAACAAATCTTTTGTGTAAGTTTTATTAGCAAGCTATTCAGAAGAGAATTTAGGGAACACTATTTTCTTGGTTCTGCATTAGGAGGAAAAATTGCTTTAATTAGGTATGATAAGTGATCAATTTTGCATGCTATGATTAGGAGGACAGCTCTAGTAATTATATAAAGAGTAAGATGTCCAAGTCCTTGAACATCTGTTCCTAATCATCAAACTTACAATATAGAAAAAGCTTACATTTGTATTAATTTTGTATGACAGAGACCCAGATACAAAATATTTTATTGTGATCATTATGTAAAAATGCAAATTCTAATTTCAATAAAATTACAATGCCTTGTATTTTATGGAATTTATTATCTTTCTGATTCACAGAAGTCTAAATACTATTTTAGTATAAAGGACCTCTACTTGTAGGATAGGAATAAAAGGGTAGAAACACACTGCCTTAATTATCTTAAGTAGTCTAGAAACATTTTAACTTCTCACTCAGGCACTTTTAAAAAAAATCTTGGTTTCTGTTTATTTCTTTAACTTGCATCATATCTTAATCTAAAGACAAAAAGAAGGACCATAATTCTTGAGAGATAAGGCATGAGATTTAAAATGTATGGTCACTAAGTTGCTTAAAATTTTTCCACTCATAGGTAAGGACTTCCTAAATAAAAAGGCAAGGAGATGAAATAAGATAAGCAAAATCACACTATTCCATATTGAAGACTATTTTTGTATTCATATTGATCCAAAAGAAGTAAGAACAACAAGAATTCTGATTTTATTCCCTTATAAGTTTTTTTGTTGTCTCTGATTCAGCAACTAAAAAAACCCCAAACACCCCAAACCACACACACACACACACAAAACACATCCAAAGAGAAAAGTTAACAAGAACCCAACCCAGACTGCTGTACTTTCTTACTGGCTGAAAGTCAACTGTAATTTGTCTTGCCAGCTAGAGATTTCTCAGAAATTAAATTTGCCTGTACTGACAATTGCACAGTGGTGACTTTAATTATAAAACCCAGTTAAATAAATGACTGCTCATTCATTAACTAATAGAACAGGAAAAGTGGCAAGTCTGATCCCTAAAACGGTCTGTCCTCAAATATCCTCGTTTTGATTTTTGTTTACATCACATACTTATTTCTTGTTTTCCTTGGAAAATATGGGAAAATTAGAAATGTGAAAACTCAACAACTGCAAACCAGCAGGGAAGATATTTTAAACACTTTATTTCTGGCATTCTTTTTCATCTATATTAATGATCAGTTAATGTCTCTGAGAAAGAAAAGACAGAAAATATTTTGAGATCTGGTTTTGTCAGTGGAAGTCTCTTTAATATTGAAAACTTTGATTTCTTGTCTGTCAGAATTTATGTTTCTGACTGTTATAATTCTCTAGCTTGAAATCCCTGGCTATGCAGTTAACACGTCTATGGCTTCAGTCTTCTGATCAAAGGATCATGGATTACTGTCTTCCTGGACAGATCCTCTGTTTTATTACAATGCACTACTTGGGGCAGACTTATTTCTCTGTCATCAGGATTTACTGTTTAATTCCAAAAACACTGAGATACACTTGGGAGAAAGGCCTATGGTTTACGGGGAGGAACATCTACTTAAAAAGGAAATATCTTTTAACTTAATCATAATGCTATCTATGGTAATTACTATTTAATTTCAGAGATAAGTACTTGCATCAATCCAAATCAAAAAGG
Source organism: Hylia prasina (assembly GCA_013397195.1). NCBI lineage: Eukaryota > Metazoa > Chordata > Aves > Passeriformes > Sylviidae > Hylia > Hylia prasina. The sequence continues at coordinate 2,422,844 of VYXD01003062.1, read as the reverse complement.
TAAGATGAACCTCTCTAAAATATGGAAATATACATATGGATTATCTGCACACTCAGATAACTACAAAGATGTTAACAATTTAAAATCCATTGAAATATTGTTTTACAAAATATTATACTCTCAAAAAGTATTGTTTTCCCTTCTCTGTGCTATTTATTTATCACATTGAACTTCTATGTTTCCATAATGAAAGTCTCAATGGTTGCCTTTTTTACCCTCATGGCCATACTTAATTCCAAGTACTTGATAGCCATAAAATTAACTGCCTTGTGCAATATTGTCAGACTGTGGATGAAGTGTATTTACTAAACAGCTTTCTCTCCTTGCTAACTCCCTGCAGGACAGTTTTGAACACCCCATGGCTCCTGAAGCAGCTGACAACATGCCACAAACATTCATTGCTCTACAAGAGATGCACCACAGGCTGCAAGTTTAAGGTCTGGCATTCCTCAGGAGCTGCTGGAACAAGATCGGAGCACTTAATCCTATCAGGAAGCTGGAAATCTCACTTCCCAAAGAGCCATTTTTACACCCAGACTGCTTTAGGAAGACTTTGATAAAACACTTGATTGTGGCTGACAGCTAGCTGAGCTCCCTTAGCCATAACATTTATAGCATGTTTTTTTTCCCAAGATGAGGATTTGAAAGATACTGGTTCATCAGATACTCAGCCCACTGCAAACAAGACAATCTTTACCAGATGTTTAGACTAGTCAAAGCCTACCTGGAAGTTTATCACACATTAACTAACTCAAACTTCTTTCAGGCTGGATGGCTGGAAAGGAACGGAATATACCAATGAGACAGCTGAGCTATAATAGAATGCCATGGGTTGGAAGGGACCTTAAATATCATCTAGTCCTAAACACCCTGTCCTGGGCAGGGATGTGACCCACTAGAGCAGATTGCTCAGAGGCCCATCCAACCTAGCCTTGAGCACTTCCAGGGATGGTGCATCCACAGCTTCTCTTGAGCAACCTGTTCCAGTGCCTCAGCAATGTCACAGTAAGGAACTTCCTCCTTACATCCAGGCTAAATTACTTCTCTTTTAATTTAAGTAATTTACCCTTGTTCTATCACTATCTGCCCATATAAAAAGTTCCTCTCCCTCTCTTTTAAAAACCCTTGTTAAGTACTGGAAAGCCACAATGAGGTCTCCCCACAGCCTCCTCCTCTCCCAACTCTCTCAGCCTGTCGTCATAAGAGAGGTGCTCCAGCCCCCCGATCACCTTCATGCCCCTCCTCTGGGCCTGCTCAAAGAGATGTACCTCTTGTGCTGAAGACTCCAGACCTGGACCCAGCACTCCTTGTGGGGTGTCACAAGGGCAGAGCTGAGGGGCAGAGTCACCACCTCAGCCAGACAGCTGGTCTGACTGGTTCCTTCTTGTTTATCAGACTCTTTTACTCCTGCCCAAAGGGGTCAGTCCCAGTGGTCCCCATCCTTCCAACACATCTCACTGGACCTAAGATAATTAAACTCCCCAAATGAGTCTTTATTTTTTTGCTCAGAAATGCTTTTCTGCCACCTTAGCAAAGGAGACCAGCCATCAAGGAGACCAAAGTGTGCCAAAGCAAGTGCAAAGAGGTGTGTGGGGGGAAAAGGCACTGAATGAGCTCTTAGGTCACCATAAACCATGACAGGTACCTTTGCCCTCATTCCTGCTTTCAGTGTGACACAATATTAAGAGTGCTGACAAAGGAGCTCTGTCAAGTCTTGTGGCTGCAGTTGGAGGAGACACCACACCAAAACACGGCTGCTCTGCCATGAGTTGATACTGCCTGAGCAGGCAAAGGAATGGTAGGTACATCTGTGATGCCTCAGTTACTTCTGTGTAAAACAAAGCCCTTAGTGAAGGTGGATGGAAGGCTCTGGACTTTGCACTTTTGAAAGGGCTAAGGCAGAAACTCACATTCTCTTCTGCCAGCGCTGCAGAGGAGAGGTTGAAACCTGCAGCACAGGGATGGGAAGGGCAGTTGGGGTTAGTGACCTCTTAAGAAGTCATGACAAGGTGTGCTAGTACCAGTGTGTCATCCCTGTACAAACACTACCTGCCCCTTGGCCAGAGGGGTTATATAACCATATCAACACAGTTAGAAACTCCTGTAGCAGAACTTCAGTTATTGTCTCACCAGATGACGAGACATCAGCTCTACAAATCATGCTATAAGGTATTAAGAGTACTGCTTTACAGTTTCTCACTGTATTCTTTATATAAAGAATACTCTTCCCTTCTTCCCTTTCTCTTGCTGGGGCATTTGCAGTTCAGCCCTTGGCACAGAAGTAGTCTGGCTTTCCAGCAGGAAAAATCTGAAAACAAGACTCAAAATGTTTAGAACTCTCTGCTCTAAAAAAGTTTGAAGCAGTTCATCTCTAACTTCTCTTGTCAAAAAAATAGCATTAGTGAATAACAAATATCCAGGCTTGACTGACACCAATTATTCTAATCCTCTAAAACCAATCTCCTTAAAATCATTCTGCCAGCATGCTAATGTCCTGTTTTAGTCTACTGAACTCTAATGCATGGCATACTGGCAGTGAAAGCAACAGATGCAGAACTCAGAAGTTTTCAAAATTAGATGAAATGGAAAATAAGAAAACTCAGAATTAATTTTAGAAGTGAAAAAAAAATCAGCATTGTAAGGATAAACAGAGCTTTACATGGCAGAAGGATTGCTCATATATAATTGAATGATGTAGGATTTTTAATTAAAATGTGGTGACACCTTTCATGCCTGTGATACACAGCACTGTAAACAAACTTTATGCAGGTCCAAAACTGCAGGTGACATTGTGAATTGCCTGATTTCACACCTTCATGCCTTTGTTTGTGTCCTGTGGAACACTTACATTGTACATTACACACAGCTCTGTGACAGCTTTGTTTGGGGAACAGTGGAGTGGTCACAAGTGCTATGGAAGGTTCAATGTTTGGTCCTGTTCCAGCTCTTTTATTCTTCTGGGTGGTTCTCATACACACTATAGTATACACAGAGTACCGCTTTGCTTTTTTATTGACAAGTTCATGGGTTAGCTTGGGCTACAACTGCAGCTCAGCATCTCTTAACTCAGCGTTGGTACCCCTAAGGGGAATGAGAGAGCTCTGGCAGAGTGTCTGTGGGCTAGGCAGGAAATTGTCCTTTCTTGGTGATGATCAACTTGATCAAGGTGATGCGTGATAGAGGCTGTGATTGCTCAGATTACAAACTTATTCCAGTAAAACGATGGAAGGAAAACTGTTTCTGGGTGCAGTCTATGTGCATGGAGAGTTTCTAACCTAAGCAATCTCAATCTCTATCACACCCCATCATTATCATCATGCAAGGGGCATTATCATCATCAAGGGACAAAGAGACAATGTAAAATAGCACTGGTAAATAAAAATAAATAAAATCACTACTCTTGGGGTTTGTTCCTCCTGATGTTTTATCTTCATATGGAACAGTAATGCATCTCACTTCTACTGCAAATGCTAGCAAGAGAAGCATATCATGCTTCAAGGGAGAAAAAAACCACTTTGTCCACCAGAAAACCTGATTTGCCAACTAAGGGCAGTGAATGCCCTCCTGAGGAAGGCATGACATCAATGCTGGAGGAAATAAAAGTATTTACAGCTCTGTGAACATTGTCAAAGTGGCATCATTACACTTGATAGAAAGGCTCTAAGTTCAGTGTCTACAAATACTTGATTTTGGTACAGGACTGTATATTTGCATGTGTGTGTAAACAAGAAAAGGGGAAAAATCAAAGGGTTTTGGCACATAACGGCTTTTATATAATAAAAATGTGTGAACAGTACAATAATGAATCAAGAATATTTCCCAATGTATCCAAATTTCATAACATTGAGATTTTGTAGTTGAACTAATCTTGCATCCCTTGCTGATTATGACGACTGTTCTTAACCTGCCACACGACTGATTTTTCAGATAAGTATTAAGGGATTAATAAGATTCAGAATTGTATCTTATTAATTATAACCCCACTTTAATGTGAAGTGTGTACCTAAATCAAATAAGATCCTTTGACAGTGCATATCTCATCACATATGAATTTATCTGACGTAATATTGCTTGGCTCTCGACAGAGCTGTCAGGGAATAACTTTAGAGGATTAGACCTGTGCTTAGTGCTATACACTGAGGGGTAGATACCACTGGATTTAAGGAGAACAAACGTGGAATACGTGACCCGCTCCTGCATATGCCGGGGCCTGGAGTTTGCAGCTCAAGCAGCATCAGCAGCACGGACTGCTTGTAATTCCGTCAGGATTCCCGACGGGAAGGGGAAGAAAAGAACCAGCACACGTTTTGCCTTTTTTGGGGGTGAAATGTGCCGGGTTCCAGCCGAAGCCATGTCAGTGCCGCGCCGTGCCGCTGTGCCGGGCGCTGCGGGGGCTCCGCGGGGCGCGTCCTCCACGGGCAGGCACACACACGGACCCGCGTCCTGCGGGCTCCCGGGCGGAGCTCAGCCCGCGCTGTGCAACGTAATTTTAGAAGTGTGTGTGTGTCTGTCTGTGTGTGTCTGTGTGTGTCTGTGTGCGCGGACTCCGCGGCGCCGCGTGGGACAGCGCGGCGGCTGCCGAGCAGGATGGATGCCCTCGGCACACGGACGGCTGCGGGGCGTGTGATATCGGTAACTTCAGACAGCGACTTAGGTACGGCCGCCCTGTCGCGCCCGGCTTGGCCGCAGGCAGCACCTCTCGGCAACGTGACTTTGCTTTGGTTTTGGTTTTGGTGGAGGCTTCTCTTGTTTGTTTAGCAAATCCCGGGCAGGTTGAGCGTGTGAGCGGAGCTGAGCCGTTCTCTGCTGCTCGCTTCTCAGGCGGCATTTTACGTGAAAGCATGCTGCTCGGTCGGAACAGACCCAACAGCGACCGCGGCACCGGCCGGTGCAGGGACAGTGTTACCGGCGAGGTGTCACGCAGGGCAAAGGCGAGTTTTGGTTTGGAAGGAAGTTTTTCACGGTTTGACCGCGGCAGTCCCGTCGCGGCACGAAACCGCCGACGGTCCGGGAGGTGTTTCCTGCTACCAGAGCCAAGCACCCTGGCGAGCCCTTTGGGATAAATAATTCAGGGAAGTGCTATTTTGCTATGTAGACCTTTTACAAAGCAGTGCATTCGTCGCCCAGAAAAGCTGTATCTGCCGCTTAATGCAACAGTTCCGTCTGGTGCTGAAACTGCCGCTGCGGTAGCCGGAGGTAAGAGACGGCCGGAGAGCCCCGGCGCTGATTGGCAAACTTCACTTGGACTATTCCAAGAGCTCCGGAGCGGCGGAGCAGGGCGAGGCGAGGCGCGGTGGCCGCGGCTCGGCGGGGCCTGGCGGGGGTCGCAGCCGACATGCCGGGGGAGAATTCCTCAATGGCGCTGCCCCCGCCCACTCCGGGGGCGCGCGGGACCTTGGGCCACGCCCCCCCGCGCACGTGTGGGAGCCCTCGCCGCGCGTTCCCCGCGGGCCGGCCCCGCCCCGCCCCATG
>VYXD01003062.1:2277580-2416841 GCA_013397195.1 Hylia prasina | reverse complement strand
GCAGCTGCCGGTGCGCCCTGCCGGAAACTTTCCACGGGCCCTGGCCCGTGGCGTGTCCGCGCTGCCAGCGGGTGTCTATGGCTCGGGCAGCGCCCCGGGGCTGTCCCGCAGCACCGCCCCGGGCGGCGGAGGCGCCGTGCGCTGCCTGAGGGACTCCCGTGGCGGCAGCCGCTCTCCAGCGCTTGCCGCCGGCGGCCGGGTGCGGGGGTCCCGCTGAAAGCGGGGCCGCCCACTGCGGGTCCCTCGCCCCGCCGGTGCCAGCAGCGCTGCGGGGCGGCTCCTCGCGGCTCCCCTTGCTGGATTTTCGCCGGGCTCTTCGGCTGCCGGACCCCGGCCTGTCCCTTGCCTTTTCCCCTGTGTGACAGCGGCCGTCACTTCGCAGCCGGCCCGGGGGCTGCCGGCGGCTCCTCGCTTCTCTCGATGGGGTTGCAGCCGGCTGCGCCCCGCTTCTGCTTGTGCTCACCCCAGGTGCGGACAGGGTGGACTAGTGCGAGACGTACCCCACCGAAAACGTCTAGGCTTGACTATATTTCGGGGGGGGGGAAGCTCTCCACCCCCTCCCTGCGAACATACCCGGCTCTGATCCGATTATTTGGATGTTTTTGCCCGTGTAGTAGTAGTATCCTAAATAGTTTCGAGTTTCCAAGTCTTGTTGCCGTTCTGAAGATGAAGAGGTTATCGTTACCTCATTGAAATGCACAGAATACAGGATGTTTAGCGCAGCAAACTTTTGTTTTAAGGAGAAAAGTTTTTTTTCCTGGGCTTTCTCAGAAATTGAGAGGGCACTTGTATTATTAGTTTCTTTCCCAATGAAGTTGATTTGCACTTGCAATGCCATTAGCTTGGGGATAACTTGGCTTTTCTTTCCTTGTCTGTTTTGCTTCAGCAAAGCAAACTAGCTTGGAACTAAGTTTACTTTGTTGTCCTGAATGCTGAAAACATCCTTATTTCGTTATTTGTGACTTGACATAGTACATTTTCAAAAGGTCCACTGCTTTTAGAGATATGCCCGAAACAAAAACAATGAAACTTTTAAAAGATGACAATAGGGAGAAATTAGGCATTTCTCTTGATCCTAACTTGCACTGGGCTAAGGGCATGTGTGAGTGAGTGGTACTGAGATTCCCCTCTGAAAAATGAAGAAAAAAGTACAGTGATGTTTGTGAGTTGCTTGGGAACTCACTGAAACCTGTGCATGCACCCCCACACATTTACACACAGTAGTGGGAATAATGAAAGGTTGAAATGTTGTTCCTTATGTTTAGCTCCACTGAATTACTGATCATCAATTCCATTAAAGCTTGGGTAGATACGCTTTAAAATGTGGGTAGAATGGATTTCACTTATTCCTGTTGAGAGCCTGGTATGAGGAGGTATAAATAACCATCCTGCCTTGGCACACCTTTAAGGTCATCCTCATCCATTCTCTGAGTGACTTCTGTTTACCTGTTTACCACTGAAAGCACATTTCTGGGTAAGAGGCTGTGTGGGGAGTGAGGCAGTGTGTGTAGGGTTTGATGTTGGGGGGGGTTACTTAAAAGTTGGACTGGAGTGAAAGGAGGCTGTCCAGCCTTTTTACAGGGTATTTGGAAAACAAATCAGCTGGATGAATGAAGGCTGTTGGCACTGGCTGGGAAGAAGGGTCTTTTGGGCAGTGACTTCGGGTTGTAGAGATGACTTTAAAGTAAGAGTTTTGCTGTTTTTGAAGGCATTCTTGTACAAATTGTAATAACAGAACTTGTTTTATAAATAGGCAGCAAGCTATTTGCTATAAAGAAAGATTTTGCTCTTGTGCTTTAATGTGAAAGTTGTCAGACTCCAAACAGCACATGGAAGTGCTACACAACAGTCCAGGACTGAAAGGGACTCAGTATCTCAATATTGTTTGTAAAACCAAAAGCAGACAAATTTTCATCAGACATTAATAGTAACCAATCCCCTTGTTATAATAATAAGTACCATGGGTATGTGAGGCCCTGGAAGAGCAGCTGCTGTCTGTAAGTGAGATGTGGGACGCCTTCAGCAGGAGGAGTATTCCTGTGACTAACAACTGAGTACTACAGTACATGCAGGTTCCCACGTCAGTTTAAGACATTTCTCTTCCACCATTAAACCTCCCATTCTTCTTACCATCTGAAGTCTTATGAATGCATACACACAAATCCTAAATTTGAATTTGGCGTATTTTCATTTTATCTGACGGATTATACATGTAAATGAATACCTGCAAAACTTTCACAGCTTGACATTTGTGGGGATGTGGGGTGTTCATGGGCAACTGGACCAGAACTTCTCTGTGGCACATGTGCTGTTGTAATTTATTGTTTTGGGAGATAGATATAAGTTAGAACTAAGAGTTCAGAACAGTTTGTGTAAAATGTAAGCCTTTAGGTACATGGTAACCCAATTTGTCATGAAAATGTACTTATGTCATATCAGCCTATTATTATTTAAAGGTTTATACTTTTAAATAGGTAGCATGACTTTAGTCTTCAGCCTAAGTGTTGGAAGAAGGGGAGAGATTTGCCTAGTAAATGAACTTATGTCAGATTGTTAGTTTATTGTGAAGTGCTTCTTATTTTTGTAGCTACACAAACATAGTAAGACCTGACCAACTTTTGTCCAATAAAGGAAACTTTCCTTTCAGCTAAATGAGAGCAACAAGTCAGTTAGGATTGTGCTGTTTCCAAATTAATTTCAAGCATTTCAAGAAAGTTAAGATTGCATCAAAGAAACTGAACAGAAGTAAAGTTTTCAAGGGTGCTGGGTATTCATAGGAGCTGCTGGTTGACATTTGAGGGCTGATCATGAAATGTAACCTTTCATCCTTGCAGACCAGTGATACAAATCTATCTTTGGTGTAAGTAATATTTTAAAATACTAGATGGTTAAAGGTTGACAGACCCAATGCACTGCTTGTTGGCTTTTGCATTCTTATCAACTAGTCTCTATTTCTAGTAAGACAATACAGTGGTTCCCCTTTTCTAGTAAGTAAATGCCAAAGGACATCACTGAGGCATAATTGACCCAAGTTCAGTCTTCTCCTCAGAGTGAGAAGATTGATGTCCTTGTGCAGAGGGATGTTCTGGCCTGAGGACAGAAGTCACTCTGTTTTTGAGGACCTGTCACTACTCTACTGGAGCTTTACTTGATGGAGGAAAGCTGGTGGGTGTTTGGTGTCAGAAGCAAAGCTGCAACTTGGTCTGTGAGGCCAGTCACCCCGAGTGCCCTCTGGATCAGGCGATGCTCCAGGGACTGCAGGTGAAAGGGTTATGTCCTGCACCTTCTCACTCCCCAGCTCCCAAAGTTCCTTCTTGGGGTTAACTGGCATTTGCAGAGGCTTGAGGGGGTGCTATTTACTTTTTTTAATGATTCTGCAGAGCCTGGGAGATCTTGGAAGTCCCTGATGTGAGGAGGCAGGGGACAGAGTATGGCAGGAACTAGGCTGGCTGGCTAGCGTGTGGAAATGTTAAAGTCGTGTTTGCAGTGGGGTGTCTGGGTAACTCATCTGCTGCTGAGAGGCTGTGGTATTCCCCTTTTCTTATTTTGCCTCTGCAGGAGAAGGGCAGCTCTCCCTGTGACTGGGCAGGGTCCCAGAGCAATGCCATCAGTGCCTGCTGCCCTGGGCTACCTCAGCTGAGTCAGCGCCTGACGTGCTGCCAGTGGCTGCCTTGGTCCTCAGGACGAGGGGTGGAAGGTACTTTGAACTGGTGTGGCTGCACTCTCAATGGACTCTGCACCTCGTCCTGAGAGCAGCATGTCCTGCCCTGAGTCACAGATACCCTCTTGGGTACCACCAAGGGCTGAAATCCTTGTCAGGGCTGCCACTGGGGACCTTGAGCTCATCTTGGGCCTGCTGGACACCAGTGAGTCCTGCTGGTTAGAAAATAAAGCAAGAATTCATAATCTTATGAGCTGCTGTGTGTTGAAGGAAGCCTGTGACTGATGTTTTCAGCTCAGAACAGAACTGCTTACATTCAGTGTCAAGTGTATGGCCTGAAGCTAAAAAAAAAAAAAAAAGTGTTTTCAATGTGAGATTAGTTAATTTAGAAGTTCCTATGGGATGCGAAACTTCTCGAAAACTTGCTTCCTCTGCTTGTTCTCATAACACCACCCTGCTCATCCCACCCTGGTGGACCCTTTCTAATGGTCACAGGAGAAGTAGATCTTTTGTGGTGACAGTTCATAGCTAGTGAGTGTTTGCTGGAAACCAGAGTGGGTTCTTCTGCCTATCACATGCTGGGGTGTTCTTAGGTAGGTTTTGAAATATGGTCTGCCTAGCAGGTTGTTACCAAGATTTCTGTTCCTGAGGATTGAAGAAATGGATGAGATGTCACAGGAGTAGTTTTACAAAGTTTCTCATAATTCAGGTAATGAGGCATTTTTGCATTTATATATGAAGAAAGAAAAGTGCTGTTGTGTAACATTCAAATTCTATCCTTTGCAATTAAAACACAGTGAAATGCTGAATTTTCTGGCTTGAGGTACTGATTTGAAGAGTGAGATAACAGAGAACTATCACTATAGTAGGCTGAAGAGCGGTACTGCCTCTTGAGATATACTGGATTATTGTATGTTACATGGTATTTTTGATACTTGGGCAGCAACGTGCCTTACAATTAGTTTACAATGGGAGGTCTGATGAATGCCACCAAAAGAAATACGAAGAAATCTGCGTAATTTATTTCTTCTAATCAAATGCACATGTTCTGGCATAATGTGTAAGTTCAAATCTGTTCTTCTGGCCAGTTGCCGGCAAAGTCCAGAGCCACTGGAACTGTAAATACAGCAGACAAGTCATTTTATGATATGAGACTGAAGAATTCAGCATTGGCACAGATCCTAGTGCGGTTGCTTTGGCTCAGTGTCAAAACTGATGTTTATATCTGTGTTTGTCAAGCAAGATTAGTTAGCCTGGTTAATTATACACAGGAATGTATAATTTTTACTTGACAATCAGATGAGTATAAACTTGGGCATATTAACACTTGTTTTTGTTCTTCATCAAATTATTCTCAATGACTTTTGAAACTTTCAAAAGAACTACTTCTCTGAAAGAGCACCTGGAGAATCTTTCAGATAAATTCTTCTTTCAGTAGGGACAGGGTATTGGAGAAATGGATCAATATTTCACAGACAGTGATGCACATATCTGTAAATGGGTTCAGAAGCATGGGAAGCCTCTAGGGAATGGTGTTTGAGTTAATACTCAGGTGTTGAAGTTGCAAGCAGCTTGAATTCAGTAGCTGTTATGTATCATCACTCTTAAAAACCTGACTGTAGTACACTGGCAAACTTATTTCATGGTAGGCAGTGGCAAAAACATGCTGCCTTCAGTGTGTGTTATGCCAGAGCCTCTGGCAGCCAGGTGGCTTGGTCCTCCTTTCCCCCTCTTGCCAGAGAAGTCTGTATCCACCCAGCGACCTTTATCACACTGTACCAGGAGCCTGTCCTCGTGCTTTACAGCCACAGTCCCAGAGAAAGGCAGAAGGTGGTTGATCCTACAAATGAAGGGAAATGTGTGCTCTCAGGCAATGTAAAGATATGAATGGTCTGTTTTGTCTGTTTATCCTGAGTTTGTACATGTGTTTGTGGCATCAGGGCAATTTTTTTGTTGTTGTCTGTAGTTTTGCAATCCAGCAGTTCTCTGTGAGTCTTGCTAGACTCTGGTGTAACACAGTGGTGGCAAAGCAGTGAGGCTTTCCACAATCTCTCCTATATTGGTCATGCATTTTCTGCAGTAACTTCTTACTCATTGCCATGCTTGGCACCGGCAGTTCTTGCTGCTGCCATGTCAGCTCTTAATGCCAGGGACTTGCACAGGGACTTGCAGAGGTTGCCTTACTGGTGTGCTGGCCAATAGCTTGATCACTTAGAAGCCCTAAATAAGTATGTGCCACTCAGTTTGCTTTTATGTGAGGACTCATTGCTCATTGAATGCCAGTGTGACTGTAATACAGGTGGCATTAAGGCCTATGTGTATGGGGAGTGTTTGTCCTTTGTACTCAAGGGGGTGTGGGTGGCATCGCAAGGTGCAGTATCCTTGGGAAAGCCACTGGGGAAATCACAAGATTCAGAGTTCAGTGCCCTGTCCTGCTGAGCTTGCATTTTGGGAGGGAGGAGACCTGGCCATGAATCAATTAGTTCAGAAAAGATCTCTGAGATCACTGAGTGCACGCTGTGACCGAACACCACCATGTCAACTAGACCATGGCACTGAGTGACACATCCAATCACTTCTAGGGACAGTGACTCCACCACCTCCCTGGGCAGTCCATTCCAATATCTAATCACCCTTTCTGCAAAGAATTTCTTCCTAATAATCCTTGCTGTTAATATTTGTATGCCTTTTCCCAAGGTAATTGTTAATGAATAATTCAGTCCATTACATACACTGCTATTAGCAATGAACTGTATGTTAAAATGGACATTGATTCTCATAACACTGATGCAGTACAGGAGGTACACAGTAAAAGTGGCCTGTTACTTTGCATTAAGGATTCCAGCTGTGTTAATCCCAATGTCTTTATTTTTCACTGTAAACTCTTCTTTCTTTGACTTCCAAATTTATCTGGATGGTGGCTCAGTATAATATAGACTTATCCTGCACATTGCTTCCTGAGAAATTTGTTTGATTTATTACATGAAGTGTCTTTTCCATCCTCTTCCATATTGGACAGATTTTTTTTTTTTTAAATTTTATTTTTCCTGAGGTGGTAGTGTTCAACAGTACTTCAAATCCCTCCCATATTTGTGTGGAAGAGGTGAGAGTGGGAGGAGGTTAAACCACAATGCTCCAAGCATGAATGTATTTTTAATTAGATGAATTTTTGATGTTTCCTGAACAAACTTGATACCTTTGGAAGAGATCAATACTTCTATCAAATGTTTCAAGATGACTTACTAGGACAAGATACTTTCTTCTTTTTTTTTCTTTGAGGTATTCACTTTTTTCTGCTCCTTTTGCAATTGGATTGACTTTTCCCATTGTGTAACAGGCCAGGGGAAATGTCCCTTGGCATCAGCAGGCCCCATAGCACTCACCCATCTTGCAGTGGATGTCAAGAGAGAATGAGGAGGTTAGGAAGGAAAGCCTAGTGTTACTGGTTTTACATCTGTGGAGAAGGAGGATGTGCGTGTACCAGCTTGAGGGAATTTAAAGCCCTGGGTTGGATTTTCATGACTGTAATCCTTCTGTCACAAAGCTGAAGACTGAAACAACATTGTTAGAAAGATGCCAACAACATGTCCCCCTAAGCATCTGTGAAAAGGCTTTATTGGTAAGGTTTATTAGCAGGAGGAACTCTTGGGAAGAGGTGTCTTGGAAACAGCTTCTGATGGCTGTGCCTGTGGCTGATGACTGCTGTGGTGGGCTCCAGGGTATATAATCAATGCAGTGGTACAGAACTTGGTGGGGCTGGACAGAAGATTTTGACTGATGCATAACACCACATAACAATTTGGTTTAGACCTTTTTTATTGCTTAAAGAGATTATAGAGTTGATCAGAAAAGCAAGAAGGTTTCTCTGTTTAGTCAATGAGGTGAAGTAAGATCATGAAGGAGGCTCATGTCAAGTAAATCATCCTACTGTTTAAACTATTCACAGGCACATCATCCCATCAGCACACCACTTGTGATCATTGCTGTGAATGATCTGGAGAGAGCTGTAAGCTCTGTTTCCCCTCCATCACTCACATATATGCATTTACTATCTCTCAGTGACAGAAAGGACCATTTTCCCCTACAGTCATTTTTCTCTTGACGCTGTGCTTTGATAAGATTAGTAGGTGAATAAACTTAGTGCCAACATGCAAAGCACTTAGTAGAAAGCAGTCGATGAAACAACCTACTTGTTGCTCTGATTTTTCACAGATAAAGTAATGCAAGAGATTTTTGCTGGCCACAGTGATTCCATGGTGGCTTACTAAGTGTTCATGTTTAGCCACCCAGATAAAAATGAGTAGTGTAAATTACAGCAGTACAGCATAGCACTCTATCTGCATTGACTGGAAAGAGGACAGTTTGTCCAAAGCTTTGCAGTTGGAAATGGCAGAGTAGCCATGTCTTTTGCCAAACATCAGGGAATTGCATCCTACTTTGTAGCAAAAAAGATAACCATTTTGAGTCTTCTGTTTAGTTCATGTGAATCCTTTGGTCAAAATAAATAGTCTGTTTTCTTTCCTTTCTTTCTGGACCTGAAAATCCAAACAAGATATATGTCTGCATTTTTCCTGTCTGTAAGTCATAATATAATTAATCATTGCTTATGTGTTCTTGCACTGTAATTTTTTATACAAAGTGATAAGACAAATGTTTTTAAAATTTTGGCTCCAGTTCAGCAATTCACTTAACTGTTTTTTCTGAAAGGCTCTTTCAGATCAATGGGACCTGAAGCACATCTTCTGGTGCTTGGCTTATATGCTAGAATGTGTTTAGAAAACGTTGCATTTCTTGTGCCATTTCTGGTCTTTGTATAAATTTTTTTCTTGCGTTTGAAATGCAGGTCATCTTTTATGTGGTCTGTTGGGAGGCAGCAAGGAACTTGACTTGATGAAATAGATAGTAGCTATGATTTTTATCTGACCTTTGCAACTGACTGTCTTATGGCAAACTTGTCTTAATACTGTTAACAGTAGCACTTATTCCACTAGTGTGTGCAGAGGGATAGGCATTGCCTGGTGGGGAATGCCATATGGAATGGGAGAAGCCTGGGGCATGAGACCAATGCGCTTTGTGGTGGTGGTGAGCTTGGAGCTTCCTGAGTGCCTTGGGCCTCCAGGGAGTGAAGAAAGCATCTTGCAGAGCCCCTCACTGGACCATGTGGGTAGAAAAAGTAGAGCAGAATCAGGAAAATTTGAGAGAAGACGGTAAAGAAGCAGTGGGAGGGGGGCAATGTCAATTAGTCCTAAGTTGCCTGTTCCTGGGTTGTTAACAGTCCTAGGGTGTTGTACTTGTTCCTCAAGACTGTATGTGTTAACTGCACCTTCCCCTTCTGATTTCCTACAGGAAATCTGGTAGAAGTGGTTTGAAAAGTGGAAAAAGGAGAAACTTCACCATAAATGCTATAACATGTCCTGCTGTTAAGACATAAAAGCCATGTCCTATTACTAGATGTGCACAAACAGAATGTATTGACATCTCTGCTCTTGACAATATTCACCAAAGTTTCCACCTAAGTAAATTAACTTACCCTCTGTCCTCTGCTGTATGGAGCACGTGCATGGTGCCTCTGAAGGAGGCCAACAGGAAGGGTCACTGACAGGTTAACTGTTTTACAGACTTCCTCTTCATGAAGGAGTGGTGAGAAGATTTGTGAATGCTGGTCCTCATTGCCAAATTTGGTGTAATTCAACATGTCATGGTGGTCAAACACTGAAGTGTCAAAGTTGTGCATTTTAGCAAGGTATTTAAGTGCATAAGTTGATGTTTAACTGGTGACTTAAAGGCTCAGTGCAGTCTCACATTTGCACCGATAATTTCTTGGCAACAGTAAAACTGTAGTTGATGTGGTTTTTTTGTTTGTTTCTTTACACTTGGATGTCTGCAACTGAAACAAATACTTTTTTTTTCTTTGCTGGCACTTGGTTAAAAGCATGTTTCACTACTTACCATCTGTAGAAGCTACTGCTGCTCGTTATAAGCTGTGTTAGTAGAATGTTTTGGCTGCAGTTGGAAAAGGCATTGGTTGTGCCAATGGTGAACATAGCTATGGGCAGACATAGTACCTACTTGACCCCCACACTGAAATGGGCATATGTAACCTGTAGCTCTGCCTCCTCCTCAAGTGTCTGTCCTGCCTTCACCCTCTGTGCTTCCCACCACAGAGATGCAGTTGTACCCCACATCTCTAGCAAAGCCAGCTGCAGGACCCCCACCAGGTGGTTTCTTACCCCTGCTCTCACCACAACCTGTCATGCCTATGCAGTTACTATCTCTCATCTCCATCCCAGGGAAGAGACAGGGATGAGGGCTGCTTCCTCTGGCTGCCCAACCAGCTGGCATCCTGGGAGAGCAGCCTCTGTCCAGCCTCCAGCTTGGGTCAGCCTTGGCTTTCCCTGTGGTGGCTCTGAGTACATACTGCTCTTGTCACATCGGCTGCCAGAAGAAAGATTATGGAGGGGAAGAGGAAAAAGGAGGGAAGTGAGCCAGAAAGAACACTCCAGGCTTTCTGCATCCTCAGGAAACATTCTGAACTTGTACCAGAGAGTCTGACTCCCTTGCTCAATACTTGCAGTGCTTCCTGCAAAAACTACTTTGGATACCACAGTACATTATTGCTATAAGGCTCAGTCCTGAACTGGGCCTTGAGAAATCGCCTAAGGGCTGCTTCTTCAGTGAGTTGTGATGGTGGGAATGACTGGGTAAAGCTCCAGAGGGGACTGCAGCAAAGCAGAGCAGCAAGTGTGAGCAGGCTGAAACCTATCAGGCATGGCTGTGTCCCTGTGCAGGGCCACTGCCCCAGCAGGAGTGTCAAAGCGTGTGTCAGTGGCCACAACACAGCTGGCCTTTAGGCTGATCTCTTCTGTCAGGTGGTGGCAGCATAAATCCATGGGAGACACTTGACCAGTGGAAAAAGGGAAGTGGGAATTCAGGAGCCCATGTTAAAATGCAGAATCTAATGTTGTCTATGGCTGGGTTAAGGAGAAGACTTCCTTGTTCAGGAGTTGAGAGCTTTTGTGAATATCTTTAAGACATGCAGATGTAAGGCTGGCAGTCAGTTTGTGGTGTGTGCACGTCTGTCTATGCATGCTTGCTTTGCACAGAGTTGCTGAGTGTCTGTCCACACATACCTTAGTGGTGCAAGTACCAGCTGTGTACATGGTGGAGAGGACAGGCACTAAAACACTTAGGAAGATTTATTTTATTTTTTTTAAATACATTTTGTTGCCCAACCTTAGAACAGGTGTACAGTTTTATTATTATAAATTTCCCTTGAATCTGAATATCTTGTTTCCCTTCCTGCACAGAAGGATGGTGTCACTGAATACACATCTGTCCAGTTTAACTGAGAGATTGCACTGTTGTAAAGTGCATGTGTAGACAGTGCAGTATAACTTTATGTACAGACCAAGTCTTAGAGGTAAAGACTACAGTTATGGTTATTGAACCATAGTAGAAATTATTTCTGATGGCAATTTGTTATACTTAATTTTAATAGGTTTTATCCTTAAATATTCATTCAAAATCTTATGCAGGTTACTGTTATCTAGGCAAGGTCCCCTGTAAAGGTGTGGGTGAACAAAAGATGCGTGAATTGTGACGGGCATTCTTCCAAAATTAACATACGAGATAACTGGTCTCATCAATTAGCATTAATTTAGTGTTACTGCTGTGATAACAAGCACTTAAGAACGTTGATCTCTCTGTTTATGCAGCGCACTGATGTTTTAGCAGCCTCAGAAGCCCCGACAGCTCTGGCAGGGAGGACAATTGAGGCATATTTGGGGTACCTGCCAAGTGTGATGGTGCTTCTCTGAACCCTGCATTCCTCTCTGGCAGTGAAGGGTGTTTTCACTGAGCCAAAGAGGGCAAAGGAAAACATCTCCCCCAGATAAGGTGCTGCCTCTGGTGTGGCAGGATCATGTGGGGTCACAGGAGGTGTCCTGGGTGGTGGCCTCAAGGAAGGACTGTTGTTGGCAGCTGAGGCCTCGTGTCCCCTTGGCACACCTGCTTCAAGGTGGTGGCTCATCACCTCTGCCTGCCAGGATGTCCAGGGCTGCCCCCAGTGTTTGAGGTGCTACATATCGAATGTGAGCTGATAAAAGCCTTGTGGGCGCTGTTGCTCGTTCCCCGGGCCCACAGGCTAAAAATAAATGGGTAATAATAAGAAAAAGATGTTGGCAGCTCAGGCAGCTCCAACAGCAGCAAATGTCTGCCTATGTTGTGGCTGTCTTTCCTGACCTTTATTAGTGCAACCACAGGAGCATCAAAATATGCAGCAGTTCTTTAAATGTTGCAAACAAACAAAAAAAAAGTGGTGTAATCCTCTGGGTGACTAGTAGCAGAACTGAAAAGGTCTGATGTGCTGATGAAGAATGAAAGGGTGGAATATTTCAGGAACTGTGAGATTATTTTTCTACCCCACAGATAAGAAATGTTCCTCAGAGGATGTCTGTGCTGGTTACCAGGCTTTTATTCCCTGCTGAGAAGCTGAACATACAGGGACAGTCCTTACAGATTTCCTTAATGAGCTCGCACTTATTTCTGAATTTGCCTTTCTGCGGGGGTGGTGCTTGTCACAGTGTCCCCCAGGGCTTATTACAGGGGATGCTTTCTCCATCTGCATCAATTGCTTGGGATGCTTTCTCATTAGTGCAGCTTGGCCAGGTTTGGTTCTTTGGGGAGAGGACAGGACTGGAAGAGTTTTCTGGATGATGAAAGAGGGCGTCAGCAAAAGGCAAAAATAATCCTAAATGTAATTAGCGGGTTTTTTGTTTGTTTGTTGTTTAAGTGTGGGAGATAAGCCTCTGTGCCTGTGTTTGCAGCTCAGGAGGGAGGGACAGTCCAGCTAAGAGGGAGAGCCGAGAAGTGCCGTGAGCTGCTGTGTGCTGGCTGCCTGTGTGGGTTTCCCCGCTTCCCTCCGCAGCCTCTCTCTGAAGTGCACTCTGGAGTAAAGTTTGCATTTGATCGCCGATGGCCTCACGCTCCGCACGTAGCACTGTCGTTAAGCCATCATCTCGCTGGCCCCGAGCCAGGGCTCCGAGGCGCAGGGGCGGGCGGTCTCTCTAAACTGAACAGCCTTTATTGATACATCGATGCACTGCGCATGTTTACAGCTGCTAATTGGAGACTTAATCTGAATATCCTTGACTGAACTAATTCACTGGCAATAGCCTTTTAAATTTCAGGTCCTGCCGTGATGGTATGCCTGCTCCTCGCGGCGCGCTAATCGCTGCCGGAGCGGTGTTGCCGCTGTGTGCGTGCAAGGCACAACGACCCAGTAACAGCGCAGACCAAAGCGTAGTTTTAGGTCAGAGGAGGATGTGAAATAAAAATCTTGCCTGATTTTGCATTTGCAGAAGATAAGAGGAGCACTTGAAGTAGTGGAGAAAAGTGTTAATTGACATGCTTACAGAACATACGTAGATTAATTAAGCATACAAAACTGAAGGTTAATTCTTTTAATTATTACAATAGGCAAAGATGCTCGCTGCAAGGGCAGTTGTGATCCTATGGCCGTTTCAGATTTGTTTCCTTAACTTTCAGTGTTCTGTTTTCCCCTTGCTGTGCCCAGAGGCTGAATACAGAGAATTTGGGTGGTGGTCTGAATGCAGTGTTAGTTTACTTGGCGTTTTAAAAAATGTGAGCAATATACAGTGGTAGATGACTGCCTGAGACTCTTTTGCCCTTGGAGACCTGGAGAACTTCTTCCATGGTCAGATCCTTTCAGAGTTTCTGAATTGCCCCTTGACATTAGGATCCTGTAGGATCCCGGGAAGTATCCAGCAGTAGGAGCAGCTCAGCAGAACCCACTGCTGTCTCCAAAGGCTGGTCCCCAAATGCTCCCTGTTCTCTTGACAGTTGCAGATGGCCGCTGCCTACACGAGGCATGGCTGTTTCCTGGCTTCCCATTTCACAGTGGCACTGCTCTGGCAGCCAGCTTGAACTTGAAAGGCATCCAGATTTATTTCTAAGTTATTTCCAAGTGTTCCGTTAAGAAAAATAAAAAGTAGTCACAGGCTGAAACAGTCCTTCATATTAATAGGCTATGAAAAACTAAATTTTGTTGCCAATCATTAGGAAAGCTTCCTAAATCTCATCACAGATTCATTTAACGGGGAGCTCATTTTTAAAGCAGCATCAATTTGTGATCTGGCTGTTTCCTTACACCTTCCATAGGATCTGAAAGCTTATTAGCAGCTCCTCGAGGTACAACTAGATAACATGCCAGTCATCAACAGCTGTGTGGCATGGAGGTAATGCATGAACAGAGCTTTCATGGGTAGCTCTCTGTTTCTATCCTTAGTTCTTAGAAGAAATTTAACAAGCAGGACCAGTTTTCCATCTTACAGTAATCAGAATATTATCAGGTAATAATAGACTTTTGTTTGGTAAGCAAAAATAAACCAATGTCTTAGCATCTTTTTCCTGCAGATGAGAGAATAGTCTTTCCCGCAATTCCCACCCCCAGGCTGTTTCTCAAAAAATTCTTAAACTGTGGTTTTATGTACCTGCAAACAACAAGCAAGCTATGGTGCATGCAGAAGACTAAATAAAATAAAAAAGGAGAGTTGAAGTTCAGCTCCTGGAAGATCTGGATCTGATAATCAAGCTTCCATGTATGCAAGGAGAAGCAAGTACCAGACCACCTGGTGAAAATGCTATCCATGGAAACAGGATTATTTTTACAGTTACAAGTAATAGTTTGATAGAAGACTGATAACCAGTTATAGTGAGGAAATGAGGGACCAGTTTCTCATGCAGTACTGCTACTGAAGCCTCTTTCATGTGTTGCTTGATTCAAGTGAGCAGAATTTTACCCCCTCTTGCAACTGGTGATTCCCTTTCCAACAGGCACTAAGCTAATGTCTCTGATTCATTGGTGTTCCAACATAATTTTTTTCCCTCTGTTCCTTCCCATCTCTATAGAATATTAAGTTAGACCAATGTTACCAGTTCATGCTTCACTATAGCAGTTGAATATTTTCACTGTCATCAATTCACACAAACTAATATTTAATAATGTTCATGAATATTTTATACTTCCCCATTATAAGCTCTGTGGCAGAAAACACTTGGGTGCAATTGGGTGCAATAAGAAATTACTTAAACACCCCATAGCGTTTGTGTGTCAGTCAAGCCTCAACTAAGAATCTCTTGCCTTTGATCATGAAATGTCAGACTACTCATGTTCTTTTAATGTAGAGCATGCTGGGTGCCTTTCCCTTTCTGGATGTAAAGACTGTGCACTTCTATGAACTAGAATCAGGTTGAGCACAATATACATTCAAAACGAAGAGAAGTGAATCTTGGTCGTCCTCATTTCTTAGAGGACTGGTCAAAAGTGATTTTTGTTTACCGTCAAGTTCAGAACCGAGAACCACATATTGGGCTGAGATTTGGGAAGTGTGCAGCCAAATAAAAACGCATGTGTGAAAGGTGCAGTGGCTTACAGCACTGTTAATTCTTATTAATACCTCGGTTTTCTAGACAGCCATCATAGTGATATTGTAGATCAGCATTGCTTTGTGCCTGTATAGAACCTCTCAACTAACTTTATACGTAACTTCTGAATTTACCTCTTTGGTGTCCAAGCTATACATAGAGATGATCTACACAAGGGATCAAAAGTAGCTGCTGTTCAGTGATATACTGTAAAAATCTGATACAGAAAATGGAAAAGCATATTGTGGAGTCTTTAGCTTAGTCTGCAAGGGTGGTTGGTATTGGCCAGATTGAGTTGCACAGGTCAGGATTTTCTCTGCTGGTTGCAAAGATCATATTAATTCTGAGAGAAAAATACAGGATTAGTGAGGGGTTACAATACCATTTATACAGTCTGCACTGGGACTGCGCTGGGGCCCTGGCTTAGTGCTAGTGTAGGCACAGAGAGCTGCTTGTTCTGACCTGGTATCACTGCTGCTTCCTGTTAAGCGCTGTTCATTTCCACTTGCAAACATCTTCTGAGATATTTTCTGAAATGTTCTGTTCAAGTATCAGGCTGCTGTAGCATTGCTTATTTTGTAAATCATGTCTCACAGCATGGTCCTGGCCATCAGCTAAGAGAATTTGTTTTTCTGCTTGCTAGAAGCTCTGGGAGGCAGGGAAAAATCCTCTCAATGGACAGTTGTTTTTTATCTGCCTTCAAACTTTACTAGTGTCTTGAAGTTTGACTTGCAAATTTCTCTGACTGAGTGTAATACTTAGACTGAATGATTGATGACTTATTTCTGCAAGCTTCTGTGCAATGTGGAATTTACTGGTGATTCCTGGGTCCTTACTAAAGCTAGTATTGTTGCTTCTTTAACTTGTGGTTGTTTTACACCCTCTTGGGAAAGCTAACATCCCTGAAAATAACAGGGCAGAAGCTTTAGTCTTGATGATTTACTTTTCATTTTCCAAGTTTTGTAGGGTTTAATTTATGACTGTTGACTAGACTACCAGAGCATTGGTCTTCATATGGGGGTGTGTATGTGTGACTCCAAAGGCATGCATCTGGATATCAGTTTTTAACAATTCAGCTATTGTGTAAGACAAACTCTTTTTTTTTTAACTTAGAAAAGGGGAGTGTTTCAGAAATTTTCAGAGTGCTTACAGTGGGAAGTTAAGCTAACCAAGAGCTATTGTAATAGATGGTTTTGAAAAAGAAGAACATAGGTATATTCCTGCTCATTACTGCCTGCTATAGTTAGTCTGATTAGTTTAGGTTTGGAGTTGGTTAATGAAGAGAAGAGTTGCTTCCCAAAATGGAGTGTGCTCTTCTGGACACGATAGCCAAAAGTGTAGGAAACATTTTTTACTAACACTCCACGTGCACACCTGGTAAATGGTTTGATTATTGTTATTGAGCTTCTGGCTTTTGTAGCCAGACTGTGCATTAAACTGGCAAATACCAGTGTTCACAAATTACCTAAATTAAGTCTGGGTCACGCATCTCATCTCCTGTTTCTTGTTTGCTTTAAATGAATCCAAAAGTACTGCTAACAGCTGGAATCCCTGCTGAGGCCAGCTTGATCGGCTCTGGAGTTGCTCCAGCCATTCCTCTGATAAAGCTTGATATCATTTCAACAGTCTCAAGGAGGACCAGAATGATTTCCCTTCATTGTTTAAGGTTTGATTCAAATATTCGCTGTGCCAGGAAAAAGGGTATTTCACTTCTGCTTTTCTTCTTTCACTGCTGCTACTAGAAAACTTTTTTCTCCTTGCTTTTCTGAAAGTTAAGCTATAGTGTGATCTGTGCTTTAGCATTCTGTGGGAATTGTTCCACTTAATCTCCAGGGATAGAGTGTTGCAGTGGCAAAAGGTGCACACTATAAATAAATAAACTATGCATCAATGTTGGAGACAAAGCCCATGTTCTGCTAAGAGAACATATTATGTGGGGGAGGCTGGGGAAAACTCTGGCCTTTTGCCTAGATTTCCATAGTAAATAAAACACCTAAATCCCTTTTAGGATCTCCCCTTCAGTCTGCTATTCAGTAGCTTTTTGTTTGTGGCATTAAAAACAATAGTAATATTGGATTGATTTTTGGGCAGTTCAGTAATCTTGGAGTAATGTCTACTCTCCAAAGAGAGACTTAAGGCCACCATAATTTTGTGTTACACATCGACTTAAAACCAAGCTATTATCAGTCAACAGAGTTGTATTCCCATCGTGCATCATCCCTTTGACACGATGGGCAGGGCTCTGCCAAGCTGGTGGTGTAGGTGCCCATGCCCCGGCAGCACCTGTGCCGCACCCAGCTCCCCAGCACAGCCCTCCTCCCTGCCCCACTGTCAGAACTGCTGCCCCTTCTCCTTTGTACTCTGAGCTCTCAGGAGGCGTTGGGTTTGCAGGGCAAGGTTTTGGTAGCTGAGAGGCTACCAGGGTTGTTTTTGTGAGAAGGTGCCAGAAGCTTTCCTCATGTCTGACAGAGCCAGTGCCAGCCGGCTACAAGATGGACCCCCCGCTGGCCAAGTAGAGAACTTGGGAGTGAAGCTGAGCCTGGGAAGAGGGGAGGGGTAGCGGGAAGGTGTCTTAAGGTTTGGTTTTATTTCTCACTATCCTACTCTGATTTGATTTGCAAAAAATCCTTTTGTTGCATTTTCTTTCCCTGCTCAGTTGAGGAGGGGAGTGTGGAGCAACTTCAGGGGCCACCAGGGTCATGTTTCCCAGTGTATGAAGATCCCGTTTTGCAAAGGGTTACTATTTTAATTGTTAGACCTAACGCAGCTCACTGCGTGTGGGATGGGTGAAGGTGCGCTTGCATGAGGTGCTGTGCTGGTAACTGGGATGGGGAAATGTTCAAGGTGGGTTGTCCTCACCAGTGAGGGCACAGCTCCCTCAGATCATTTTTACATTGCAGATACAGCTGACTTGTGGTTTCCATCAGACATAAGCCCTTAAGAAACCTGTTTCAAGCACTATGCTGTAGGCTGGCCCTTACTGCTATTATCAGGCTGATAGTGAAATGTAGTGCATCTCTGGAGCCAACAGCAGAATGACAACAGAGCAGACAGGATCTCCAGCAAGGCATCTACCTAACTGCTAGGTGTGATGGATGAGGGCTTATTACTTGGAATTAAAAGTACTTGTTTTTGTTTAGCATTATGTCCTGACCCTGCAGGCCCACTAGTCTCTAGGCATCTGTGGCCAGAGGCGTGGAGAGCGGGCCCGGGTGACTTACTGCTGCCTGCTAGTACTCTTCAAGTGCTTGTTGTGGGGAAGAAAGTTAATTCACACATGGCTGTGGATAGATTTTGTCCATACTCCTGTGGATAGATTTTGTTCTTGGTAACAAAGGGTTCAAGGGATCCACTGCGCTGGCTGGCAGTGGCTTCTGGGCTGGTGTTTATTGGCACAGTAAAATTTCCTTTAAACCAGCATGTGCTATACTGTACCTGATCATGTCCCATGAGAACAGCATGTCTTTTGCATGTGCTTGGAGGAAGAAAACAAGAGTTCTGGGGTTCCTAGATAAAAATTTCAATTGTTCTTAGTAAAGCCTATACTGTCAATCTTCAGTTATCAGTTGTGCATATCAGATCACTGGAGCAGGTCATGCAAATGGTGCACAATCATATCCTCATTCTGTGGGACAGGCATGTAAAATACTGTTATATCTGAAGTTAGCGTTTTATGGTCTGAATGGATGGAAAAGTAGATGGGTAAAAAAACTGGATGGATGGTTGGACTTGGAGGGTCATGGTCAATCAGGCATATTATACCTGGAGGCTGCTACCAAACGCGGTGCTACAGGGATCTGTCATGGCACCTGTCATGTTTAACACCTTTATTTATCAGTGACCTGAAACAGATGGCAGAGTGCACTCTTCAACTGTGCAGAAGACACCAAACTGAGGAGGACCAGTTGATGCCCTTGAGGGCAAGGCTGCTGCAAAAAGGAAACCAGATAGACTGGGGAATCAGGCCAACAGGAATCTTACGAAATTACATATGGGCAAATCTGACTCCTGCCCCTGGGAAGGAAGAGCCCCTTGAAGAAGTACAGGTTGGGGGCTGCCAGCTCTGCTCCCCAGGGGAACCTGGGAACCCTCAGTTCATCCTGGTGGAAAGTGAGCTGAACTTGACCCTACAGTGTGCTTCCTGCACAACTGATGTATGGGAGCACAGCACCTAGATTGAGGAGTGATAATTGCTCTATCCTCATCTCTGCAGAAACCACATCTGAACACTATCTGCAGTTTTCCAACCGAATTTATTCCATCGTTTCCCATCACTCTTGCTGCTATTACTGGCAAGCAGTCTGGAGATGTCAGGGGAGTGGGAACAAGACCTCTACTGCAACAGCTTTAGGGGTGGTCGGTATCACTGCCAAGTAGCCCCAGGAGTGAACAGTGACTGAGACAAAGATCTAGTGCCCTGCCAGCAGTCTCACCTGATCTTCCCTGCATTCTGCTTAGGCTGCTAATCAAGTCAACGAAGTTTAATATGTTTTTGCTGTAAAAAACCTTTTAAGACCTGTTGATTGTCATGTGGTTTGGAGTAATTTATGTTAGGCTTATCTCATCATTCAAGGTGAAATTTAAACCATGAATTAAGCGATTGTATCAGCAACTCTGAAGATGATCAAAGAGAGAAGTATGCTCTAAAAGCTGTTTGGTTAGTTCTGTGGCTCAGTCCATGAGAGCAAACATGCACTGCCCTGTGCAAACACAGCACAAAGGAGTTGCAGCTTTTTGCAGACTTTGCTCTATGGACTTTTACCAACACCTCCTGGGGACCCTCACTTTGAGTTGGACATAGAGGTGTATATGACAATGACTAGAAGATATGAATAGAGGAGGATGGTGGTAGTAAAGCATGACATCCTTGGATTGCTTTCTACTTTCATTATGACTGGAAAATCAGTTTTGCAATGACTGCTTATCTGTAGAAACACAAGCAAATTTCAGCTGAAACTGCCTCAAAGTCACGTAGCTTGTAACAAGCTTGTACATGCATACTAGTCATCTAGTTTCTTTTTTTCCCCTTTATTTAATGTATATATTGTGAATTATGAAGGTGGTTTTTTTTGGTTTTTTTTTTTTTTTTTTTAATTTTTCTTTTNTTTTTTTTTTTTTTAATTTTCCTGTTTTGAATTTCACACTGGCTGGATGTTTGTGCAAAGATAACTTCAGGTGATGTCTGCTCTAGGTTCTGGATTGATCATCTGAAAAATACTGAGCCAAACTGGTGGTGGGAGGATGCTTAGCAATTTAAAACTGAAGGTAGGTGTCTTGTATAATTAATTATTTTACAATCTGTGTCTTTCAGGCTATGGTTGCTTGCTATCCTGGAAATGGAACTGGGTATGTTCGTCACGTGGACAATCCAAATGGTGACGGGCGCTGCATCACCTGTATTTATTACCTGAATAAGAACTGGGACTCCAAGGTGAGTAAGCCATGGGGTTGAGGCAGAGCAGGGAGGAAAAACTACTTTGGAAACAGAGCTTCAGAGCTGTCCATTGTTTCTGTGAACTCTGATGAACTTCTGAAGCGCTGGTCCATTCTTCATCCCTTTTTTTTTTCTGGGTGTTTTTGGCAATGCTTTGAAAGTAAGAATCTGAACTGTTATCGTCCTCTCTCCCATTCTACACACATACTGTTGTGTCGCTACAGAATAAAGCTATAAGCACTGGGCTGTATGCTCTTAACACTTTGTTTAGAGGAAACAGCAGAAAAGGAAAATCAATTCACTACAGAATAAGTGGATTCTGGGAGCAGAGTAAAATGACAGCCCAAATTTGTGACTTTATCATTCTTGATACTTCAGGGTAACCTGCAGAAGATATTCAGGCAGTTCCCTTTTCTTATTTGTGAGGCAGTGGGGCTTAGGAAGAGGAACAAACACATGGTTTGATTCCACCAGTGGGTCTCTTGACAGGATGGAACTCTTGTTTCTGCCTATATTACTATAAGGCAGTTAAGTCAGCCTTGAACATGCCATACCTTTAAATTAGAAACAAAAGAAAGGTTTGTAAAATTGCAGGATGTCTCTTTGCAAGTCTGCTGTCATAATGCAGCACAAACTGTTCACAGGGGTTATCGACTAAAATGTTTTTTACTTCTAATCTCTTTTTAGGCCAACATGCTCTTTAAGCACATGTAAATACTATGAACCCCCATAAGTGAGTTCAGATACAGAGGCAATGCTGTTGGAAAATGCAGTGTTGCAGAAGAGCACATCCCGTTACAGAGAGTGTGACAGTGAAATATCTCAATGTAATAAAATGCAGGAGGAGATGTGGGAGCAAATGCAAATATCCAGTTTATTTTGTGCGTTGCACCCTTATCCAAATAGTGAGGAGGTGCCCAAGTGAGCACTAAGAAAAGCTAACTGAAATGCAGGACACTGATGGAGTTTATTATGTAGATGTGACAGTGATTTTATGTTAAGTGTATGCTGGAGGGCATGCAATTTAGATATAATCATACTGGGCTTTGAAAGCAACCATGTGGCTTTAAATCTGACTTAACAGTTTCTCACTGAGGTGTACATGTAGCATGGAGGTACCACATCAGGTCAGTGCTGCACTGCCAGCATCTTCCCTGGACTCTGTGATGCAGCATTAAAGTCTCCAAAGAGCCCTCCAACAGCAGCAGGAGGCAGGGTTCATCTTCATCTTTCAAAGTTTCTAGAGTGTGTGCAGATCACCAGATCTTTTTCCTGAAAATCGTGGCACATGGAAAGACAGAAATTATATGGTAGAGAAACCAGGCTGTATTATAAGTAGGGAAAATGGTGGCTGGGATCTGTAATGCATTTGAGAAGTTTTACAAATCTAACAATAAACCAGACTTCACTCTTCCCAAGGTGTAAAAGTTAATTCCGAAATGATCAGGTGCAGGTTCTGCAGTACCATAAGCAGACCTAAGAACTGTTGGGAAGAGAGCCTGATCTCTGACTGGTCAGATAGACAAGCTCTGTGGTATTCACTGGTTCTAGAAATGTGACTGCAAGCTCAGAAGTTTCCCAGTGTTTACTGCATCCCAGTTAATTTGCTTTAGACAGAAGCTTATGCTGAAACATTACAAACTATTTGGTAAAATCAAAGTGCCCAGGAGACACAGTTAGGTTTTCCAGTGTTGTCACGTAGCTGTCATGTTTATCATTAGATGTTTATTCTATATTTGTTAGATGTGGAGGAGGGAGAAATAAGTAATTTTTCATGTGCATGTGTGGCTGTTTATATGTGCAAAAAACCAATCTTGCCTTTTCTTTCAGCTGCATGGTGGAATTCTTCGAATATTTCCAGAAGGAAAGTCCTATGTAGCAGATGTTGAGCCGATTTTTGACCGATTACTTTTTTTTTGGTCAGATCGAAGGAACCCACATGAAGTCCAGCCTTCTTATGCAACCAGGTAAGTAGCATATTTGATATTGATTTTTGGCTAGGAAAAAGCCCAAAGCATCTCTTCTATCAATATTTTTATCCAAGATTATGGCCATCATGTTTAAATACATGTGCATAAAAAATAGACAAATGTTGAATGAATTTCCTGGTTTTGAGTCATTGGGAATTCTCTCATTAAGTAAGGAGGAGCAAGCTCAAATGATACATTTCCTTGTGTGTTGGAAAAAAGCCCTTAACCACTGACAGGAGGAATCTTCAAAGCTGGGCATAGCTGTTTAGCTGGGAGGTGCTGGGTTATTCTTTTGCCCTTGTAACACTATGGGGATTGTTGGGGCTACCATCTGTCAGCAGGCTGTGAAAAGCTGATGTGACACAGGGCAGCCCCCAAGCTGCCTACAGGCGTCCCAGAACAGAAAAACATGCAAAGGTCTGGAAGCTACTTTTGCCCTCTGTTACCAGGGGCTGTGCTCTTCTGTGCCTCCAGCAGAAATTCTCACCTATATTTCTATCTGACTTGTTAAAATACATACTAAAATGCTGTCTGTGTTTGCCTACAAAGATGAGTCATTTTAATTCTACTTTTTTTGTCTGCTAATCCAGTTTTGTTTTTGCTTTCTCCATGAGCATAAAGCTCCAGTGCTCTATTTTAATATGAAAAGTGGAAAGAAATGCAAGATTTCTTTCTTTTATAGATATGCCATGACCGTGTGGTATTTTGATGCTGAAGAAAGAGCAGAAGCCAAAAAGAAGTTCAGGAGCTTAACCGGTATGATTTTTTAATAAATGTTCCCCAGAAAGAATTTAATAAGTTTTGATATTTCCAAAGTCAGAGACAGACCAGGAGTGGTTCTGTAGCTACAAGCATATGTAGTGCATTTTTAGAAAGCTTTTTCAATTCCAATTGCTAGTTATTTTATGCAAAGTGGAGAAGTTGTGACAGAAGACTCAGGCCTGGCCCTAGGATCCCTGATGAACAAAATGGGGAGAATGGGAAAGAGTTTCTAATTTGAGTCCCAAATGATGGAGATTTTTTTCCGACCCTGAGTGGCTACTCCAGTAACAAGGAGTCAGGTCATCTTTTGTTATTTGGGAGGTATATTTTGTCTCCTCCAAACCCTGTTTAATACCCTGTTTAAACTTTCACAGACAGTTAAATAATTGTGTTCTCTAAATGTTCTGAACGAATAGGGTCTGTCTTCTGTATTAGTAATGGGCAGAAGCCCACAAAGAGGTGACCCAGCTTTCTAATGGCAGCCACACAGCCTGCTGCTGTAGTGATGGTATATGAGTCACAGACTGAGTTATCTAGGTGTGCTCCAACACCCTACCTGGGACCGTGATCTAAGGTGTGCTGTTCAGAGCAGTTTAAGGTCTGGTCTTCAGGGGGTGCCTCCTCAAAATACAGTGTGGAGAGCACTTGTCTTTTTTAAAAATGTGTGCAGCTGGGAAAAGTTGTAATTAGTCAAATGATTTTCAGAACAGACTATTGTCATCTCTGTAGTTTGTATGCAAAGCAAATACCAGTTTCACCCTTAAAGAAGTTCATGAAAAAGGGGCCAAGAGGCAGTGGGGAATGTATCACTGATCTGGGGTCTCAGAGTTTATTGGGCTACTTAAATATTGCATGAGTCATCAGCTTGAACATATGACAATTGTACAAGATCTTTGTGTGACTGTCCTTGTTAACATGCTGTAGTGTCATATAGCAGTTCAGTCCACATGGTGGATTCATGCCATAATTCTGATATGGAAAGTATTGTTCATTGAAAACAGACCAACTTTTTTCTGTTTCTGAGTTTTCAGATAAATATGGTCAGAACCCCCTGGTTTAACCACTTCTTGCTTTTTTTTCTTTTTGATATAGATGCAAGAAAGAGAGAGGCACCTCTTAATGAAGACTAATCAACTGTCCATGAACTCTTTGTGAGGAAATAAAATCCCAAAGATAACTTCTCTTTCCAGCAAATAAGGGCAGAACACTTTATGCACAAGAATGCACCAGTTGTGTCTAGAATGTGCATCTTACGCTGATGGTACTTAAGGCAGCCTCCTGTCATGCTGCATCTGGTAGAAGAAAGACTTGTTTAGTCCTTGCCTTTTGCTGGAAAAAATAACCAGGGTTTTTTTAAAAAAAAAAGAGTATGTGATACTCAAGCCTAGTGGTAGTGGCTCAGCCAATTGGCTTTTGATCACTCTTATAACTAAGATAATGGTCATTGGAACTAGTGGTAAAAAACTGAGTCTTATTTGCACTTTATGGGGAAAAAAGTTCTAGTTCAATGGGAAGAAGCCTTGCAAGTTTAAAATCAGTTGGCAGACTGCTAACAGGCACAGAAAGATACTGGACATGGCAAATTAAATTGGGTATTTGTAGAGTGTCATTTTATGGTCTGTCCCAAATGGACCTGTTGATATATTGTTCATCATTTTGCTGTGCAGAACATTGGTTCAACTCTTCAGTAATGTGACTTCCCAGATGTTTGTCTACACAATCATTGCATTTTCTGGATTTTGTTTGCTCTTCAAGAGGCACATTCTAGCTATGCACCTGTACTGCCCTTTGTGTCCCAGGACCGAGGGGAAAGTAGTTATGTATCTGTTCACAATCTCGTAAAACCATTTTTTTTCTATTTTGACCAGGATGGGTTGTATGTTTTCTGTTTTCACAGTTTGGTAAAACAACTGTTTTCTCCCAAAAGTCTGGTTAAATTGGAAGGCTTATGGCACACAATGCACTGGCCCTTGAGGCCAGGGATATGTAGAGAGATGTTTGCTTTGCAAATTCTCCATCTGCTATGTTCTGTGTGACATAGATATGAATCTGAAAGAAAAAGATGTCTGGCAGTCTGACAAATATATGATAAATAATGAGTAACTTAGACTTGATTTTTATGCTGCATATTTTAGTGAAGACACTTGTTTAATTTTGCATGCATATGTAATTTGAATGAAACTGCAGTTCTGTTTCAATTGATCTGTGATGCCAGGTAAATACTACTGCTGTTCCTAAGCTGTGAGATCAGAGTTATTCAATGGCAAAGCACACTTTTTTTTTCTCCGTTATTTTTTTTAGACTTATTAGACTCAATGAGTAACTGGTGACCTATTTCCAATCTGTCTAAACTTTTACAACCAGCACTTACTATGCAGTTCAGAATAGCTCTTAATGAAGCTGAGAGCTGGCAGTGGATGTATTTATTACTCACACTAATTGTTCTCAACCTACACTTACTGGCATTCATTTTTTGTATCTCATGCTGTCAGTGTGTGTGTCAGACCCTATTAAATGTTCCGAACAGATGCCCCCTTCAGTGTCCCATGTTTTCCTGCCCTTGGTGGCGGAGGTGGTCTGTCTGAGCCCCCAGCCCCTGCACCTTTCCCATGCTCTGCTGGTTTGCCCTGCTGTGATGGGGCTGCACTTGAGCTAGGGAATGGAAGAGTAGTGTGCAATGGCAACTGTTAAACATCAGTGACAGAAAGGTAACAGCTGCATGGGACAGAAAACAAATAACTTTCTTGACATAAAAAATGGTAATAGAAAATGGAGTATTTTTAAAGAAGTTTTTTATCTTAAAGAAAAAGAAAAGCTGAGCATCTTTCAGCCTGCCTGTGAATGCTGAATGTAAATACAGCAGTGCTAAGAAAGCCCGTATTCTCTCTGGCTTCTTGCAGAGTTCCAGCTATGGTCCTATAGGCCTGACCACTGTGCACCTTAAGAGAGGAATATGAGGGAACTTGTGTGACAAATATTCTTACAACTCAAGGCTAGAAAAAGACAAAGAACATGATAAATGTCCTTTACTGTTAGGATAAACATTATTCTACTACAGTTGCTTCTAAGTAACGCACCAGAGACTTGAAGGAAACTTAGTGATAACTTGAAATTCTCATTCTGAAACGTTCATGTGGGAGGCAAAAGAGTTTGGGCTCTTCCTTGAGACTGAGAGGTAACCCTTTGAAATGTGAGAAGTGTTGGAAAAGATAGGATTACTGCTTAGAGAAGGTAGTGGAATACAACCTGTTGTCTTACTATGCAAAGTTGATTATGGCACATAAATTTGAAACTCCCATATGATTTTGAAAGGAGGTAAACCCGATAAAACAGAGCAAATATTGCTTTGCCTCTAGAAACTTTAACTTTAAAAGTGAACTAGAAAGCATTGTTAGTACACCTCTTACTGGAGCCTGGAACAGTGGAAAAACAATGTGGTAGAAGGGGAAAAGCTTTGTGAAAGGGCTGAAAAAGAAAGGTACATCAGTTATCACTGTTGCTGCCACCAAGTTTCTGCAGTGGTCAGCAACATGTGTGGTGAATGGAGCACTATGGTTGCATTTATTGTAAATAAAGTACATACTTTTCATTTTTAGCCAATATCTTCCTCATCTATATTACATATATAGAAGACAGAACAATTATTCTATGGCAGAGAGTGTTGTCTTTATGAACACTCATAATCAAGTAAAAAAAATGTTGAGAGCTTGAGAGCTTGAAACCAATTCCTCAGTCCTGTGTTTCAGATCTTTACTCTGTTTCCAGTGGGATGATCTCCTTGAAGAAGCTGTAGTTTAACTGGGGGTGAGGTGTAGTGGGTGTTGGTCATGTAGGAACACACAGGTGTGATGTTTCCTACATAGATTTCTCTTGCCTCTCTCTAGAATTGTTGCAAACTGCTCTGTAAAAATGAAATTGACTGTCTGTGTGAGGGAAGCAGGCTGCTACAGCCGGAGGGTATTTCAAAGAGGCTTTTTCCTTGTGTTTTGTCTTCATAGCAAACTGTTTAAATTAAATGGCTAAACATCACTGGTCAGCCAGTTGTGAAAAGGAATGCTTTCTCTAAGGCATTTAACTTTGAATCCTCCAAAAATTGTTTGGTTTTTTCTTTTTAATCTTTAAGTAATGTGCCTTCCTTGTTCTTATCTGTGAAGATGTTTCATGCTGCACATGCATGTCATGTCATGCAAGTTTTTGATGGCTCTTTAAAAAACATGGTTGCCTTTCCAATTGTGTGGGAAAAATGTGCAGAGCCACTAAGCTGCAGTTTTCAACGGGAGGTTTTTGTTCTGCAGGGAGGAAAAAAGGCCAGGAGACAGTGCTGAAAATCAAGAGACTGTTTTTATTCTTAAACCTGTGACCACTGGCCTTTTGAGCAAAGTAGCCTCTAATAAATCTTTTTCTCTAGATTACTTCTGGTTCTTTGAAGAATGACTTCCACAAAATAATGTCTGAAAAGTTCCATTCTTTTTTTCCCTTCTATTTTTAAACACTTTCAGTCCTTTGTGTTTTTTAAAATATTGGAATATTATGTGTATTTCTTGTTGTTGCAAAATAGCTGGCTCTAACACCACTTGCATCTAGAAGAAAATGTGTCTATTTGCAGGCAAATGACTAGTTCTGCTTTGACTGTGATGTACTCCCAGCAGATATCTGAGAGTGAGTTATGACTACGTCTTCTCTTGTCAGGTTGTATGCTGGTCAACAATGCTGGCACTTTGCATTGGATTCATATAGAACACCCTAGTAGTATTTTACCACACATCACATTTTGTGTCCCTGTTACTATTAAAAAAAAAATGTCACAGGAGTCAATAAACACTGGGTCATGTTAAACACTGTCCTGTGAAAATCTCTTCATTCTTGTGTCTTACTGTGGCCAGGGATGCAAGGGGTGGGTGTAGTGCCACACAGCTGCATGTAGGGTGACACTGAAAGCTGTATCCATGACTGTCTTCTGCTGTTGGAGAGACCTTTTTCTGTTGCCCACAGCTTGGCACATAACCTTGGTCACTTCCTGCTATTTTGAAGTTATTTACCTTGCTAGTGACCCTCTTCTTGAAATGCCTATTTGTTTTCACGCTCCTGTTGAACCAGATAACATTCTCATGATTCAATTGTTGTCTGATAAGTTTTATTTTTAACAG
This sequence comes from Hylia prasina, assembly GCA_013397195.1. Lineage (NCBI taxonomy): Eukaryota > Metazoa > Chordata > Aves > Passeriformes > Sylviidae > Hylia > Hylia prasina. The sequence continues at coordinate 2,388,422 of VYXD01003062.1, read as the reverse complement.
TGTTCACATCCTCCCCCCTGCTACTTTTCCAGTCTGAATCCCACAGTTTTCTCCTGTGGCTGTGTGGGAGACTTCTCCTCACTCCCACTAACAGTGCAGTTGAATGAAAGCCAGGGCATTTTCACTCATTTGGTAGAGCTGTGAACTTTCTGATTCCTTTGCAATCTTACGAATAGTGAGAATTTCCCTTTTCCTATTTAAAACATGGTTTCTATCATGGAGGGCTTGCATTTGAGTTGTGGGGCTTTTTTGTTAGAGAGGGAAGAGATATCTAAATAATTTGCCATTTATTTAAGGATTTCTTTTAGACTGAGGAGTTCGTAGAGCACAGGGAGAAGATCTATGCAAAGCAGAGGGGTTTCTCTTCTGAGCATGCTCCTCAAAGAGTAAAGGTTTGTAGGGATAGCCTGAGAAGAAGCTGGCTGTTGGCCATCCAGCTGCCAAGGACTTTGAACTCTGACTAAACTTTCTCTAAGCAAATATGTTTGTAGTAATTGTTATCTTACAGCTATTTAGGGGTTTCTTTCCTCCCCCACCTACCCAAAGGGATATGGCTAAATATGTTTGCACTGACAATTCTCATGACTCTTGAGAATGCATCTGATATCAGAGGTTGCACTGAAAATTGCAAAGGAATATGACAGTGGAAGAGAAGTTAGTAAAAATTGCTTCCCCTTTCCCACATAATGTTGTCTCTATGGAGTACTTCCACTTCAGAGAGTTGGTTAAAACTTCCATCCTCTTCCACAAGAAAAGCGGGAATAATTTCATCTGCATGTGTGCTTATTTTAAACAAAGCTGGACATGCTAAACAAACCACACTGGGTCAACTGCAGTCAACAGCAGTTCTTATGTGGAGGCAAACAGAGTCAATGCCAGCATGCCCTGTGCTCCTTTGCTGGGCACCCACAGTCTTCCTGCTAGAGAGGAGGAAGTTTGTGATCCCTGATCTTAAGTTTGTGACACCCTGGACCTGGTTTGGCAGGAGGGCAGTCAAGAGAGGGACTGGCTCTTAAGCGCCTGCTGTGTGTGGGGCTGGTGAGAAGCATGGAAAGAAAGACCCTGTAATCCAAACTAGTAATGCTCTGAAAAATCATTTGTGGTAAAATTGGTTCACAGCTCCCTTCAGGCTGCTGGGCAGAGGGAGCAGAGCAGAGCAGTTGCTTCTGAAGCCAGGCCCAAGTTATCCCCAAGAAGAGTGCCCAGTTCTGAGTGTACACCATGGGACCCCAAGCAGAGTCTGGTCACTTGTGCTCTTCAGGATGGGTTATCCATTCTCTGGCAGAGGATGTTGAGTTGTTAAAGTTGATGAGAGAAAATGGTTACTGTCATTGTGCCCTCTTGCTGAACCAAAAAGTTGATTAGCTTCCTAAAAGGGACTTGGCATTCCTCTGCAGCACCCAGAGGTTGTCTGTCAAGGACACGGTGCTGATCCACCTTGTGCCTGGGAAAGGTCTGGTTAGAACACAATCATGGAGGGTTGATGTGGCAGGCAGTGCCAGCAGGTTGCTTTTAATTTACTAAACACTGTGTTTCATGCCAGCTTTGACACTTGTCCCCCCTGTTCAGAGGTTCAGTGGATGACCTGTGTTCATGTGTGTGATATGTGGTAACACACTACCCCATGCTCTAAGCAAGGGAGAAAACGCCTGCTGATAAGAGGTACCAGCCACTTCTTTTATAAGAAGAAAAGAAATCAAGGGGAAAAAAAAAAGTCTGAACAGACATTTAATTGTCAAAGGAAAAGTCTTAACAGACTTAAGCTTGGCTGTCTTTAGAGAGTTTTCAAAAGCATGCTGCAAATGCTTCTGTTTCAAAGCTTATGCTCCTTTATCTGTGAGAAGCTAAACACTGGCTAATTCTTTAATTAGTTCCCAACAAGATGTTTTTCTCTGTAGCCAAGGCTTGCTACAGGATAATTATGTCTTTAGTTTAAAAACAAGTGTCAATACAGAAAGTTGTTTTGATTTTTCTTTCTTCACAAGTTTTATTTTGCCTTCTACTTAGCTTCTACTCTCTTCATTCTCACCTGCAACATCTTTCCTTGATTTGGGAAAGGTTGATTATTTTATTTTTAGCTCCCTGCGCTGCATGAATGAACATGATGGAGCCAAGCCAGTGCTGTGGTCTGGGTGCAATTGTATGAGTGCAGTGCTTGGGTCTCTTCCAGGGCCAAGGAGATGGAGGCGCCTGAGCCACCATCAGTTAAGCAGCTCAGCTTCTTAAACTGTAATAACCATGTGGCTCTGGGTACCCAAGAGCTACACTGCATCCCAAAGATCTACATTTGGAGCCTCACAACCTCCTGCCTACAACCACAGTCATCTACACTTATTTTAGCAGAGTTCTCAGAGCACCAACAGATCTCGTGCTAGTTTGTCAAGGGCTGCCTAAGTCTTGATGGGGCTGAGTGCTCACAAATATTCTAGGCCTGAGTCCCATGTGGATGCTGTGGTTTAACCCCAGCCAGCAACCAAGTACTGTGCAGCTGTTCACTCCCCCACCAGCTGGACTGTGATGATCAAAAGGGTAAAAGCTTGAAAATTCATAGGTTGAGATAAACATGGGGAAAGGGAAAGCAAAAGCTGTGTACATTAATAAAGCAAAATATTAAGTCGCTGCTCCCCATGGGCAGGCAGGTGTTGTGCCATCTCCAGGAGAGCAGGACCCCATCAAATGTAACAGTGACTTGTGAAGACCATACCATCACTCCAAATGCCCCCCTCTTCCTTATTCCCCGTGCCATCATATACTGAGCATGATGTCCTATGGTCTGGAGTATCCCTTTGGTTACTTGGGGTCACCTGTCCTGGCTGTGTCTCCTCCCAGTCTCCCATGTACCCTCAGCCCCCTTGCCATTGTGGCAGTACAAGAAGCAGAAAAGGTGTAGACTCTGTATGAGCATTGCTCAGTGATAACAAAAACATCTCTGTATTATCAACCCTGTGTTCAGGACAGATCCACAACAGCCACTGTGAAGAAAATTAACTACCCCAGCCAAAGCCAGCAAAAATAGGAGTGAGAGGAATTGACCCCTCTGGCCCCTCTCTGTCAGTGCATGGATGCAGGTTGCCAAAGGTCAGACACCAGGCTTGCCCAAGGATAGTCAGGCTGGCTTCATTTATCCTCAGGAGAAGATCCTCAGTATTAGGCTACGCAGGATGTCCATGTGATGAGGGAGGAGTGTGACCCTTCTGTTGAACCCATTGAAGCTGTTATGTTTCTGAGGGAATGAATATCTTTTCATTGATTCAAGAGGAAATTTGTGTGTACTCAGATATTGTGGCTTCTGCCTTCAAGAAGGATGTGGAAAAAAATGTTCCCCTCTCAGTCCACTGGAAAAAAGTACGATCAGAGAGACCTACAATCTATAACCTGTGAGGACAAGTTAAAAGATCTGGTACTGTTCCTTCCAGGGACAAGGAGAGTGGTAAAACAAGTGAAGGAGGAAGTAAAAGCATTCTAAGGGTCTTAAAATACAGGAAATGTTACTGCAAAGAATAAGGAAGTAGTTTGTTCTCTATACCTGTGACGTATAACACACAAGTAATGGGATAAAATTGGAGCAAAGAAGTTACAAGTCATTTGTAGGGAAAAGCTTTCTTATGGCTGGGATGCTGAACCACTGAAGTGCCTGAAGATGTGGAGCCCTTACCAGAGATTTGGTTGGAGAAATGTCTGCCAGCAGTGAGGTAAGTAGAAGTGATTTTTTTTTTTTCTTGGAGCAATGAGTAAGGACCAACCAGGCTAAAAGACATATTCTGTGTCATGGCAACATAAGCATTTTTTTGGAAATTACATGGTCAAGGCATCCCAGGAAGGGAAGAGGTATGAGGTTGTCTTGTTCTAGTAAAGGTTATAGAGACCACTACCATGCATTGTTCAGGACTAGACCAGGGCTGCCCTTCCCCAGGAGTGAAGCTTAGCCCAACCCTGCCATGAGCAGTTGTTCTCCCCTGCCCTTTTATGTCTGCCATGATGCAGTTGCAGTTAGCCCGGGCACGCACTGCCGGCAGGTTGGGCTTGGTGAGCGCCCCAGCAGGGGGATCCTGCTGCCTGTGCTGAGCAGCACCTCTCGTCCTCTTGGGCAGCAAAGAGGCATTGCTAGCTCCTTTTGAACCTGCTTGTTGTGAGATAGTTCATGCAGGTTACACTTACTCTCTTATTTGTTATCCAAACAATAAAGCTGTGCATTCCGCTCATCCTCTTTTTCCTGTCTCAAACTCAAGAATTGCTGTCCTGAGTGTGATGCTGCTTTGTATCTAGGCTCAAGATGTAGTAAGAAGCAACTTCCTCCTGTCCAGAACAGCCATGAAGCTGGTTGGCTGCTCTGTTTCCCAGGAAATGTGTTATAGGTCATCTTCAATCATTCACTAGTAATGAAAATAATACTGGGGGGGTGAGAAAGGGAATGATGAAGAAATATACAGTGGTGTACCAGAAGTCAGCCTTTGGGGGCATATGGTTTTAAAGGCAGGAACCTCCCCTCTCTTTGCAAGTTCATGTTCTGATTAAAAAAAATGTGCATGTGTCCAAGAGTCAGGGTTTGCTACGTCCATAAACATTTTCTACACTTTGCAAACCCATGTTGCTTTCCAAGTATATTTTAAGTAATTCTCAGCTGAGTCATTAATTCACACATCTGAAAGGACTCAAGTTAATTAGTGTGATCATAAATTCAACCACTTTGAGTATCAGTAATTGAGCCTAGGTGTGTTTATTATTAATATTAAATACTATGAGTAGTTCTTGTAAACTTTTCTTTCACTTTTAAAACTGGCAGTTCATCAAAATTTTATATAAGGTTGGAGCCTATACTATTGTTGCTGCTATAAACAATATCATAAGCTAAACATTTTCCCTTTATTGTTAGTGTGTTTCCTTTGCTTAGCCTCTGTGACTGTGCCCAGGGAACATATGAAAATTCGTGGAATCTCAGCTTCCTTTCATTCCCCTTGTCAGCAAATCATGACCATAACATGTAGACAAGGCCTTTTTGGAGGACATGGGCGTGTCCCCAGCCTCTGCAGGTGGCATACGTTCCCCAAGCTGGCTTGGTGTTTAGAAGGGATGGATCCCTCTGCCATCCCCACTGGCCAGAGCATCCATGCCAGAACCCTGACGAGCATCATCCTGTGCAGCAGCGCAAAGGAGTCTTCTCCCCTGCCATCTTAAGACTCAGTGTCTCAATGCCCACTGCTGATTTCAAGGTTTCTGTGCTATTATATTTGTGGTCTGTCTCCTGTGAGTTGAGGAATAGATTAAAAGCACCCCAGCTCTGAATAACACCCATTTCATCACCCAGACCTGTGCTTCTGCAGCAGCAACCCCATGATGGGTTTCTAAAAGGGCTCCCTTGGGCAGGCTGAGGCTCCTCAGTGCCTTTGGCACCCATGCAAGGCTGCAGATGTAGGGTCAGCATGTGGCCTCCCAGTCTCAGGAAATACAGACTGGAGGGTCCTGCCCAGGCCTGGAAAATGCAGGATCTGCCACAGCATCCTAGGCATTGCACAGCTTAGGCCTTGCTGCCTCAGGAGGAGGCTCACAAAGTGCTTTTCTTTGGTTGGCCACTGTGAGATTGGCTCAGTTGGTCAGAGCATGGTGCTAAGAACACCAAGGCTGTGGGTTCAATCCTTGTATGGGCCATTCACTAAGGAGTTGGACTCAATGATCCTTGTGGGTCCCTTCCAACTCAGAATATTCTGTGATCTAAGAAAAGCATGAGCCATGTGGGATGCGGATGACTCTACAGGACCCGTAGCAGACCGTGACACGGGGACTGCAGGCTCTTTGCTCATAAATGCCTTGTTCTTGGTTTTTACCTATGAGTTTGCAAAGTTTGATTATAGGCTTTTCTGCTTGCTCTCAAAACTTCTTCAGATGGATTTCTTCCTCCTCAGCTTCTCTCAAGCTGAATCCAAGCCTTACTTCCTGCTCTTTTCTCCTCCCTTGAAGGCATATCTCCAAGCACCACCTCTGCCAGGTCCTGGTGCCATCTGGAAGCACAGCACCATACTCTCCAGCTCCAGCAGCTGCTGAATGCCAAAGGAATGCTTAAAAATTAATCCAAAGCTTGTATTTCTAATTAAAAGTGCTAAATTGTTGGTGTACAGCCCAGAAAGTCTGTGTGGGTTTGGTAAATAGTCTCCCCATTATTTAATAATTGACTTTACAAAGAGCTAAATACAGCTACAGAATCATTAGGGAAAATGGGCAGTAATTAACAGGCATGAGGTGGAACCCCCCTTTCTGCATGGGTCTCCTGGGGAAGAAGGACAAAGCAAACCCATGGGCACCCGCCTCTTTCCTTCCAGGGCAGAGAGATTTAAATCAATCCCAGTTTATAAAACAGTTCAGGCATCAAATGGAGAAAGTAGTGGGTATGACTTGGAGCAGTTGAGAAAACAGCCCAGGACTGGGAGTCATCCCAAGGGGACTCAAAGTGTTTGCTTATCATTAGGGCAAAATTATCCCAGACTTAAGTGCACACAAGTCAAGCAAAATATGTTAATTGACATTTCACTTGCTAAACACTCTCCCAGTTTGCACTGGAAGTAGTAGCATCCATATGTGCAAAGAGGGGTTTTGGCTCAGTACCCACCATTGTGTGATCTTAGATGTGCTTTATACTGTCTCATTTTCTGCCCCTAAAAAAATCTAAGCAAGAAGAAAAGCCCTAGTTTTAGGCAGGAACTGACAAAACACAGCAAAACCCAGGGGAGACTGGAGCTGTGGAGGGAACAGGAGAGTTGCTTAAAGCAATTTAGGAGAGCTGCCCAAAGTATCTTCCAGTTTGTCAGCGTGCTCTCCTTTGATTCAGACAGGATTCCAGTGACCCAGGGCGCTATGAGGGCACTGGCCACGAACTAAATACACTGTGAACGTGGCCTTCACCATGCAGGAGGGTGTACACCCCCTGCACAACCAGATCCCCTGCTTTGCCTTCTTCGTGAGGGAGGCATGACCCACGACCATGTCATTGTGGTGGCCACCCAAGGCCTGGAACGCCGGTGTCAAGGTAATACTCCATGGACATCCAGCAGGCATGAATTCACTGTGGGCCAAGGGTTCACAGCTGCTGGAGGAACATGTCTTCCTGTTGGAGTTCTTTGAGCTCATGAGGCAGCTTAGGAAACAGTTCCAGGACAAACTCCCTAGTGTGTGAGAGCTGCCAGTGTCGGGTCCCTGCTTCTCACCTGGGCTAGAAGATGACCTTCAGAGAGGTGTTTGGGGTGCCTGCCCTTGCTAAGAGCAGAGTAGGCAGGGAAGCAACCTCCCCAATGGGGTGGTGTTGGGACTGGCTCACCTTTCCTGATGTGAGATAAGGAAAGTTTTGCAAGCATTGCAAGCATGTTTTTCTTCACCTGCGCTGAGTAGCTCTGGCCCAAGCCAGGATGTTGCAGTAGCAGTGATGGAAATGTTAAAGAGCAGAGAATGCAGACCTGGTTTCCCAGGGTGTGATAGGGCTGGGTGACACATCCCAGAGCCATATATATTTTTAATGTGGCTCTAGCAGGGTTACCTCCTATGCAGACACGTGCATGTTTGTGTTGGAGAGATCCCTGGCCACATGGTGCTGCCCAGGAGTATCTGGCTGTGAGCCAGGAAGCTGTTTTGCACCATGACGGTGCTGGCACGGGTTGGGGCCTGTCTGTCCCTCACCATGCTGGCAGGCTTTGTTGGAGACCTGGCATTGCAGCAGCCTGGTGAGACCTTACCTGTTCCAGCATCTGTTGAAGGGCAGAAGGCAGCTGTCAGCCTCTTCCAGGCGGTGCTTCCTTGCCAGGGACTGCATTGTGCCATGGTGAGTCTCAGCTTGCTGCACTGGGGGAGTCCAGGCTGACAAGATATTGCTTCCCAGGACCGTGATATGTTCCTGCACCTGTTGCCTTTGCCTCTAATGCTCTGCCCATTTCCTGCCTGCCCTGCTGCCCAGTTCCCATTGGTTTTACAGGCTTCTGCCTTCACAGACACTCAGACCTGGCTCCTGCAGCACGTTCCAGCTGAGCTCAAGCTTATGCTTGCTCAGCTCAAGCTGTCAGCAAAAAGATTTAGCACTTGGGTAAATTAGAAAGCTGGGGCAGTTCAGAAACCTTCCCTGCACAGTGCCCATGTCTGCACTGGAAATCAACAGGTGAGTGTTGGGGCTGGAAGGGCTGGGGCTGTGTGGGTTGTCCTGGTGGCTGTGACTACAGTGACAGGGCACGTGCCAGAGCCAGGGTCCCCATGTGTCTGACTGATCTAATACCTGTTCTGTCTTGCTGAGGTGGACCTTTGTGTGGAGCAGGAGCATAGCTGCCAGCACAGTTGCATCAGTACCCCCAGCTTCTTCTACTGCGAGTGCAACATGGGCTACAGGCTCATGGAAATAGGAAAAACCTATTCATGTAAAAACCCTTTTTAAATCCTATGTCTCGTAGGGGGCTGGTAGTTACGAGTCTCATGGAGGGAAGCTGAAATGCAGCAGAGGACCCAGGGAGGCCAGCAGCAGCCTGGGTGCTCTATTTACTTTGCTGCTGCTGCCTGGTTTGATAATGATTGCAGACATTCAGCATTCCTAAATCCTGGCCAGTCACCTGGTCATTACAGAGCCATGTGCAGTGTTCCTGTTCTTGCTGAGGCTACCATGGTCTGGGCTGGTGAGCACTCCTGCAGGATATTGCAGCACAGGAACTTCACCTACAGTTGTCTGTGGACTGCTTTGCTACCCAGAATCTGCCCGTGACTGTGAAGAGAGACCCAGGAGCATCCCCATTCTCAGTAGCACCCCTGGGCCACTGAGTTATTTGGGCTGCTTTTCCCAAAGCTATCCTGCCTGGCCCTTGGTAGCCTTACATGTTAGCATAGAGACAGGTGGCAGAACAAGACACCACAAACTGCAGGTATATGTGCCCAATGCTGGTGAGTTTGCACATCCTTTAATTTAGAAAGTATTTACATTAATGATGTTGCTTGTTAGGTTTAGTGGGGTGCCCAGAGTTGAGCAGGTGGGGACAGTGAGCAACCTTTGCTGGAAGAATGAGTCTTGCAGGTCAAACCTAAACTGCAAGAGTGAGCCATGGCATGGTTGTTGCTTGTGCACCATGCAAGACTACAGCTTGAATAACCTTTGGTTGTTCACCTGAAGTCTTAAAACATACTTGCAGTGAAGAAGCCTGCACAGTGGTATCTATCTAACTTGTCTTTCCTGAGCACCTGGTGCTCTGCAAGCAGCTGGTCAACACTTTCTGTCCATGGTTGTGGTTGTATATTGAAAGAAATTATCTTCTGCCAGTATTTAAGGTGAAGCCTGTACAGGGCTTCTCACTGATGCCTTATGGAATGTCAAATTTTCCTATTAGAAATGCCTGAGGACATAAAAGATTATGTCATATTCAACATAATCTTGAAAAGAATTTAGTATGAGTCATGGACAGAAAGTAGTACCAAAGCCATTCAAACCTTTTATTTTTATTCTCTGCAGTAATGAATTGCACATACCAGAGCCTGCACTTGTCCTTTTAAGTATCAGAAGAAAGATTATGAGAAAAGTTCAATAAATCAAACATGGAAGTGTTGCCACCAAGTGGTACAAGCTGTATTAGGCAATGGCTCATAACTTCTAGATCACAGCGATGTATCTGAGATGCCCTGATGTTTTATAAAAAGATTCCTTTTTGCTTTTTTTTCCTTTTTTTTTTTTTTTTTTTTTTTTGTGTATGTGTGATTTATTTTACTTCCCATGACGTTAAATGATGATGCTTGCACCCATCTCCATGGAGTCACAGAATGTATGACATGCCTCTTTCAGCTGGTTCTAAAGCTGCAGGCAGTGGAGAGGCAAATACAAAGGCCCTTCTGGATCTATGGGACTGTTCTGGTAATCTTCACTGCAGTCCCCTGCCTTTTTGGCATGTGGCAGATCCCTCCCTCCTCAGCCTCACATGTGAGCAGAGAGAGTGGCTTCGCAGTGAAATGTGTCCCCCAGGTCTTGAAGACTGGCTGAGGAATTTCCCAGCCCTCCCCTGACATTTTTATTGCAACCCATCCTGAGGAACTTGAGCACTTTTAAAATCATCTGCAGATTTATACGATTTTTTAATGATGCTTATGTGTATGCTGAGGTGTTTTGTTTTTCAGCTAAAGTATTAAGTACTTTGCACTTTAACCGCACATTTTTCATTACTGTGCAGGAGCTGAATAATGCCCTTTGCTTCCCTGCAAAGGGAAGAAAACCTAGATTATTAAAAAAATAAAGAAAAGAAACTTTTTCTCAAAATTAGACTGAGGTGCTTCTTTGCTATTTATGTTGTGAGGCACACATTATTCTTGAGAGATGTCTCTCCATGGGAACAGGGCTCCCCAGAGCCACGTGGGGCACAAGGGAGCAAAAGGCAGTAACAGGGGGTGATGTAGAGACTTGTGCACATGCACACACAGATCCCATCTCTGGACAGGCATATTTCAGTCCCAGCTCGTGCCAGGGGTGCAGAGGGTCTGCAGGTCTCATACCCTTCTGCTTCCTGTGCAATGTGGCCTCTGGCAGCAGCAAACTGACCAGCTGAATGGTCCTTTCTGCTGGTGGGTGGGAAGATGAGGGTGGTGCAGGAGTGTGGAGAACTGAAAGTTGTAGGGGGCCCTCATACAGATAATGGTGATAGTGCAGTGCTGGATTGGCTGCCTGGATTAGTCAAACATCTGGAATAGGAGCTCAACAGAAACAATTTAGGTAAAAAAGATGCTTTTTCAAAGCTGACATCTTTTCTCAGCCTTTTTCCTCAACAACCTCTCCCTTTATCTCCATAATGCCTTTCTTAGGGTGCAAACCTGAGGTATTCTTTTTGTTTTGTTTTTTTTTAAAAACTTTGTCAGTGTTGCCATCATTATCTTCAGACCAAGCAAATGATAGCAAAAGGCAGAATCAGTCACCAAGCTCCTCTTATCCCCAGGTGTAGTCTTCCCTAACAAATCACAGTGGAGGAGTTTAATGCAGCTGATCCCCTGAAAGGACCACTAGAATGGAATTGGTAAGTGTGTGTTGTTGAAACTTAGCTGGAGAAAAGGTCTCCAAAAATCTTGCTGCATGATTTCCAAAGTTCTTACAAGTGTGAGTGCATTTCAATTTTATTTTTTTGACATTATAAAGACAATTAAAATAAATGCAAAGGGTGATGTTAACCTCAATAACACCTAACATTGTTACCCGGAGGGAAAGGATTAAAATTAGAATCATATCTATATAAAATATGTCTTAACAGGAGGAGGGGAATTTGCCTAAAATGGCTTATATTTTAGTCTGTTATACAGAGTAAGTTTAATATTATCATTTTTGAATAGCTAATTATTTTCCAACATGATGTCTCCTCTTTAGATGTCACAATTGCATAGAGTTCTTCCACTTCTTATTTTTACTACTGCTCCTTTAGTAAGCAATTAATAGAGATAAATAAGCAGACAATTTAATATAATAAATTCACTAGCAGATGAAGTAATTATTTTGGAAAATATTATAGCAAAATTAGGTTTTCTTTCTTTTCCTGTGAGGTTTTGAAGATGGAAGATCCCAAATCTCAAGACTGATTTTGTAGATTCAGTCAAATTTATATCTGTTGTATATCTGTGGGTCTGTTCCCCCTATATTTGTAAAAAAATTCAAACTTTTTTCCCCCTCTGTTGAATTCTTTCTCTTACTGAAGAGAGAAACATAAATAGAAACTGTCATAAAACCATGTAAAAATGAAACACAAAGGTGTCAGTGGACAACTATGACTTCAACTATAATTCTGTTCATCAACAAAGAATAGTTTTAAGCAAGGTGTCTGACAACTACACAACTAATTAGAACCATCTTACTTTTATTAACATTTTACAAAGTCCAGGAAGCTTTCTAGTTGTTTCTACTTTTGCTTATGGTATAGATACAATGCCTGTTCTGCAGTTGTTACATCTCTAGTGAATCTCTGTATATTGTTGAAAAAAAAATAGAAACAAAACCAAGTAAAGGAAAACCAAAAAGCTCAAGTATACTTTTTGAGCAGAGTGTGCATATTTTATTGATCAAAATGGTAGGCCAAATATCATAGAGCTATAGTGGTGTGCGAACAAATTTGGAGGCAATTTGCCCAAACTAAAATGATCACGAACAATAGGCAATGCAGTAGCAGCAAAGACATGTCCTGCTTTTTTTCAAGGCAGTAGGTGACAGATGTGGCACACAGCATGCCCAGGGCCAGGATCATCATCTTTGGACCCATCCCAGTCCTGCTGACCTGTGTGCATCTGGAAGCAGATGCACTCAATCCATCAGGGATGAGGGGGTGAATGGTTGGTTTTGCAACTACTGACTTGCATGGCAACAGAATTAGGTACATGGTCTTCCAGACTAACCTTTCCAGGTATCTGGAGGCCAAAGAATCAGAATCATTTAAGTTGGAAAAGGCCTCTAAGGTCACTGAGTTCAACTAGCACCACTGTGCTTGCCACTAAGCCATGTCTGTGGTTTGCTTGTCTTACCAGACTGCAAATGAGGATTAAACCTAAAGAGCAGCAAAGAGAAAGAATTTCTGGCCCTGAATGTTTCACTTAATTTATTTGTTTTGCAGCTGTTTTTGAAGGAAGGGGGAAAATTATCATGGGACATTAAAGCTGAGATACCTAAACTTTCCTTCTTTTTGGTGTGTAAGAAGAGTCTTAAGCATTTAAGTAATTGAGCTATATGGCTAATCTTCTTTCAGCACTGAACTTTAAATTAGGTAAAAATATATTAAAGGATTATAAAATAATTGTTGTATTAGAACTACAGGGTGTGAATGTGAACACAAAAGACCTTTCCAGACACTATTCCTGCACACTCAGTGAACAGGTACATTGGAAAAGACTGTTTCCACACGTGATTTCACCACTGTGGCACCTTGTCCTGCCACGTCCCCAGGGTCACACAGAGCAGGAAAGGATGCTGTCATACAGAGATGCTGCAAGTTTTCAAAGGTATCGTCTCAAGCACTTGTACTTAGAGGAAGCAACAAAGATGGTGAAGGGCCTTGAGAGGAAACCATATGAAGATGGCTGAGGTCACTTGGTCTGTTCAGCCTGGAGAAGAGGAGACTGAGGGGAGACTCCACTGCAGTTACATCTTCCTCACGAGAGGAAGGGGAGGGCAGGCACTGATCTGTTCTCCGTGGTGACAGTGACAGGATCCGAGGGAATGGCTGAGGTTGTGTCAGGGGAGGGTTAGATTGGGTATTAGGAAAAAGATTCCTTACCCCGAGGGTGACAGAGCATTGGAACAGGCTCCCCAGGGAAGTGGTTACAGCACCAGCCTAGCAGAGTTTGAGAAGGTTTGGACTCTCAAGCGCAGGGTATGACTCTTGGGGATGGTCCTTTGAAGGGCCAGGATTTGGACACAGTGATTCTTGTGGGTCACTTCCAACTCAGCATATTCTGTGATTCTGTGCTTCTGTGACATCCTTACATTGCTGAGCCTTTTAAAAATTATTTATTTATTTTTTAATTCTCTCACATTAATTTCTTTAGAGAATATCCCATTTTGAAGACCCCTCCCCAGAGTTTTCTTTTCCTTACTTTCTCTACTATCTCTCTGTGTGGTGATCTAAGAAATGTCTTTGGGGTTTGCTACTAATTAACTGTGTTAATGGTGTCACAGGGCTGCTTCTCCAGAAATAGCTACTGGCATGAGCAGAACTTGTGATTTTCCAGACGCAGTGTTTCCTCACTTTGTGTGGAAAAACCCCAGGAAAACAAAATAGCACCTGTGAAGAACAAATATAACCTACAGTTCACGGTAGCCTTTCACTACAGAGTCCTGAAAACCTTCTTAGACCACACGTAAGGCTCTGCTGTAACCCGAGGCCTCCCCACTCACAATGTGTCTGTCATTGCTGCCATAGCTGTCTTTTGCCCTCCCTGTCTGCCTCCCTGCTAGCCCATGTCTGTGTGGTGCAGGGCTGCGAGGCACCAGAGAGGTTCTGGGCTGGGCAGTGGAAGGGGGGCCATTCATGCTGCCTACGTATATGACTCTGTGTTTTTCCTCAGAGATAATTTTTACATTACAAAGGCTATAAATAGAACACCCGGAGCAGAAAAGTACAGGAAGGAAGAGTAAACCTCTAATAAATTATACCTTAAAAGAATCTGAGTAGAGGGAGGAAAAATGTACTTCCAACAACAGGAAAGTTTAAAAGAAGCTTGTACTGAACATTATAAATTCACATGAGAAAAAGGTCTTTACTTCTGTCAGTGTGGGAAGACACAAAGGTTTCAGTACTTTATGCTTAAGTAGGGAAAAGGTCAAGACTCCTTTTGCCATACTGTGGTTAAAAAATCATGCTGTTAAAATTGTATTTGATGGGACGCCTGATTTCTTGTAGCCACAGATTTAAGGGCAATTGCTTCTCATTTACCTTGTCCAAAGCTTTGTCCAGCAAGAACCTGGCATTGCACTAAGCAAAAAATATTGTCCAACTTACAACAAAATACATCAATCTCATCATCTCATCCCAGTTGCTACTCTGTTGCTTTGCACATGGTCTGTGAGAGAAAGCTGCTTGTCTGTTGGTTTTGCTGGTGGACTGTGGAGAAAGGGACCTGAATTTGAATGGAAGGTGCTGTAGCATGAAGGTGCCATAGCAAAATTGTGTTTTCCAGCCTCCAGCCCAGCGCTGCAAAACTCTCCTTCTTCCCTTTCCAGTAAACATGATGAAAAAAAGACATGCAATATAAATTTGCATGCACAGAGAGTGAAGGATCATGCAGTTTTTACAGACAAATTTGAAGATGAATTAGTCTTCGAGATACTGTCTGTTTAAGGATTATATTGTTAATAACCTAAATTTGACACACATTTTTTCCCCCCTTCAGTCACTACCTGCAAAGCCTCTCTGGAAATTATCGCTTATGAAGCGGTGTCATTAATAGCTTCCTGCAAGGTTTCTTTTAGAAGTGGCAGAAAGGTAAATAAAAATGAATTAATACAGCGTTTTGGGTTTTTAGGCAAAATATGCAAATACCTTACTGACAAAGCCTTAGTAGCATTAAAGGCTTTCAGATCCTATCCTCAGAGGCTCTGCTTGTGGAATCAGAAGCCTTTAGGCAACCTTTAACTTAGTTTACATGTAATACATTCTCTTTCTCCCTCTCCCATTCCACCCATAATGTCCTCTTGGACCAATTCCCTCTGGTGTAGTTTCCTGCTTCACGGTTCATGAATTTTATTTGCAATCAATAAATAAACCCATTATCAAGTTTTGTATTCTCATCATATATCGTCATTTCTCATAAACCATTTCACTGTAAGGGTCAGCTTCACTGAGCACGTGCCACTCACCTTTATAGCTCAGCAGAGGGCTGTCAGGTATATGGATGGGATGTGTTTGAAGATCTAATCAGATTTCAGTTGTAATGAACAATTATGAATAAGACTTTGCTACCATTCATCATTATTATCATTATTTTTAATACTATCCTGCTGTTTTGAGTTAGTGATCAGCACTTGAATACTCTCGGAGCCCCGGTCTGGACATATTCTTACAGTATGGAGCAGAGGTCCCCAGACCTACCCATATCATCAAAAAATGTTATTTCTGACGTAGAACATCACAGCATTTATCAGCTATTTGAGATAACTAAAGAAAAGCATCTTGCATGCTCCTTACAAGGCCCACTGTGGCAAATTATAAAACTTCTTGCCCACTGTCAAGTTCCCACCATGGCAAATTATAAAGTAACTAATTCTGAGAACCACTGACCCACCACTATGAACCCCTCCCGATACCTTTTGCAGATTTCTTTGGGCAGCATTAGTTTGGGCATGGCATGAAAAGGCAAGCCATCTTTGTGGTGATCAGGCCCTTGGACAGTTACTGACTTCTGCCATGAATTTTATCTGTCAGCCCAGGCAGAGTATTAAATGCTGGTGTCACATGCAGTTGTCAAATGACAGTATTACAAGGTCAACTGACAAATAATATTCTAACATAAAGACTCCAAACTGCCTACTTTGCTAACCTTGGACAGTGTGGAATCTTGTACACAAATGAAAAAATGAGTCTATTGGTGACCAAAATGGGTAGAAGCAAGCAGAGAGGGTCAAGGAAGTTGGAAGCAAACATTCCCAGCTAAGTGCACTTTCATAAGCACAGGAAAATCCAGCAGTACTTTGAACTTATCCTTGTAACTGACATCACTTCTGGGGGATGTAGAAGATAATATTACAACAGGACACCACATTACTACTGATGCCAATACAACTGCCAACAGCAGCAACAGTATTGTTACTCAGTAGTGGTACTAAGTAGTATCATAACACACTTTTAGGGAATTACAAGTAATGGTTTTGTTAGATTCATTCATTTATTACTCTTTCAAATGTTTTATCATCCTATAGACCTGACCAAAATAGATGGGGAGAAGATATTTTGAGCCAACACAAGAATCTCTCAAAGGAGGTACTTTGGATTTCCCACTTTTTAGGTGGATGTGTTGATTACAAGGAGATATCTCCCCGTGTAGTCTCTGTAAAAAAAGAAGGTTTGTGTTCATGGTCAAAGCAAAGGTCTAGAAGATTGTAGTGGTTTAATTTAGTTTAAAAAACCCCTTCCTCTTGTCTGCATTGGGACATGAATTTAAGAAATGGAAATAAATGCAAGACTATGTGACAAAGTATCTCGTTGCAGCATCACATAGCTGAACTAGTGCATGTTTGAGGCAATCCACACCTCAGCATCATGCCTTTAAAGCAATGCAGGAGTTTTTGAGCTTTGTATTCTTCTTTGTAAACTTGTTACTAAGCCAATGTTGAAGTTAATATTTATGGAGTTTGGGAAAATCGTTTTCAGGGTATGATTTCTGGTAATATGAATTTTCATATTCTAAGCAACTTGATTTTAACCTTAATGGTCCTAAGTGTACTTGGAGATTTTGTGCTGTGCTCACACCCATGCAAGTCAGTGTATCCCTGACACTGCCAGCCAGGAATGATGTATGCAAGGCAGGACTGTGGTGAAGTTCCATGTCCTGGGTTGCCCTGCTGTGACTCTGCCACTCAGTGCTCAAGCTGTTTGGCTGGTGTGAGTCCCTGCTTATCATGGGGAGCCACATCACTTTGGGTGTATGGGGATGTTTGAGCTGTGATACAAAGAAGCAGAGAAGGCAAATATCCTGCAGACACTTAATTATGAAGTTAAAGGATATTTCCTATCTCAAATGTCAGTTCCCACCCTCTGCTCTCATGGATGCTTTCTCTGAAGTGCATTGTGGATTCCTGTAAGTACAACTCACCTGCTGCAGCACAACATAGAGAAAACAGTAATGAAAAGGTCCTTTTAATCCTTCACAAAACTTCACTATTTGCTCACAAAAATATGCCAGCCATCATAGGCAGAAACTTACAGTCACGACAAAGGATTTTGCTGCTGTTTTTGTTTACATTTTTGGTTCACTTTTTATTGTTCCTAATTTGTCTAAGATATAACTCTACAAATTGAGCATATATAGAGCAGACTTCTGATTAGTTTCAGCAAGGTCACTGTTTCAACGTGGTTTTATCATCAGAAGGGAGGGTTACCATCATCTGACCTCTCACCCATGACCAGATTTGTTTAGTAAAGCATTGTTACAATTTCTTCTTGAAGGGTGTGTTATATAACTTGCTGTCAGACATCTGATATATTTTCTAATGTGTATACTTATTCAACAGCTGATTCTTTAAAGATATTGGGTAATTTGGATTGTATATATAAGTTTATGTGATGCACTTGATATTAAACCATGTTTCTTTGATTGTGAAACTCCATGTAGCTGTGATGTATCTTAGGCCAATGACAAGACTGTTATTTTGCCTGCAGATACCAGATACTAAGAGCATAAGAACTCTAGCAACATGATTTGCTTTTTTTTTGCCTTTCTGTTTTAATATTTGTGTAAGAAATGATAGTCTTACTTTCTCTTTCACCATAAAACACATGAGCAATCTTCTCTTCCAAACAGGGAAGACATGCTCCAACTATTTCTTTATACCCTTATAACCCTTATCTTCAAGTTATGCTTCTCTGTATTGACCTACTGTGTCTGCAAGTTATTTTTCTGAGCATGTCTGTGCTGCCTGTTACAGGGTCAAGGCCTTGAACAGAAGCCAAACTGTTTGTGGGGGGGCTCTTTCCTTTGTTTCTGTGGGTGTTTGCCAGAATATCTAAGTCCCACAGCAGCACTGACTGTGCTGAACTCTTCCAAAGCAACAACTCTCCCACCATACACAGACTACCACATTTCTGATTGGAGGACACAAGGGAACCATATGTGTATATATAGGATATAAGCAATAAGTCTCCACAGGGTGTAGATTAGAAGGCTCACTCTGTGCACCTTGGGTGTCCTCTGAGGCAGAAGGCCAAAGGTTAGTTTCCTGAGGGATGTCCTTGACTTCCTCTGGATCTCAGTGTTCTTGATGCATATGTTGTCAAACAAGCTCAAGACAGACTGTTGGGATCGATTTGCCTTCTCCTCCCAAACTAATGAGACCACTACTATGCTTACACCATTGAGGGAGGTATTTCCAGTCACTGAGGTAGAAAAGCTGGCAAAACATACTTAATTTATACTTAAACTGCTCTCAGCATTCACTTCTGAGAGCCTCTTTCCTCATCCTGCTAGTGTGTGCTGCTAACTTCATACCCACCCCAGCAAGCAAGGGGACATGGTGCAGTTCACACAGCTGCACCTTGTATTCCCTGACCCCACCTGTTGCAGAGGAAAAAGTTGCTTTTCTGGCATTAGTCAGTAGAGATGTCTATTCAGAGTAGACATATTTCATGGGAAACAAGATCCCGTATCTTAATGGGATGTTGGGAAAATTGTAGTTGACATAGCACCCACGCTGTCCAGCACCTTGGCCAAGGTGGGTATTTTCTTTCTGTACAAATGCAGCCAAAGGATTTGGCTGCATTTGTACAGAAAGAAAATACCCATACTGCCTTTTGACATAGGCAATGCAGCTGCAGCTCTCTCAGAAGCTGAAGGATAACATTCTGTTGAAAATGAGGGGTTTGCAATGTCTTTGTGATTTTGACTTCATCGCAGATTAATAGAAGCAAAACCAGTTCTCATCCTCGGTGACCACATTCACTTCTGCAGTAGAAACAGGCTAGGCAAGTGCAGACAAAAGCTTTTTTTCTCTCCAGGGGAGTTCTGGTTGAGACCCTGGGGAGGGATCTGGCCACTGATAAGTTATTGGCAAACCATCAGACCTGGTACAGCTAACTTCAGTGTTATCAGCGATTCCCATCTCTCATCTCCACATGAAGCAACCTTAGGTCGCATTTATATAGCAGGCCCCCTTTGAGTCTGTGTCCTGATTTAATATCAATCTAATATAGATTGGTTAGAGGTAGTCAGCATGGATTTACAAAAAGGAGGTCATGCTTAACAATCTTGATTCATTTCTCTGAGGAAGTGACAATGAAAGTGGACAGCGATGAAGAAGGAGACATAATTTACTTGGACTTGAAAAGGCTCTCGATACAGTGCCACATAACAGATTAATTTATAAGGTTAGCAAGTATGGGACTGATAGTAAAATACTCAATTGGATGTAAAATTGGCTTGGTAACAAGGCCCATGGAATGGCAGTAATGCTTAGAGATCATGCTGGGGAAGTGCTATGCACCCTGGGATGTGTGAAGACATTCTAAAGACAATAAGGATGGGCAAAGCCAAAACCAAAGGTGGTGGAAAAAAGAGGAAAAATGCTGCCAAAAAGAACACATGAAGGCTACAGTCTCATGAGAAGCAAATGATCATGCCAACGTGCAATCTGAAATTTCAGGTAATGTTCAGTGAAGAAAATTGTCCAGGAACTGAAGGGGCCCAAGTCAGGCACATAAGCTGCAGGTCCTGTAGCAAGGCAAAAGTATACAGAGCAGCAAGACCTTTCCTTTTAAATAGGAGAGAGGGCAAAACTTACAGCTTTTTCAAGGTGACAATGAGCAATAAATGGGAGGCATGTTCTCAGACACTGATCTTATCCTGAAAAGTCCAAGATCCCTTGGTCCTTGCTATAAGGATGAATCAAAGCATTTAGGTTGTGTTTTCAGCTCAAAGCAATCTTCGGAGAATCCTGGTTCTTTCCATTTTTTATGATCTAAGGAGACTGGACTTCCTGAGATGAAATATTTTTTTGTCACTATCCTGCAAGATGCTACCTTACATGCTGTAATAAAGCAGACAACTGGGTAGAAGAAAGAAATGAAGTACAGGAGAGTCATCAGAGGATGCTAAGGGACCTCAGAAGTTCACAGTACTGAACAGAAATTGAAAGTTGGTTTCAGTGTACACTTAGCTCTTTACAGTGTAAACTTTCCCATCTCTTGGATGATATTAAAAGAGGGTCTGGGGAAGCTGTACTGGTGACACTGATGTGCCATTACGTAGTACTGCTGTCAGTTTAAGAAAATACAAGCTTTGATGTCCAGCAGAGTTTCCATCATTGCTTTCCTGTAAAAGGCCCAGGCTGCCAGGCCCACTCCCACAGACCATGGGTGAGAAGGAAATCTTTGCCAGCCTACCTATGCCTTTGCCTAACTCACCACCTGTTTTAAAGGTAGGAATCTCTGGATGGATCAGATTATGCAGCTTGGGAAAACTGGGAAAGGCTTTTTAATGAAACAAAAAAGAGCTGCTCTCTTAGAGTGTGTCTGGTATGGTACAGAATTAGAAAAGAAATTATGCAGGGTAACAATTAGCCTGACTCATTGGTCAGTGGTTCATGCTATAGGCTGTGCTTTGTTATTTGATTATAAGTATTGGCTCAAAACTTTGGTCTTGAAGCCATTAAAGTCATTAGTCAAGCTCTCATTGATTAGAGCAAGACCAAGACTTGACCCTTTGTGGCTGTTCAAAGGACAGAGATAAACTTTTAAATCAATCAAGAGCGTAGACTCATTCTGCTGGGGTCATATGGTTAATACATCCTGTTCCTGTCATTTCTGCTATAAATCTGTGAATGCTTTTAAAGCAAGAGGAAAACCTGATTCCTTTCCTTTTGCCAGAAAATGTTATGTTCCCTTTTATTGCAAACAAGAAAAACACAGAGTCCTTCTGCTAAGGAAAATTGTAAGGGGAAAGGTAATCTCAATATTTCTATGTCTCTAGAGTTAGTGAAAAGTAATTTGAGAGAAAGTACTAGGCAATACAGTCTCCTGTCTGCAAAGCATGCAAACCTCCCACTGACATCCCATAAACCTTTGTTGGGTCCTGATGATCTTTTTGCCCAAGCATTAAGCCAGTACCCATTGTATTGTTGGTGTCTACAAAAAGATCCCTTATTTTCCACATTGCATCTAGTCTACACAGCTCCTACAAGTTGAGAAAAAACTTACGACTTCCTACAAATGTAATCAAACTCATCGTTATTGACTTCATCTGCTTGGCTTCAGACCCAAGTCACTAAGCTGTCTGTATTTACTTCTAGAGTATGATACTTCTAGAAATGTGAAATACATAGTATGAAAAAAATCTGAACTACTCTGAGTTTTTATTTTGCTGAAAGACCCATCTCATGGTTATTATGGAAATAAAAGCTGTTCTTCCACTCTCTCTTGCTGACTTTAGGATTCTGAACAAAACTGTAGGGGAGAACACCCAACCTGATTCAGATCAATTAAAAGAAGTACCCTGAATCCTTGGCTTATCTCATGTCCTATTGCTTTCAAAAAGATCTTGTTTGGTCCTGTTAGGGCCATGAAGTTGAGCAGAAGTCTGGAGAACCTTTTCTATGAGGACAGGCTCAGAGAGCTGGGGTTGTTCCACATGGAGGAGGCTTCAGGGAGACGTCCTAGCAGCCTTCTAGTACCATACGGGGGTTTATAAAAAAGGAGGGAGAAGGACTTTTTTATACAGACAAATACTGACAGGACAAGGGACGATGGTTTTAAAAAGAAAGAGGGCAGGTTTAGATTAGATGCTAGGAAGAAATACTTTACTCAAAGAGTGGTGAATCACTGGAACTGGTTGCTCAAAGAAGTTGTGGACAACCCATCCCTTGAAGTGTTCAAGGATGGGTTGGATGAGGCCTTAAGCAACCTGATCTAGTGGGTGACACCCCTGCCCATGGGAAAGGGTTTGGAACTAAATGATCTTTAAGGTTTCTTCCAACCCAAACCATTCTATGATTCTATGATTTGCTGAAAAAGTGTGGATGTGATTTGATAGATTTTATGAAAATAGCTCCTAATTCTCACTTATGAAAAGATTAAAGAATAGGTGAGAGAGAAAAAAAAGGCCTTTATTATGCATGTATACCTAGGTATCACCCTGCCCAGTCTGAAAGCCCAACTAGCTTTCAGGGGTAGCAGATCTGAATGTCTGTGTGCATGCATGTGCATGTTTTATAAAGGATTTGATCTTACCTGAGCATCTGTGGCTCTGGTGACATCCCATTTGTTAACATTTCTGTAGGCTCTTCAGTAAACTCACTGGATAGATGACAGTTCATTAAATTAGTTGACAATGCATATCCAGTCTTTCCACCCTCCTCCCCCAGCCCTAAAATGAAAATAAAGAAATTATGATGGTAAGAAGGGAAAATACTATGCAAATAGCTCTGAGAGCACTGACACATTTAAACTAATGAATTTCCTAGAATCATAACAATAAATGTGCTGTCAGGGGCATTGCATTTACTCCAGTGACACGGCCACTGTGCAAAAGCACCAGTGCAAGCTGTCAGAGCTGATTATTTACTCCTGAAATATTTTTCTTTCACTGTAACTTCTCAGAGTCATGAGGCTTCGAAAGAGCCCTTTTCCTCTTGCAACCCTTCAGCTAGCTTTTAAATACCTGCAGACATCACACTGCAAAACAAGTGGGCTACCAACAAATTTTCTAGAGATGGCACTTACTGAGATCAGTTGTTTTGGGAAATGTTCTTTGATGACATGACTCGAGAACGTTTGCTCAACTTCCTGCACGGCAAAGAGTTCTTCCTCAGATATTACAAATATAGCAGCTAGGCCTACCCCAAAGAGCCCTTTTCAAAGGGCTCAGCATTTTCAAGAAGTTGATTTTGTTTTTTAAAGTTGCTGCAGATAACAGAGATAGATGAGTGCAACAGCATCACTATGAAAACCCTCCATGAATGGCCTTTCCATAATTTTCTTTAATACACAAACTTCCTCCTTCAACTGCAAATCCTAGAGCATTCTATTAAGTTTGACTGTCAACTCCATGCTCTGATGCATATGTAGGCAGTATGGTTGAGATATAAAACCCCCTTGTAATAGCTCAGAAATGCCCCTCTCAAGCCCCTTCTTGGAACTGGTGTCTTTAGTAATACTGCTTAACACTTATTTGGAACAGGCATGTTATTCTTCCATTAAGCTTTATTCTGGTCATTCTTTCAGTCTGCATTTAAATTCTGTTTTCCTCTCGGTTGGCATTGGCAGCCTTAGCTACCTCATAAACAAGATGCATTGCCAACTGGAACACGCAAGCAGAGCTGAAAGCAGCACTGCTAACCTCTGCTTCTTTCTACCCCCTGCAACTTGGAGTTGTATCAAACTCAATGCTTGGAGCCTGGGAAGTGGGCATCCTGAACTGCTTGGAAGCTCAAAGAGCCTGACTTCAATCTATTAAGGTACTGAGCTGGCTCGCTGAGCTATAATTGTGCACACTTTTTTTTTTTTAATCAGCCCAGCAAGCCAGATTCACATGCTCTTCAGCTGAGTTTATCTTTCACAGTAAAGAGTTGTGCTGCAAACTGTGAATAGACAGTTTTACTCAGCATTTATAAGACAAGCAGAATTTGACCCAGAATGACTAGCCCAGTAGCATTAATTTCTAAGTGGAAGAAGAAAAGAGATTAGGCACACAAAGTTGCTTAGCGATTTTTGGCTATTGGCAATTTTGCATTCTTAGAGACTGCATACTCAGCTATAACAAAAAAAATTATGGGATTTGGAAATAAGTGTCACAGGTGGGAGAGGCACTGTAAAGAAAGGCAATGAATGAAGAACTGCAGTGGGTGAGAAGGCTTCCACTCCCCTCCTGTCCCACCCCCAGCCCGTCCTCTGTACATGCGGCAGCAGCCACAGAGTCGGCACACAGCAAGGGGTACCTGGGGAAGCATCTCCTGTGCCTGAGCCTCTCTCTGCTTTTCACTGCAGAGACCAAAACCACTTGCCCTGGGCCATTTTTTTCCCCCCAGAGTTTATACAGGTTGCTCCCTTTTTAAGGCCAGCCACTGTGTGTGGATATCTATGTAATAAAAATTGTACTTGACCTTTTTCCCCCCCTCTCATTTGTGGGACGAAGGCTTTTTGCCTTGTCAGTTCTGCACTGGCAAATGTTTCTATCCTCAGTTGGTAAGGCAGAATGTCTAGCAGCAGGATACCAACAACTTACAGGTTGCCACTCTGGGGAAAGAAAGGACACATTTAAAAGAATCAGCAGCCTTAGGTAAGAGATATGTGACTGAAGAGTTTCACTGTAACACTGTAGAGTACAAAAATGAAAATATAAAGTGCATTTTAAATGATTAATGTACAAAAGCTGACCTCTTCCAGTGTGCATTAATCAAGGAAAAAATGCACACTTTCTATAGTGGTTAATGTTGCAGGTCCATTATTCAGCTTTGATAATGTGCATAAAAATGCTCAATATGACAATGAGTTGGGGTAGCTGAGAATTTAGAATGGTGGCAAGTTTGTTGTAGTATTTGGATTAGCATTCTTAACCTACATCTTGACAGCTTCCTTTCTTCATTTCACAAGTGATAATAAAATCTTGCTTTTTCCTCTTTCATTTTTTGGTTATTTTTTCTATGGTATTTTAGTTATTTTTTTTCTTTTTTCTTTTTTTTTTTTTGTTTTAAATACAAAATGATTAAAAAATACCTGCTCAAACAAATACTACCAGCATTCATTAGTCAGGATGGTTATATGTAAAAGAAATGATGCCAGATAGTAACAAATCCAAGAGAAGTTTATTATGAAAATGGCACCTGCGGGATGAAAAAAAATTAAGTTACATAAAGACAACCATGTATGACATGTATGAGAATCTACAAAAGTATAAAAAGAACCCTGTTGTAAATGAAGTATGTACATTTCTGATTTGCAGCATTATCAATGATCAATGAAAAAAATGTTTCAAATAAGCCAGGCACTCAAGAAGTTAGATTCGGTTAGCTTAACACAAAATAAATGTACCATAGCTGTCACTTTTTAACATTTTAATTTTTTTATATTGTAGAGTTGGTAACACTGCTAAGATTTATACGAACAGAATCCCTTTCCCCATTATTCAGCTACTTGGCACCAGTCTCCTCATAAAAGATTTCATATATTTGTACAAGAAATAGTTAAAAACACAGACACAGTCTTCACAGGTAATGAAGTTTTTTTTTCATTTTGTAATTTTAAACACTATGGATTTAGACAGCAGCTGTGATTATCTGTTAGTTTAAATCACCAGAAATCATTTTGACACAACACAGAAACATTTATAAAAAAAACCCAAAACAACAACAGCTGTCTAGCTGTTCTTTGTAGCTGATAGGTGCAGTCCTTTGATTGTTCCATAGCTAGAGCAGAGCTTCCAAAATTAAACTTTGAATTTCCCAATCAGCTTTCTCGCCTTTTTCAGACCTACATAAATCCTTCCCAATGAACCTTTAAAAGCTCATTAATTAAATTTCTAGCATCCAATTCCTTTTTTGCTATCACTCCTCTGTGACTTGGACCTACCTCTCAAATTCAAAGCTACCGCAGAAATTGACTCAACTCAGTGAGTGATGAAAAATTCGAAGGACAGCTGAGTTAATACATTAGCATTGCACACATAAGCGAATATATATGACAATTCTAACCTCAGTTTCCTTTTAAAACAATGCCAGTTGACCTTTGAAAGAGTTTCCTATCTCACTGGTAATTGCTCTACATATTGCTCTGCCAGCCTACCTAGGAGAAAACCAAAGAAATGCACCCTCTGCTTACAGTTCGAGCACAAGGACTCTGGGAATGTTAACAACTGAGGCTATATGGCGTCAATTTGCTTAATATATCTGAGCATTACTCTGTAGTGCATTGTGGGGTACACTGGAAGAGTAAGTCATACCCAGAATTCCTCTGTGGGAAAAATGGCTCCATTAACCTTGAGCTAGTTAAGAGTCTTTTATCTCTGAGAGTGAAGAAGAGAGAACGAGAGAGCGAGAGAACAAGAGAGGGGAAACGTGTGGAGGAGGAGGGGAGAAAGGAAGGGGGGGAGAGAGATTTGAGAATACACAACAGCAAAGCAACAGCAGAAATTAAAAGGTATACAGACAGTGGAAGCAGCATAAGGTGACATTACAGAGGAAGGCCACCACACAAAAACCACTAACCCCCAAGAATCACTGGTTCACTAGGACTGCAGGAATGGGACTTTACCACTCCGGACTAGAGATAAAGCACAGAGAAGACAAAGGACAAAACAACTACATTAGCTTAGTATATACTGCATATAGTAACACACATTGAAACTGCAATGGGACTGACAGCCAAGGACACTTACACATTGTACACATTACAGTTCTCACATCTGTTATTAGATGCCTTAACAAACAGCTGCCAAAGATGGAGTGGAAGAAGAATTTATATTTGACAGTCATTTGGAGTGTTTGACACTACACTGTGATTTCTGGCAACAAAGACAAAATAGGAGATTTCTTTTCTTTTACTTAATGTGCAGTTTTCAGTTGTAGTTATCTATTTCAAGCTTATTAACCCATCCTTTAGTTTTAAAACATATTGGTTTCAACACTAGAAATAAGGAAAAAGAAAACAACAAAAAAATACCCAAATCAAAGAACAAAAAAGAAATTTACAACCTTCCCTCTATAATATTAAATGAAAACCAAAATAAAACATGTTAAATAGTTCTTCTGTTTTTTTTTTTTTTTTACCATGAAGTGTTATTTGATGTTGTAAAATTAGCCTCAGTTACACTGAGAAAAAAATAAAGCAAAACAATATGCACCTAAGAAACTGCTCCTCGCGTCAATTAAATTGAGTTTTTTGTTTTTAAGCTCTTTTTGAAAAAGGCTTCCTGACCCATTTAAATTTGATGTGAGGCTATGCTTGTTAGTTTGGAGGTAACAAATTTTAAGTCCTGCAGCAAATGTTAATGAGGGCTTTTGTCTTAACTAACCAAGGAGACTGCAGCACCCCACTATAAACCAGTACGGAACACATTCTTTCCAAAAAACCCAGCCCACAAGCTGCATATTGTATGAAGACGTTACAGATTAATAAATGATAGCACCATGGTTTTAGAAATTAAGTTAAAGTTTCTGTAATTAACATTTAGTCCAACTTTTTAACATTCTAGTCACAGGCCAGAAATTAACTTTTTAAGAACCCAAATTATTTTATGTGCAAGTAAGAAAATCTTAACCATAAAAAGAGAATTAAACTCTGCATAAAATTCTAAAATACTATCCCCTATTTTAAAGGAATTAGGAACAAAACCCCCTTTTCATTTGACTTAGTCAAACAGGGCACATTGTTTATGCTTGTCTCTTTTAATCTTGATCATATCAAGATCATTTTGAAGTAAAACCAATGGTTGTCACTTTAAAATCTCTTTACCACAACACTGAGTATTCTATGGCAGAGGCATACACATATTAAAGGCATCTTAATAAAGATGCAAAGGAAAAAACACACATCTTAGAAGAAGACAAAATGGCAGGCAACTGGTACTTCGACTCTCTGAAGGCAAAAATAAAAAAATATCTTTACATTAAAGAATAAGTCAAGTTAAAGAGAAAGGGAATGAAATGGGGACCATCATATTGAGATAATAAGCTGACCTGCTCAAATTCAAAGTGCTAGAATTAAAGGTCTAAATTAAAACATAGTCTATGCCTCAGAGTATAACACTGAACACAGTATGTGGTCATATTTCAATCCTCTTTCCGTTCCAGAGTCTGTGTAGTGTGAATGCCATTGCTGTACACAGGAAATGGAAGAGTGGAAAAAAGTCCTTCGGCAGTTGTGAACACATTCCCTGCAGGCATTTGGGTCAGACTGGCCCCGCTCACAGCACTTCCAAACGGTCCCGACATATTGAGTCGGTGAACGTGGTGGTAGAGCATTTCCATCGGTGTTTTAGGATCCAGACCAAAGCTGGGGCTGTTAACATCAACAAAGTTAACAGCATGGGTGTTGGGGAGGAGGTTGCCCTGCATGGCTAAAGTAACTTCAGCTGGAGCATACCGAATAGTGCCAGTGGTGTAGACCCTCTGAGCAGCAGTGCTGGTCGCAGCAAGGGTTCCCGTTACCCTGTGAACCAAAGGAAGCACCACATTGCCCGCTTGTAACCTCTGAAGGGCTTCCAGGTCCCCAGTGTACAACAAAGAGTTGGACGCTGTGGGACCTCCTGGATGTTTGTCCCTTGGAGATGCCGAAAGTGGGGGTGACAAAGGGTCAGAGGACACTGGAGCCAAGGCCGAGTTGGATGAGGTGCTGAACTGAGTTTTACGGCTGGCAGTATTTTCAGTCCCTGGCGGGGTGAGAACAGAGTCTGGAATGGAGACATGTAAACTACTGCTGGCTTGGGGGGAAGGGAAGTGCTCAGAGCTGGGGGGCTTGGTCATACTGTAGGGTGATTCATTCCTTGAGATTTCCCTGTTGGGTGGGTAATTCCAAATACTGCTATCGTTATCAAAATTGATAGGTTCTGAGATTTCTGTTTTAATTTTGAGCACTGAGGCACTGTTTGGTGACGAGAGCAGCTGGGGCTGGTCCACCAAAGCTGAGTCAAGTCCATTTGGACTTGAGGTGCTTGACAGCCTTCTCCGGGTCATGCTGCCTCCCTTTTGCTTTTTTCTCCTCTTCTTCCTCTTCTGATGTTTGCTGGAAGACTGGGCATTTACTTCACCTGCACTGTCTGAGTCCTTGGCACTGTCGGAGGTCAGTGATTCACAGTTCTGCAACCGCAAGTCTGACTCACTCTCAACATAGCGCTCCACCTTGATCTGCATAGAGCCAAGAGTGCCAAAACTGTCCTCAGGGGCCTTTTGATTCTCGAAGTCTGAGTTTTCAAAGCTGTCATCACTGTCCCTGCTGTCCTGGTTGCTGGAGCTGTTCCCATCCTCATTACAGTTCATTTCATTATCTGACTGATTTCCTGACTTTTTCCTGTCGGATTCAGGGTCTTCACTGTTTTCTGACTGGTTTCCTTTCTCATCTGACTTTGAGTTCTCATTGTCCTCTGGAGCAAAATGAAAGTGAAACAAGGCATTAGAATAGGAACATAATAGTATAATCCGAGTCCAAAGTTCTACCTACCAATGAGATTGAATTAGCTTTAACCATTTTTTGGCAAAAGACATTTTCTTCTCTAGAGCTGCGTATTTTTTTAAGTGTTGTGTTGGTCAGGAGAGTTTTGATCACCATGAATGTCTCTGACTCAGGAGTGTTAATGCACTAGCAGCCTATGTTATATGACTGGACCTGGATTGAGGGGGCCTTTTCATCTGCTCACTGGACAAGAATCATGTTGACAGCAGTGAGCACAATGGCATTGTAGCTATGCCATCCAAAGAGGAGTCAGTGAACAACCCCATTATCACTGTTATGTTCTGGTGATTGTTTTTTCACATCTGTGGTTCTCCTACAGTGGGCAGGCGTCCACGTATAGCACTATTTACTAATGAAGATTCTAGTACTCTCATCTCATTTTCCTCTGACCATTACCACTTCTGAAGTGGCATGGAGTCTCTGGCTGCAGTGGAATTACTGCTGATTTCCTCCTGTGTGAGACAAGAAGCAACTCATATGTATAAATATGAATGAATGAATAAACCAGTTCAAATGAATGAATAAACCAGTTTATTGTTAAAACAATTTTGCTGTGTTGCTAGACTGTCTTCTCACATTCTCCTGAAGGACAAGAAATATTAAAAAAAATACAGAAAAAATAATCAGCCAGTGAATTAAATTCTTTATTGATCCAAATAATCTAAAGACCATTGAAAATAGCACAGCTACAGCACTGAGAAGCTGTCACTCTTCTTGCCTGAATTCATTTAATTATAATTCTAATACGGGTGAGATAAACACTCTAGCCCACTGGACTTGGAGAGCCAAAGCAGCTTTGAGACTGAATATGCTCCATTATCACACTATGTTTGAAAGGGTCATGAAGGGTTTCAGGAAACCCTGTCCTTTACAGACCAGCCAGAAATCTTTTGTTGCCTAATGAAAGACGTTTTTCACTCATCAGAGCCAAGTACTACCCTTTTCAATATCCTTGTTTTAGGTGGAGAGGGGAAGGGCCAGTTTGCCTAAAAAGATATTGGTTACTTCTGGAGCCATGTCAACACCAAACTATTTCCCAGAAGTGCTGAAGGTTGGTTTGACAGGAAAGCTGCCTGAGCATTCAGGATGCTACACTTCACGAGTCACTTAGTGGGACTTTTGCTTGTGTGAGCAGCAGCAGAAAGACACTTCCTTTTGAAAAATAAAATCTACAGGAACAAAGCAGCAGCTGTACACCCCTAAGTCTCATCCAGCTTTTTGTTCCACCTAGGTTTGAATTTCCCCTTCATTTTTTTCTTCCTTTTTTTGAAGATGCTTTCTTTTAAGGCCATGGTTTCTAGCTGGGGAAGAGTGGTCTTAGAGTGAGGTGGTATAAAGGTGTACAATATTTGCCTGGGCTTATATCACAGCTTGAACTGAACTTGTTTGTTTCATCCAAAATACTGTTTCAATTTCAGGTCCTTTGGCATTTCTATTTAATTCCTTTGTAATAAACAAGCCCCTGTGTCTTCTGTCTTCCCAGAAGACCGCCAGACATCTCCTTTTGAGATGTAGATATCTATGCACCTTTGGAATGCTGTCTTGCTCTGCATCAGCTTTAGAAGTCATGAACATGCATGTACTTCTCATGTTCTCACCTGGAGAAACTCCCAGTGCATATGGGAAATGCAAACTGTTCTCCACATATGTGTTATTTGGCTGTTTAGGAACAAGACAGCATAAAGGAAGCACTGGGAATGGATGAAGAAATTCCCAATGACACTGGTCAGCAAGCCTGACTTAAACAATGCTGTCAAAGGAGAAAAAATAAAAGCAAAAGATGAAAGAGANATAATAGCCTGATCCTCTTCCTGCTTTTTCTTGATTTATATCACTGTGATCCATTTTCTCTAGACTGTTTTTGGTTGTTGTCATAGATATGAGAGAAAAATCATCTATCTATGATCTATAATCTATCTATGATTTCCTTCCTTCCTTCCTTCCTTCCTTCCTTCCTTCCTTCCTTCCTTCCTTCCTTCCTCCCTCCCTCCCTCCCCAGCTGAGTTGTTCCTTTACTTCTTGGACTACAGGAAAACACACTTCTTGCAAGGCCAGATGATTTGCACCTGTGCCTAGGTACCCATTGTTAAAACTAACAGGGAATGTGTGAGCCATCTGTGTGCACTGGACCATCTGTAGGAGTGACTTACACACACAGCTTGACAAATACACTCAGCTTTTAAAAAACAGCTGAAGTCCTAGACTTAAAGAGGTTAGAAACAAGTTCTTGAACCCACACATTTTAATTAAATATAACTTTTAACTCAAGAAAACTCTCAATTTTTTCAATCTTCACTGACCCCTAGTGAGACTCTTCAAGAATGTATTTATACAGGGAAAAGAGTCATAAAGATTGACAGTAGAGACCTCTGTAGAATGTCTGCCTACTTTGGAAAGAGAAGAACTTGAATTTTATCCAACAGTTGCAATCCTAAGTCCTCTGCACAAGGCATAATATCTGTTCATAATCACAGCTGGGAAATCAAATATGTAGTTTGGTGCTACAAGAATGCAAGATTGCATGAAGAAAGTGAAGAGAAATTCTGAGGAAATGGAAATGCTAAGGTCATGAAAAGATTTTGCTAGTGTTTTTCAATTTAATTTTATAGGGTTTTTTTTGTTATAATAGAAAAATACTTGAGAATTAAAAGCAACTGGAGAGCTGATTGTGTGGCTTTCATGATATGAACCTCTTGTGTGTGTAAAGGCACACCATGTGTGTTACCTGAGTTGTCCTTTGAGTCCGATTCAGAGTCAGAGGTCTCCGAGGATTCTGAGGTTTTCTCTGGCAGATGAGGAAGTTGTGCAATATCCATTGGAGTGTCCTTGTACTCTGGGTTACTGAAGAGGATATAGCAAATATAAACACAATTGGATGATTTGCAGTTTCATGATTTTTTCCTCTTTTCATATCAACGTTCAGGAACAAAGAACATAAATAGGAAGAACAGCAGAGTAAACACAGAAACATATATTTTTGGCTTCAGAGTTTCACAGCAGGGATTTTGTGAAGGTTTATTTTAATACTGCAGTCAAATACTTTTATTGACCAAGTACTAAACCTTGTTTGATTCTAGTGAAGTTTTAGAGCTATCAAAGCATCCTTGCTGAAGTGGGACATCATTGCTTGTGTGATATCTAGCAGTAAAGCTACACTGTGTAATCATCCAACAACAAAATATCTTGATTTCTATCCCATTACTGTGCCTGGGAGGACAGAGAGGGTGTTTTAACTTTTCCAATCTGTTTCTCTCCCACTGGCAATGTCTATTAGAGTTATTTCTGTAGAAATGTTCTCTATCAACCTTGCCAGAGTCCTTTCAATACCTGTTTTCCTCAACATTTTTCTCAACAGTTTTCTACATTTTAATCAAGCATATCATACATGAAGTTATTAAGGAGGTGCTCAGCTAGGGCTAAAGAAGTGACCACTGCTCCAAAGAATCTGGCCAAAAGAAGTGACCACTGCTCCAAAGAATCTGGCCAAAAATTAGATAAAATAGGTTACATATTTTTTAAACATTGCACACATACATCTACATCAGCAAGAAACCAAAAACAACCTCTCTAACTATGTGACAGATGCACATGTGCATGTTAAGATGCATATGTTAGGGATAAAGAACTGTCAACACACCCATTATAATCATATCTTCATCTGCTCATGTGGTGCTCACCTGTGACTTGTTAGCAATGAACATGACTGCAATCTAAAAAAGCTACACTGCCAGAGAAATGGAAGAAAACTCCCACTACACTATGCTTTTGCTTGCTTTGTACCTTTTAAAACATGTTCCTTTCTTAAATGCATGGGAATGCAAGGGAACAGATGGAGCTAAATGTAAGTGGTAGCAAATACTAAAAACAACAGAGTCTTTAATAATTTTAAATAGGTGAGCATTTCCATGCAGTTGAAATTCAAGTCTGGGTAAAACAGAAAATCCACAGTCCTGCACAGAACAATATCAGGCAGCACTGGGGGTGCCTGACACACTATCACAATGACAGTGTACTCATATTCAGCCTCTTAGAGTGTACTGTGAAAACTCAGAAACACAGTTCACATTGAGATGCCACGTTACAATTATCATCTTTATGTCTTTGTCCTGACAAAGTGACTTTATTCTGTTGCATCCCAGGGCAGTCCCCAAATTTGCCCCCTCCAAGCAAAAGATGTTTGAGGGCTTTCACACTGTGAATAACAAGTTGCTAGAACAAGAACAGCATTAATCCTCCCTGTCACTATAATTAGTCTATCCTTTTACAGACAGCTGAATCATACTTTCTAATGCATGGAAATGTATACAGACCAGTACTCCTGCTAAGAGTAGACCTAATTATGCCTTGATCTGTTATTAAAATATTATTTGGACATTTGGATCTTTTGTGGATTCCAGTACAAGGAGAAATCTAAATTAAAAAAACAAATTCAGTGAAGATGTTAATATTTCTTTAACAGGCTGGTGAATGGAATACACTAGAAAAATCAGGTTCTGGGAGAGACCTGGGGAAGACTGCACTGCTTTTTTTGTTAGGTATATTCTGCTTATAGAGAAAATTATTTTGTGGGATATTGGTCGACTAGGTTCACCTATTGTCTGGAAAGCCACTAAGGGGACAGAGGCAGCTGTTCATAATTGTTATGGACAACTTTTACAGCTAGAGCTGGAAATATGAGGACATTTCTGGGCATTTTGCAGCCCTGTTAAGGACGGGGCAGTGAAGCTGTACTTCCAGTTCAGAATTGTCAGCCTTAAGCTCACCTCTTGAAATGCTTTATTCTGCCTCACACTTGCAAAAAAGAGACAAAAAAGTAGCAAGATAAGGATATCTTCAGAAAAGTCTGTGCTCAATCATATCAGGCCAAAAAATTGCAAGTCCCAGTGAAAACTCCACTGCCGTGCCAAGTTTCCCACAGTACCCCTTCAATGCTCTCCTGCCAGGGGTTGCTTCCTTCTCTTCCCCAAAAGGGGAATCAAAAGCATTTCAACATGCAAGTTTAGGCAGGCACAGTCTCTTCAGGGCTTGCTGGACTTGGCATAATAAGTCACAGTCTAACCCCTAGACATCACTTTGAACTCTCATGGCATCAAAGGGAATTTAACAAACCATGACAAGCAACTTAAAAGGAGAACAGGCCAGAAAATGACAATTGCATTTCATGACAATCTCAAGGTTTCAAATTTTATTTGTTTGTTTGTTCTGCTTTGGAATGAAACAGAAAATCTCCCAATCTTATTGGACATTTTCACAAAACAGAATGTGTTGAAAGGTATTTTCAGATGAGAAAGGTCAGGTTTATAATTCAATGTCTCTCAGTGACTGTTGGTTTTCCCTTGAGCTCTGAAACCAGTCCTTTAAAAATACTTTGGTAGAACAGAATTTCTCAGGGAACAGCCTTTCATTCAAGCCATTACTACTATTTCTACTTAAAATAGTTATAATAGCTTACAATAGTACTTTATATTACTTTTGTTTTAAAATCCTATTATGCATTTTTCAGTGTGAATATTATCTGATGCTTATAGGAACAACAAAGTAGCTTGAGCATTTTTTTTGTCCGGAGAAAGTTCCTCTCTCTGGAGTGAAGTGGAAAATGCCTTTCAGAGATAACTTATTTTTTGGCATACCAGCAGTTTGCTTCCCTGCCTTTTTAATATCCACATAAAAAAGTGCCAAAACACTTCACACCAGATTTTATAAAACATCTACTGGAAGTTGGTATGGATAATTTTTATCTTTGAGTTCAGATTGAGTAGATTTCAGGGCACGCAATAAAATGGCAGAGGGTTTATTTCAAGACTGAGGCAGCATGATAACTCAAGAATATTCTCATGTGCTGAGATAGGACAGATGCCTCAATAAACTGTAACAAAATGGCACAGCTTTTGATATGGACTACGTGAAAAGTTGTTCTTAACTTTCTCTAGTAGGCTGTTGTTTTTCCCTAGACCTCTCACCGACAGAGACAAGCAACAGAGACAGCAGTTCAAGCAAGAGAATTGACTGGGAGACCTACCTAAGGAGGTAATTGACCCAAATGATATTCTTCTCACTTGCGTTCTTGGCATTGACAGCTATGGTTGCACTAGATTGTATCCAGATATAACCTCCGTTCTTCTGCATCCAGCGGTAATACTTTGTTACACACTGACCCTTATTCAGCACTGACAGGAAAACACAAACAAAACACAAGCAAGATAGAGTACATGTTAGAATTGTGCTAAAATGACCTTCATTGTACAATGTGCCACAAGTGTAAGCAGAAGATACTTGGCTTCCTTTGGATTTAATGCCAGTGAGATGACAAACAGGATCTGAAGTTCAGTATTACTAGTTACACATTTTACAAGTTTATAAAGTGTAATTTTAATCTGCTATTGGAAACTCTAGTGGAAGAAGAAAAGTAAAAAAACCCCAACTCTACAAATCTCTCTGGTTCTCAGAATACTTATTGCTGTGTGGACATTTCCAATGCATTCAATGTCAAACTGCAAAAAAAGAAAAGGAAAAAAAGAGGCAAATTTATATGTGATTTATTCATAGCTCCTAGGTAGACCTCTTTGAGATTCTGGATATTTGAAAGGTTTGGGAAGATACTCTACCCCTGCTGCTTTGATCATTTCTCCTCATTGCAGGCAATATCAACCACTGAACTTATACATCTGTTTCTTTGATCTTGTCAAACAGAATTTACAGTTCTCAGATGAACCAAATCTCCACTGGTCATAGGGGGAAAAGTCTTTGGAGAATTTACTTTCTACCAGAGCAAAGTAAATCCACCAACAGGCTGAGAGGGAGGCCTAAGGGAGGCACAGAATGGCTTGGTAGGAGCCAAAGAGTGACAGCTCTGTCCAATGCTTGAAATCTGCTAGGAAACAGAGAAAGAAGTAAAAGCAATCAGTAATGTGAAACGGTGCTATTAAATGCTCACAGCAACACGGCTTAAAATTACAGATGTTTAAAGTAATACCTCAGCCACAATATCGCCAAGTTGAAACGGATTTGTTTTGTAGCTGATTCTTCCATGTCAGGAGAAGGGAATCAAAGGCAAATCTTTCAGGGGAAGGGAGCAGAACGGTTTTATAAAACCCGTAAACTACACAAAATCTGTGCACGCTTGCTGCTGGAGCCCTTTCCCTCCCTGCATTCCCGGCTATTCCCACAAAGCTTCGTGCACTAGAGGGCAGTGTGCCTTCACAGTCACCGCCGGCTTTTGTCATGTCCTTGTCTCCGTCTGCTAAAATGAAAAACCTCTAACTGCTGTAATAAATTTGGCTAAATTAGCTGCTAAATGGTTATCTCAAGTAATATGTATTTGCATTAATCATCTTGCTCTAAACCAGAACAAGCCAGAGTCCTAAAGACGTAGTAAATTCATATTGTCCATTTAATTACGGCTAATAAGTGCTTCATATACAATAGTTTCATGAAGTACTTTTTTTTTTTTTTCTTTTTTTTTTTTTTTTTTTTTTTTTTTTTTGAGGAAAGGGAAAAGTCACTTTGGAAAAGGATAAGTATTTCAGGCAGTTAAAGTTCCTACCATAAATGTGACAAATGACACTTTGGAGCTTTCAAGTTAACCAAATGTCCATACCCCCAATTATACATATGAATGTATCTACATCTAAATCTGTGTACAGCAGATATCTGCAGAAAAAGATGTTTACAAAGGCAGCCATACAAACAGTGATGCTTCCTTACCTTGGAGGTATCCCCCAATCCACACTGCAATTTTTCAACTACTAGAGAAAAATATGTAAAATAGTGCCATGTAAAGTGAATGTGAAGTGCAAGTTATGTTCAGCTCTAATATAAACAAATATTTTTATCTGGGTCTTGTTTTTCAGCAGCCTCTAGTGAACTAAGTTTGTTTCTAGCAGACATCAATATTTCCCTAAATTTTTACTTTTGTATTTCAAGCTCTAAATATTCTACTATGATAATTCATTGTCTTCAAAACCTCATTATACAGCAGAATAAAGATAAAATATGAACAACTGACTAACCAGCATTTCTGTCAAACCAATGTTGTAAGCCACTTTAGAAAACAATCTCACATAAATTATCCCAACTTTATCAGTTATGAAGAATAAGGGAAGAAAAGCACTGCTGTAAGTTTTGATTATGGGAGGCATTTCCATTTCAGTAAAACAGGACATTCAAAATATTCTGCTTACAGCTGGGTGTGAAACTGATGTGCTCACAAGTGTGGAGTGATACCATCTCTCTTCTGGAAACATAAATACCCACAGTTGCATGCAGGAACTGGTAAAATCTATCTGCACTTGTGCCTACTAAATAAACTACTGTCTTCCTTGGAACAGTTTTTATCTAGGGAGTTTACTATGCTACACAGATGCCAAAGGACAACTGTCCACATACACATTTGAAAATCAAAGTACCAGGTGAGTCACTAGCCAGTGGTTGAAGGGCACACTGCAGTTCTGCATACTGATAGTTATAAGGATTCTCCAGCTCTTTGGTCATCCTAGACAAGTCCTTCATCCTTCAATAACTTTTATATTGGTTGTTGCACCACTGGAAAAGTCTGTGTCATAGATTGAACAAAGCATTCATTTCAGAGCTATGGAAAAGAGGAAAAGATGCCTGCTTTCTCAAGAATGAGAATTCAGTGCATCAGAGCTATATACAAACCATCTATACTCAGAGTTCAGGCTCCCAAGTACAAAGAATACATCCAAAGAATGTCTGAAATACTGTATTAAAAATGAACTTTCTGTGAAGTTCATCTACCTGCAAATTCCCACTTTATTTTTGGCCAACTCAGATATATTACCAGATATACAGAATTTTCCTTGCTGCATCTGTCTAAAGCACATTTCATATAAGAGATTTGTGGACCACGCTCTGAAGGAAGTCCCACGGTTCAATATAAAAATTCTCTCTATAAAGAGATTCTTCGGCAGGAATGCTGCACTGTGCTGCTAAATCTGGTTCTTACCTCCTTTGAGAATGCACTAGGCACCCCTAAGTCAGTTCTGAAAATTCACAGTATACCTTGGAAAGAAATTTCTAAATGTGATGAAAGAAAATAATGAAAAAAAATTGAAATGTTTTTTAATTTACAGTATGTTTTAATTGCTGGCATTGCCAACCTGCAGCTTGGAAATTAGATGAGAATTTTGAGGCAAAAAAAGCAATTAGAAGGAGGCATCAGGGAGGGAAATCTATCCAGTTTATTGATAATCTACTGAGCTACCAAGCAAAGCCCAGTTTTACTTTAAAGATCTTCAGTTTGCAGGTACAGAGAGTCCATTAATAAAGTTACTGATTTTGACAAGAAATGAAAGCAAAGAATCTCTCCATGGTAAGCTCTGATTGTGAAGTTATGTTTTCTAACTAGCAACAGACCACACATTTCAGTTTAGCATAAACTTCTGAAAATGTAATGCCACGTAGATTACATCCTGAATTTTCAGGATTTTTTTTCAGGCAAATCCCTCACTCACTGAGCAGTGAAAATAATTCTATATTTCTATTTGTATTATACATGGAGTACCCAGTATGGCAGACAAGGTGAGACTTGTGACCACATTGGTGGGATGGTGCATGTGACAGGATTATGCAGGAGTGGGTTATATAATTTATATAATTTATATATATATATATATATATATATACACACACATATATAAACCCTTTAATCTAAGGGACTAACTGACGGTTAATGTTTTAAAATTGGTGACCTTTATGTCAGCTGCACAGATATATTCCCTAAAATGGTGGACGCTAAACATGATTAAAATTTGCTGAAATGTTACCTAGTTCCTCAATTTGAATTCAGTGGTTGGCATGCAAAAAGTGCACAGTATGTCATGCTAAGAAATAAAAAAACCCCTCACTTATTTTTCAAAGTATGAATATATTGCTGTGTACACAGTTCCCAACAGAGGGATTTCAGTTTTCCTTGGTAGCTTTGTGCACAGCAATATTCTTGTAGCGGTGGAATGAGGAGGGGGAAAAAGAAGAAACAGTCAGTGTTCTTTGCAGGAACCTATTTCAGTTAGAAAATTAAAATAAATCAGTACAAGTTTGTCTTCAGAAATATGGTTACAAATAGAAAAAGAACATAGTTTCTTCCTGTAAGGCTGTTCTGAGAAATCAAAGCCAAAGCTTCTAAATAGTGAGTTGTGTTTTAAAAGAAGGAAGTAGCTTAATTCAGTTTGAAGAGGAGATGAAGAAATTGTGTATCAAAAGCAGTCTTTTAGCAAAGTCTCTTACAAAAGGACATTTTACTCATGTGCATATGCATTTAAAAGCTACACTATATTGCGTATTCAGGTAAGTATTGAGTAAATAGGAAATGATGAGATCATCTTACATATTCACACAGCTTCACAAAGAGGCTCTTTATAATTGGTGAAAATATTGAGGTTACATCTGCTGTGCTATTCACCCTTCTCCTTGAAATACCTTTATCAATGACTGGATGGTATTGATACTGAACTCCTCTCATGGTAAACTTATAAGAATATTTTTAATTTACTGCACGAGGATGAAATTGCTGTACTTAATACTACAGTTGGATACTTAGCTGCAGCCACAAGTACTCTTTCTACATTCACAAAACTGGCAGACGAAACATGAAAAGGAATACTGACTCTTTAATCTCCACTTCTCCACCTAAGGCCCAAGGCAAGCTGACAGGGTAACTTCGTTCTGGAAACAGAGGGGGTTTTATTTTTTTAATTCTGGATTACTTTTTCTTCTGCTTTTGAAAACTGTGGGCTATAGGGGAATGAACCTGGCATAGATTTAAAACAAGAACAAGTTTCTTTATCTGAAAAGTTACAGTCCTTGATGCTTACAGGAAGGTCATTTTCAAAACCCACAGGAAAAATAGCATCACAGCCAAAAAGAGTGCATTAAGTGCCTTATTTGCTTGTAACAGAGACAGTTTTCCATTTATAACAGCTCCAAGGATCAAGTGAGTCTTTGATGTTGTAAGGACTTTCCTATAGATTTTGCAATTAGTGAGCTAGATGTTTTAAATAGTGGGTATCCAAAAATTGGATTTTAGCAATGAAAAATATTTAGCAATGTTAAATGATACTTGCTACAGAATTAGGAGCTAGATGATAGGAGACTTGTAGACATGTGGTGAGGAATCATATTTCAGCTACGTAATTCTCCACAAACAGTTCTGCTTTGGATCTACTACATGGGGTAGAGTGAGGAGGAGGGGACTTAAGGCTGGACAGTGTGCAAATGCATTTCCTACCTGCCAGGCCAAAAGCAAGGCCTTCTGAGCAGGTTGCTTGGTAAAGAATGCCACCTTCCCATCACAAGAGTCCCTCTGGGTCGTGCTGCTCCACCTCTCTTCATTGCATACAGCTCCTTACTAGCCCTGCCTGACTTACTGTATCTCAGCAGAGTGGTTCTAAGAAAAATACAAAGATGATAACTGTTTTAAGAAAATTCTGGTGCTGTGAGGCTTTAGAAAGCTGCATTTTACTAACAGTACACGCCAGTAGAAAACCCTGAGTGCAGGACAGAGAACATCTTTTTTAGCATAGGTAGAATCTGTCATGTCAATACCACTGACTGAGACCTGGCTGCTGCTGTGATATGAATATCAGAGAGTAATAGTTTCAGGTTTATAAACATAAATTCATCTTTTCCTACCATAAGCAGGAAGTAGCAGATGAGGTTCATGAAAGAAAACTGTACCTCACTGATATTCAAACTCCCACCTAAGTTCTTCATTCACCTGGGATATTATTTTAAGCATTTACAGACACTAAAAATGCTAAGTATGGCAATTGATTCATTGCTTACTTTGCAATATGAAATACTATTTAACCTTCCAGTGTAGGGATGTTACATATGTGGTACATACGTGGTAAATTAGGCAAAATTAAGTATCAACAACCGTCCAGAAAAAAATAAAGAGCCTTAATCAAGCTTTTAGAAATAATTGAAACCTTAAAAATATTTAAAAACTAAGCAATACTTTTCCTGCCTCTTTGCAGAAAAGCAAATGTTAAAAGTGGTCTGAGTCGAAACTTAAAAAAATGTGGATTCATATAGGATTAAAGTTTGTAATTTGCCAAATACAGCGAAGAAGGCCTTGCATGCTGCATGTGAAAACTATCTCAGATTAGGACCAGGAAGATGTTTTGTTTGAAATCAATTCTATGTTATCAGTTTAAATGACATCAGTTCACAGCAAATATATATAAAATACTGTTTCCCAGCACTACGGAAATCATCATCTCCTACTTGAAGAACAGAGTCACTTTTCTTCCCCTCTTCTTTTCGTGAGTATTTTAACATACCATTTTCCCATGGCCCAACATCTGAAATGACAACTTTATAATTATGCATAATCATGAATATTAACAAGACTATATATAATTCTAGGTAAAATGTTTACTTCAAAACATTATGTAGGTATTGATCAAATGGAATGCAATGTATTCCATTTGCATGCTAGAAGCACTATTCAATGGAAGCTTATGGCATGCATATTAGAAAACTGTTCTGTGGTTTCCATAGATAAAATTAATGTAAATAAACCATATAAGTTTATTTTATGACAGACTGGATTGAAAAATAAGCAGTAGATTTTTCTACCTAGGATTCTCTAGGATTTCTTCTCTCTTTCTTAACTTTTTTCCCCTCATGATTTGTCTCTCTCCCCATGACTTCAATCCTGCCATAAAGTGATTTTCTTCTGTTAATATTGAAACGGTCGTTTAGAAATCCAAGCCTGCTTTGAACACCAACTTCAGACAGAACTTCCATTATCATTAATGAACTCTCTGTTCAAACTGTAGGGGAAAATGAAATCCCAGATCCAAATTTTGCCCTTAGCTACTAAAACTCAACATCAGAGGAGAAATTTGGCCCTGCTTGCTCAAGAAACTGAAATCTGTCCTCCACCTCTTCACTAACATTAATGTCCATCATATGACAACCTATGTAAGATTAATGATTTTAGAATATGACCCTTTCCATGCCAACTGTATCTGCAGACTATACATAACTACATCTCCCAAAAATAGGAAAAGAGACTGAAGATTCATAGAAGCAGATTGGCAGCAAGATTAATTTTATCTTTGAGTTACCTAGGTTAAAGATGGTTTGTTTCAAGGGACAGGATCCCTTTAAACATGCTTTCATTTCTGGGACAAGAGTCCCTGTTTGGGTGCTTGGGCTGAGTGAAATGAATGATTTCTTCAGGCTAATCTCTAGAGGAAAGGCATCCAGAGCACAGTGTCATGGTGGTATGGCACAATTGAATGTTCAAACTCTCTCTAACCACCACAAAGATTCATCGCCATCTCTCATCTGACAGCAGACCTTTTTGAAACATACTGTCCCTTTATACCAGATGACTTGTAAAAAAACCCCAAAGATTTCACCTTTGTCCACAGGCCTTAGAAAGATTGCTTAGTGCTAACAAAAAAACCCTCCAAACACAACTTTGTAAAATAAAAATAAAAGAACTTTGGAATAATTATGCATCTTGTGATCTCAGAAGCAATACCTAGCAACCTACGGACATTGGATTAAAAGGCTTCAGCTGTTCTGGACGACATTCCCAAGGGACTGAGGCTAAGTCCTGTACCAGCCTCTCACTTTATAGGTTATCAGTCATCAAATCCAACATGGACCCACCACATGACACATGGATGGCAAAGCCTCAAGTGATTTATGCAGGTTCTTTCAAATGAATTCTAGTAGGACCTGCTGCCACACATTTGATATGTGCTACACAGTTTACTGATACTGTTTTTGTATCCTTGCTGCTTTGAAAACTGTCTCCCTTAGACGCACAAGGTCAGCAGTCCAGACCTTTGAAAAAGAAAAGAAGAGAAATAGCCTACAGCACTAACAGGTTTCTAAAATCCTGGAAAAATCTGCACCAGTTTCATCATACCTTCATAGTGACATTTTAGGATGGGATATTTCATAGCCTAGTAAACTACAAACAAAATCCTTAATCCATTCTTGGATTTTCAGTGGGGCAA
Source organism: Hylia prasina (assembly GCA_013397195.1). NCBI lineage: Eukaryota > Metazoa > Chordata > Aves > Passeriformes > Sylviidae > Hylia > Hylia prasina. The sequence goes on along the minus strand of VYXD01003062.1, from coordinate 2,345,092 downwards.
CACACTTTCTGATTTAGAAACCAAGGTGATGGAAACCTCTAGTTTCAGTAATCTTGGAGAGAACCTCAGCAATGAAGGTTGAAAGACATGTGACTGAAGTACTTTTGTCCTTTTTTGAAATGGTGTATATTTACATCCTCTAGTAAAAAGTTAGCACAGAAATAGTTTGGTGGACAGAATGGAGGTGAAGCTGCTGGACATGTACAGTAATATCCTCTATTACCATGGCTTTGCAATTTAACATATGCTTCTGCAATTTATTACAAGAATAATATCAAAATATAATTTTGGGGTTGGAAATTTTGTGCACAAAAAGACTTAAAAATTCCCCAGAAAATTATTAACAGAGAAACTGGAAAACACAGAAGTTACCAGCAGAAGTCAGAGCTCAACCTTCACTCTACAACCCATTAATGCAGCATGTTTTTATACAGCTGGTATTATGTACACTTTTAAGTTCAAATTAGGAGATTTTGGGTGCAAATTTCAACTATGAGCTATGGAAGACACAATTGAAAGCCTACAAACTGAAATAGGAATGCACTAAATCAGTATTGCATTATATTTAATTTGAAGATGAAATAGCATCACGAATTAAGTTAAAGGGTTATTGATGCAAACAATTTCTGAGGCATCTTGTGAAATAACTGTCTATTGCTAAGCTACAGAAGGTGAAATTCTGCAACTAGCTTTAGCAGCTAATCATTTAAATAGCTTAAAGATTTATTTTTGTAGAGTTTTCTGGTTTGTTTACTGTCCCAAAGATCAGATTCTCCTGATAAACACTTATCTACTTTACATACAGAAAGCATTTGTCCAATAGAAAAAAATCTGCATTTGAAAAACTGAAGCACAAAATATCACAAAGATTGGAAATTTCTTGGGATTAAAAATTATTTCTGAGTATTTTTATGGTTAATGGATAATTAAACCACCAGATATTACAATAGTAACAACTGCCCTCCACACACACACAAAATGTAAGCATTAGCCGTCAAGAAATGAGCCAGCCATGAGTTAATAGTGTATAAAACAAGGGTACAAGGCACACATAACTGCATACTGCAGACTGTTTTTCCCCTTCTTCTAATGTGCCTGACTTTGTTCAAAAAAACAGACAGAAATTAAGCTAGACAGACCAATATTTCATGTAAGCCAAAGAAGAATTTGCAGGAGCAAACACAACGTCTTCAGGGTTTCAAAGCATGGCTAAAAGACATGACAAATACACACTCTTGGGTAGATGTACATCTCCTAAGAGTCATTAGGACTGAAAAACCAACACTAGGCATGTGCTAAGACCAAAGCCCATGATCCTTTTATGCCTTGTATGAAAATAGAAAATATTTTCTTTACATGCTTCCGTTTCTTCCAGTTTCTTATCTCCTGTTCCCTCATCTTGCTGTATCACCATTATCTCCAGCCAAAAGGCTAAAGGGTGCCAGTGTCCAACACAGAAATCTTTAAAAGCCCATATTTTGGACAGAGAGAAAGATTGTGCAGGTAGTCAGACCAGCACTTCTGCAATACTTTGGAAAGAACATACACTAGGCTGTCATCAGGGTGCCAGTTGGGCTTAGTTTAAGAAATAGGTAAACCATGACATTCTATCAGCCTAATTTAGAATCAATCTTGCTTTCCAGTGATGATAATAAACTTGTACAAACATGAGATTCATTTGTATATTTTAGCATTTTATTTCAGTCCCCGAATGTAAAACCTAACATTGGAATCAGTTTGATTTTTTTGGTTATTGAAGATATTAAGCACTACAAGAGCATTGAAATTTCGATCTGATTAGGATAAAAATTCCTCAGGATCAAAACACTTCTTTTTTTCCCCCTACAGTTTTACTAATTGTGAGCTACTTGACATTGCAGAGTTATTCCACAGCATGATAGCAAAATATGTGAAGTATTTTACTGTTAGAAATTATCAACTCATTCTATTTGTTTTTCATGTGTTTGAGGTTATTAAGAGAATAAAAAATTATAACTGATGTGCATAAGTTAAAAGGGTTAGTTCAACTACAGCTGGTAGGCTAAACCACTAAGCAATATTTTGTAGAGCAATAGATTTTTTTCTACTGAACATACATAAAAGAAATCATGAATATATAACTGATTTAAAAGCAGACTGAGGGGGTAATATTCCTTGAAAAATAGGGGAGCCATGAAAAAGGTGAATGTGGAATAGTTTATTTTCAGAAAGACTGGATTACTCTAACCACTGGAAACCAGATAAAGTAGATGAGAGGGAGTGCTACCAAACATACTCATCAGAGACCTTTGCTTTATGGGAAATGAACTGCCCTGGCATACTGTTCCTGAGGAATTGTATTTCTTAAAGCTGTAAATCAAATCCTGAAGAAAGAGGATGATATTTTCTAAGCAACAGCTGACGACAACTGTATCTGTCTTGTCAGAGCCAGGTTTCTGAATTTAGACCTCAATTAGGATTCCAAAATGAAAAATACCATATTTTGGTATTTTATATATACCAAATATATGGTATTTTGGTACCATATATCATATGCCAATACCAACTGGTATGTACTTGTGACAGTGTTCTTGCAAACAATAATTTTGTAATGATGGCACGTTATCATATATTTGCCAAAAAGTATATTCATGGTTGCCTTCAGAGGTCGTGACTTTTATCCTTCCTTGCTGCTTTCTTAATGGATGACCTTCCTTGAACAGTAACATCAAGTACTTGATGTTCAATGAAGGCCATTAATTTTTTACAATTAAATAGAAGATGTATACTCCTACAGCATATGACATCCACTCATTCTTAGCATGAAATGAACTTCTTAAAAAAGGGCTGTTACAGACTTCTGAATGATAACAGTGTCAAAAAAAGGGAAGCACATATGCGTAGCATTGTACTCCTGAGAGCAGCAATTGCCCTTGCTGCATTATATAGAGAGTGCTAAGACCTGATACAACAGTAATTTTATTGATCTGCTTGATTTCTGGTGTTGATTTGACATCAAATGTATCCTGCTAGCTGGGGATCTTTGTCACAGATGTCATAAGAACCAGGGCAGTTCTACTCATGCAGGCACTCATGGCTTGGTGAAAGTGTATGAACTGCCCTATGCTTGACACACAGTTCAGTCCTGCAATGCTTTTATGCAGTGGTAAGTAAATAGAGAGGATCCCACCACCTTCCCTATTCTTACAAGTGGTAAAGGAGAACTGGGCCATGAGGTGTCTTTCTAGGGTGTTAGTTCTAGATGCATAACTATGAAACACAAACATTCAATTACAACTCTTTCATGCCACGTAACCCAGTGAAGAGCTCTGTTACAGAACTAGGATTAGAGACTGTATCTGTGCCAGGGTACAGCCAGACTTGTAATCTTTGAGGGGTGGTTGAAACAAAAGTTGTTGCAGCTTAGCCAGTTTCTGTGGGCTAGCTGAGCCAACAGCTGGGCCATGATGCTGGATGTGTACAGGCTGTTAGACTAGAGAAAATTTTAACTATGATCTCTTTGAGAGAGACTTCATGCATAGTAAGTGATATCTGTCATGATTCTACCAGCAATTTTTTCAACAAACATGGCAAAGATGAACAAATGAGAAGATTCCAAAACTCCTGAAACCATGAAGCATGTTAAAATAGGAAAGAGCTCAAAAATGTAGTATTGTAACACCAAAAAATTGGCTGAGAGTTTTGTGAAAAACCATGATCATTCAAAGTTTGAATGAAACAGAATAGAAACAACTGCCATAAACTTTTATTTCTGTTTGTTCAACAGCTCCTGTTATCATGCCATGTATTATGGTGTTGCTATAAATGCAGGCATATGTACAGTTAGAGTATGAATGTTGTTTTATTAATTCACAAGGGCATCAAGGCATAACTAACATAAACCTCTTAATAGAAATTTTGAACCTGATGGAATTTTTGCTATTTACTTCACTAGGCTCAGAATTTTAGTCCATAAAAATTCTTTTTTAGGGCATAACCCCCATGTCCATTGAAGCCAATGAAAGCTTTTCCACTGACCATTACTGACCTTTCATTAAGGCAGTAGTTCCTTTACAAACGCCTGTTGTCACTGCAATAGTCTTCCAGACCTTTTTCACAATTATACTTGTTATGGTCACATTCCTGAAACTGCTTTTGTCTTCTTTTATCTGAGATAGAGTTAACAAGGCCTGCTTTTCTAAGTTTCTAATGGGCTGCTATCATCTGAAGCCATCAACAGCCCTCTTGATTTTTTTCTGTGTGATTTTGTGTAACGTTTTCTTCTTTGCTTGTTTTCTCTTTGATGTCTTTGAATATCTTGGATGAGAAGGCAGGATGTAGTGGTCTTACTTTTTCCTTATGTTTTATTGTCAGTAAATAGGCACAATAGCAGTTTTATTTGTGTTTCTTTTACCCTTAAATCTACAATTGCAATTTGGATTTCTTCTTATTTTAATCATGAAAAATTATTTTATCTCCTGTAAAAATAAACCAAGATTATTTGGTTGCATTCTCCTTCAAACACAACCTTTTCAGTTTGCTACTTTCTCAAGTCCTGCTTTTTTTTTTTTTTCCCTCAAAGTGCTTTCTATCCATTGCTTTAGCTTATATGCTTTTTTTATTTTTTATTTTTTTTTTTTTTTAAGTTGTGATTTCAAGCAGTTATTTCCTATGTTGTACTGGCAAATATCCTATGCTCTCTATTTTGGGGAACCAGTTCTGCTGGGTTCTACCTTCCACAGCCAGTGTTTGCCAGTTCATGAATTTTAGCTCTAATTCTAGTTTTTCTAAACCAGGAGGATTTTCTCTTTCTAGTTTGGTTTGAATTTGATTTTAAAGGATTGACAAGTTTCTGTGAAGTATTTTGGGGATCTTCAGTTTTCTTTTTTCTCTTGGTTTCTATACAATTTTTATTGTCAAATGCTAGATGAACATCTATGCTGTACATCTATGTTGAACATCTCTCTGGGCAAAGATATGAACCACTTTGGCTTCTGCAGAACTTCTAGTCACCAGATGTACTTCCCCAGTTATTCCCAAGACTAATTTAAACTTGAAGATCTTTCATAAAGACCACGAGTTTGAACATGAAAAGACAAATGCAAAGTCCTGTATCTGGGATGGAGGACTGGCTGGGTTGTTGCTTTGTGAAAAGGGACGTGGGGGTCCTGCTGGACACCACGCTAAGCATGAGTCAGCAGGGCTGCACTAAGAAGTACAGCCAGCAGAGCACAGAAAGTCATTATCCCCCTTCACTCACCACTCTCTAAATTGCATCTGGAATCTAATTTTAGGTTCCTACCATAGGAAATATATTGATAAACCTCAGTGAGCTCAGAAGAGGTCTGTCAGGACACCCAGGGGCTGGTATACTTGCTCTGGGAGGAGGGGCTGTGGAACCAGGCTTGTTTAGGCTGAACACGAGGTAACTTCAGGGGAACCTAGAGCATATCTGCAAGCAGGATACTGCAAAGATGGAGCCATGAGCTGCACCATCAAAATGGCAATTCCAACAAGACAGGAGGAAAAAAACCCCTAAAACCACTGTGAGGATAACTGACACTTATTAAGACAATTGGAACAGGTCACTCAGGGAAGTTGTGGAGAATCTGAAGTTTTTCAACATCAACTAGATAAAGTGATAATAAAATTGCTTCAAATTAGTATTGATCTTGTTTTGAGCATTAGATGGAACTAGATGATATCCCAGAGTTCCTTCCTACCCATATGATCCTATGAGCATCTTGTTCCTTTAAGGCAAGAAAATAAATATACATAAAAGATGTAACCAGCCCTGCCTATTGAAAAAAAAACCAACTAGCCTGGCAAGAATAATTAAGCTATAGCCATGCAGCAAGTTTGTGAACCCCACTATGCTGGATGTTGATAGCAGGAGAAATCCCTGTGTTTGTAAAGTTTGCAATCCAGTCAGCTAAACTGGACATACAGTGAGAGCAGGAACACAGTCAGTTGAAGTAATTTTCTAGAAGTCATTCCTGTCTTCAGGGTCTCCTGAATCCTAGTCCAGTGCTTATATACTGGACCACACTGCACTCATACTCTCTGCGTAGATCTTGAATTTTTCTGAAAATGAATGTTTCATGAAACATATTCTATTTCACAGAGAAGTGGTCATTCAGAAGATTAAGGTCTTTTTCAAATGGGATGTTCATCTATGCCAGGTGGTATGGTAAATCTGAGTCATAAATATCTTTTATTTCCTTGGTCAGATAGTGCAGTGAAAGTGCAACTTGTCATTTTTGACTTCCACTTTCAAGAGCACCAAGAATTTGAGTTTCTGAATTTGTTCCTTCATTTCTCAGCAAACGACATATTCTCCTGGATATTAAATGCTTAAAATTTAAATGATACAAAATTACTTTGTTTATCCCTATGGATAGCTGATTTTATTTTTTTCTGCAGAAATATATCTAACTTGATCTTGTGCCAAATACACTTTACATTCTAGAAACTTCTGAAATCTTGTCACAGCCTAATACTGCTGTTGGCTGCCATATGTTGTCATAAAAGCTGTCCCTATTCACTTGCTTTTCCGGTCAGAGTTATCCTCCTATCTTCCCTTGCAGATCAAGCAAGGTAATTTGGGATGGAACATTTTTTCTCCCTTCTAGTGTAGTCATATGGTTTTGTAAAATCTAATTAAATGTGGCTGCATTTGGGCTGCTGCCCTTTTATTCGGAAACGCTAGCAGGAGATGATGCAGGGGAAGCAGAGTTATTCAAATTTGTGACTCTGAATTTAAGAAGCAGTTTTCAGACCATCTTCTGCATTAAGAAAAACACCAAAGTCAATCATAAATGCAGTCAGTCACTGAAACTTCCAAAGAATTATCTGGCTTCACTGCAGGCACAGATAAATTAGAGATTATGGGCATAAGTCTTTTTTCGCACAAGGGTAAATCAGGAACCCCATCACTAAAGTCAACAGATCTCAACAAGAAAAGAATTAGGCCCTATGGCTTTTAATAAGAGGAAAAACAAAGAGTTTAATTACAAGGAATCAAGCTGAACCTCCCTTCCCCCATACACAGACTGTGCGTAAGTTCTCTGGTAAGGTTTGTCTCGCAACATTTTTGTAATTCTGTTATCTTTATCCTAATCCGATACTACCAGTGTGCATATAACAGAGACTTAGATGCTGTAAGGATGGGGGCCATTTAGATATTAATACATGGGGTGGTTAAAGCACTAGTACTAGTAGAGCTGTAGCTCAGTTCTGTATTGAAAAACCTGGTGAAATCCCAATTATGCTGCAGTTTTTGTCCTCCATGTTATGACTCAGAAAAACCCGAAATCCTCAAAGAGGAGGCGTTCCTATTCTGTGCCAGGGAGGGAGTTTCTCATGTAAGCAATACTTTAGGGATTAGAATAATGCATAGCACATGTAAATTAACAGCTGCTGGAAATTCAAGTAATACAAATATAATGCTTTATTTCCACATATTTAAAAGATCTTATATGTCTAGAAAAAGACTTGCAAATAAATCACACAAAGAATTACATTTAACCCATCCTCTATGAAAACCNAAAAAAAAAAAAGCAGGTGCAAGATGAAGATCCCAGTTGTGGAATATAAATAATAGTTTAGGAGCAATCAGCTGTTGCACCAGATTATTTTGACAAAAATGGAAGTACTTACAGTCTAAGTGACTATGTCTAATGCCTTCCACATCTTCAGCATGAATGAAGTGGTAACATCTCTTTCCTACAATATCTACAGGGGTCAGATCCATGTAATCACTAATCCTAAAAAGGAAAAAGAACACACAGCCTATAATTCAAGAAAGAAAAGAACAAAAGAATTGTCAAATGACTCAGAAAGTGAAATCTGCTAAAAAGTTTTTTTAGCATTATATCATTTGAATGGAATATCTGTACAAATGAGACAAAGCCTTAGAGGAAAAAAAGAGTGAATTCTTTTTAAAGAAACCTGGAAATTATTTTATCCATTTAACAAAGTGGAAAATTAAATTCTAGTGCATACTCTCCATGTAGCATAACACCAGGACAATATAATTCCATGAAATTGTAAAGCATTAGCAACAATCCAAAATCCTCATTAAAAGACTATGATGATTCAAGGTTACATAATAAAGTAGAAACATGTTGTGTTTATACCAAATGATTAGAGACACATTTCATTTCAACAGATTGGTCTTCTATTGGGTATATTCATGAAAAAGCTCTTCAACCATTTCTTGGCACCAAGTCCAAACTCATATTTCAAGGGATATAATTTAAATGCTGAGACACACAGATGCCTCAGGGTGTTATCTTTTTTAGTCTAATTCATTTGGGAACTCAGCTTTCACTCTGGGCCCTTTCAACTGGGACTTTGTTGTTTATTGCACATAGAAACTTTAAAATCTATTCTGCAGACCTTTGTGTGTGTGTCTGTGTGCCTGTGCGTGTGTGTAAACTCATGTCATGGAGAGTCAAGGTGTCAATGTCCTTAAACACAGTACAGAAATCAAAAAGAAAATTGGAAAATGTCTTCTTCACTAAAGCTTTTGAAACTATGTCTGTTTTCTAGACATAGAATATTTTTTAGGGTTTGAAATAATCTGCAATGATTGTGGTATATTCTAAAATAAGATCAGGGAGAGGAAACCCCACCCTGCCAGCCTAGTAGAAAGGGGCAATCTCCATGCAGGCCACTATCCTGTTGTCCTGTAAATATATGTATAGGCTTGTGTTTTAGCAGATCAATGGGTCCACTGACTTACAGGACTGTTAACATGACTGAAATTTAAGGGTAGGTGTATGGTACAGTGTTTTGCTGAATTTGCTGAAATTGTGCACATGTCTGTAGGCTTGAGGCTTGCTACACAAGACTGTTTCTGCATATCTGAAGGAACTACTGACAACCACTGTCATGGCCAACAAGCCAAACCTCTTCCATGTGCTTATTTCCTTTTGGGCACATATTAGCAGATGTGGTATCACAGTCCCCATTAAACTGGCTATTGTCTCTCTCCAAACAGTCTCCAATCCTTAACAGTTGATTCTGAAAACACACAGACTGATCATGAACTCTAGCAGCAGTCTCTTCATTTTGTTTTTAGTTATTTATCAGCATCTGAGAGAATTTTTCCTCTGCAGGTGCTTTTCTCACTCCACTAATTAATAAAGAAATCCTAGATTATTTTAGATGGTGAATCCTAGAAGACAGAAATCCTACATTTGCAAAATAGACACTGATTAACAAACCGCATTTTAGGCAACAAAATTTTACACGCATATTTTACAATCTCAAAGAAAAATATTAAGTTTTAGAAATAGCCAGTATACTAGCTAAGATCTTGTCTCAGATGGAAGCTAATGTCTGGCTAGTTTGTGCACTGAGTCCAGGATTATGAAGGAGATCTCTTCATTCAGAGGAAAGTAACAAGATGCACCCAAAGGCTTGAGTAATGCCACTCCTGCTCACTGCTGTTTCAAGCAGGAAACTGCTTGGAAAAGTAGGAGTACTATTGATCTCACCCCTGCTGATCCAATGGTCCACTGTGAGCATTCATTTCAGTTAAGTGGCATGGCTTCTGCTCCATACTCCCCGCAGCTGCCAGTAACTCCCCATTGCTCTATAAATAGTGCTTACAGCTTGCCCAGCATGGATCCATTTTTCTCTGTTTTTTCTGTTTTCATCAATGTTGTGCTTGCTTTACTGTGGCACCACAAGAATTTCATAGCTGCCCACAAATGCCAGGAGTCAAGCCCACATATTCAGGGTGGGATACTTATCTCCTTTCCTATAATCCCAGAGGAGAGATCCCAATGTCCCTGACTCAGAGAACAGCCTTGGCAAACACCCAGATAATTAATCTGACAATTTCAATCAGCAGTTCCGTTAATTCCTTCCCATCTTCTGTTTTCTTTTCAATTTCTCCAGTTTTTACAGTCACATTCTGCATTGTAGCTGCTAAGAAATACAAGTTCTGTCAATCTTATTTCATTTTCCATGACTGGAAATCCTGCTGCCTCAGTGAGATCACATTCACCTCCCAGCACTGGCTGAAGTATTTCTACTATTTGAAATTACTTTTACAAACTACTTTTAACAGATTTTTAATAATGACACAGGGGCTTAAAGTGGAATTATTGTAGCATATATTCAAGTACCACCACATGCATTCTGCATTAGCATGAGATAAAATCCATCACAAACAAGGAAAAGTTACTTTATAATGTTGTCTTTCACTTAAAATTTGAAAAACATTAATTACTCAACACTTCCTTGCTGTTTTACCACAGTTTACCATGTCTTATCAGGTCTTCCTATGTGATTACCAATCAGCGCACCTCACCTGATGAATTATACAGTTTTCAGTGATGTCTTTCTTAGGCATTTGAAAGTTTTATTGCTACATGAATATAAAGGGAAGGTTTGAGAAAAATGTTTAATTAAAAAAACCCCACATATACAATTTAGGGCTCATAAAAATGCCAAACTCACAGCAGAGAAAGCATAAATCTTCCTAATTTGGCCTAAAAGTTCATCTCATACTTGACCTGATGGAGCAGTTCATTTTTCACATCTATTTGATTCCTGGCTTTTTTTATGGAGGTTGCCAATAAAGGTAGCAGTAAGTGCAGGTGATTTTGTTGAAAGGGAATCTGTTCATTAGGAACTGGATAGAGACCAGCAACTCATTCCACAGAGGCCTTTGAAAAACTCTGCAGTGGTAGCAGCTTTCCATTACTACCTAGGTAGGTCACAGTGAAATCAAAGACTAAGAGAAAAGTTTTGCTCTAGATCCCATTCCTAATCAATCCCCAGAGCTCTTTTGCCAGCTGCCAGATTATACAGCATCTGGATACTCACTGGGGAGAGTCTCAGGCAAAAAACCCAAACTTTAACACCATTGTCCACTCTTTCAGTCACCTTGTGCAGGTCACTTTCCATGAAGCAGTTTTTCCAAGGTTAAAAATGAGAATAATATATCCACTTTTAGATAATGCTTTGGAAGTGTAGATGGTGTTCTGTCTAATAGTCAAGTAATATTATTAAAAAAAGTATTGCAGCAGTGCAGTAATGTGACAGCAAAGACCACCTCATAATTGAAATCCAAGATTATTTTAAGTTGTTTAAGATCCTGATTCAACAAAACAGTTGAGTTTAAAATTTTAAATAAAAGTTTATATTGATGTGCTAACCTGACCATAGGTATTCCACTATAATTAAGCAATTATGATTTCTCATATCAGAGAGCTTCCACTCAATTTATAATATGCTATGGTTGCTGTCACAAGAAAAGCTTGCAGTAGTCACCTTGTTTCTTTCACTTTTTGATGGTAAGTCTTCTTCACAAAATTTTTCAGCTGCATTACCTTCCTTCTTCCTTTCCAACCTTTTCCCCATTCCGCAGACTTCCATCAATGGACCCAAACTTATTACTTATAATTTCCTTCTCAGATATTTTCATTCTGCTCTAAATACCTATTCCCTGGATTTTATTTTTATTTTTCAGGACTCTGAGGTTGGTCTTGATCAGTCCCTCTGCTTCCCAGGCCTTCCCCCACCACCCCCCTGGCAGCTCCTGCCAGTGCCCAGCTCCTCACGGCCCTGCCTGGCCGTGAGCCCTCCTGATCTGGCCCCAGCCCTCTCCACTGCCTGTCCTCAAGGAGATGCCCAATGCCAGGGGCTGGAGCTGCCCAGCTCCCCTCTGGGGTGGTGGGATGGGCCCTGGCTGCCATGTCCTGCCTCACAGGTCACCAAACAGAGCCCCCAGTGCTACAGGCATCCAGCCCCCAGGGAGCAGGCAGCTGAATTTAAATCCTCTCTTTCACCTTCCGAGATCACTCATCACTATCACATAGAACATAGCCCTCCCCCCCAACCAACTCTTCATCACCTGTTCCCACTTCACTAATGTCTTTCCCAACATGCCCTTAACCAATTTTATTCTACAGTTTTCCCACCTCTAACTGCAACAGATCCCACCTCTCTAGTCTACTATCTAGGCCATCTGTGCTTCTGTTCCATTAAACACTGAGCACGATAGCTGTAATCTGCAAATTAGTTCAAAAATGGAAAACTTTAAAACTTCAGACAGAAAGACTTGTGGAGGGGAGGATGGAGGAGCATAAGGACAGGCATACAGGTCAGACCAACGTCTGTCTAGTCCTAAATCTTGCCTCTGAGAGGGACGGTGAAAGATTGTAAAAAGCAGAGAAAACTTAGAGGAATATTTCCTGGTGTATCTTCCCTTATTCCAGAAGATATCCTACAAATTACAGTTTTAAATTTACCTTTAACATCTAAGAATGTAATAGAAATGAAGGTAGCGATGATGAGAATGCATTCAGTGCTCTCCTACAACACCAGGATGACATTGCAAGAGTCAAAAATTTCAAAACTTCTTGCCAAGCCCATGGAACAAAGAACACACGCAACTAAAACAAAGAAGTAAAGGATCTAAAGGCTGTACCTATTTTCACAGTAAATGATATTGAGGTCCATATTCACACGAGTGACAAACATGTGGCAGTCAATCCTGACTTCATTAATTGTAGGAGGTGGCAAAGCATGAGCAACGACAACAAGTCCCATGATTTGGCTGGGTACTGTCCGTCCGTGTGACAGTGATACTCTCAGACGTAACCGGCCCGTTATATGAATCACCTGGAAAATAAAAACAATAAAAAATGCCCAGTGAATTCTGAATGCAACTGTGACATCAGTTTTTTTAAAAGGGTAGCTTTACTGTTCCCTACAGATCACTTAACACTTCCTAAAATTGTACTAAGTAACTGCCAGTATCATTGTTAAGCTTTTTAATACTGGCTGTCAACATGCTCTGTATGTCCTCATGGCAAAAAGAACGTAACAGGCAAATGCTTCACATTCATCCAATAAAAACCTAAGAACTGCTGTGGTGTTGATTTTTGCTGTGGTGGTTTTTAGACAAAGAAAGAAGACAACAACAATGAAGTAGAAATTCAACATAAGAGAGTGGGATAAAACTGAAAAATGAAGCTGGAAATTGACAAAGTATTTTATAATATTTGGAAATTGAATACAACACAAGAAAGACCAGCAGTTTTGAAACATAATGAATTTCATTGAGTTAGTAGCCACCTACACCATGGAGACACCGTTCGCTGCCTTAAATTCCCTCTTTGTGGTTGGCAATTTGAGAAGCAACAGCCTATAGGTCATCTATGAGCTCAGGTGCAGGATGGTCTTCCTGCATCCACAGCAGTTTGAAGAGTTGGTAGACATGTAATGTCATTGTCTAGTGCACTAGGCATGTATGGAGAGCTCTGGGGGTGGTGGTTTTCTTCCATAAGCACAAGATAATACCAGAAGATGCTCAGATCCAATAACATCCATAAGAACTGCAACCCTCTTCTAAGAATTCTGCCTGAAATAGAGTAAACTGAAACTCTGGGAAAAGAATAGTTCACCACTTCCAGCTTCACTCCTTCAGGAATTTTGAGTATAAAGAAAGGGGTTGTTTTATGCAGTAGAAGAATATAAATATAGCATATTGAAATGAAAATGCAAACTGTAGTTCCTGTATTCATGGATAAGGGAGGCACAAGAGTTGGCAGTTGCAGGCTGTCACAGATTTTCATCCTCAGAATGTGGTACAACATCAACATTAAGAGAATGCTTGCAGGACATGCGGGCCCCTTTCTCTGTCATCCCAGTCTCCCTACCCAGAGGCCGACAGAGAAGCTGGTTGATTCCTGGGTCACAGGAGGAGGTGACAAAAATGGGGTAATAAGTGCACTGATACTCATCTCACAAAAATAGAAGACAAACTCTTTACTTCTGATCTGAGCCTGATAATAGGAAGTGAGAGAGAAAAAAATTTGTCATTTTTAAGATTACAAATCACAAAGTGTATCCAAATTCAAATCTAATTCATGCTAATAGATCTGTGATCTAAGACTTGAAATTTGTTCCTTTTTGTTTAACCTAATCACTGAAACATCTCCTTTCACCCCTGTTTCACATTTGGAGCCTAGCCAGTGTGGTGAATCTGAATGAGGAAAGTGATTAGCTGCTGTGTAAGGCCATTCCAGTTACAGGTTTCTGACCACCCATGTTTAAAGTAACCACTGCCTAAACTCACACTTAATGCACCTTTCAAAGGCAAACTATTCTATGAATATTTCAAAAAGTTCCTAAAGGCAAAGATGCAAAAACAGCATTTCAAACCCACTTTAATTATTTCTTTTTCTTAAAACCTCATTAACTAATGAAGAAATAGCTAAAAGAAATAGGATTAACTTCACAGAAGGGGCAGTAATAGTATATTTTCCTCCTTCAAGCTAGGCTTGCATATACATCTGCTTTTTATCATTATCTGTCTCTTTTTATCGTGCAGTTTCAGCTCACTGCAAAACTCAAATCTGTAAATGCTTGGAAAAATGCTGATGGATAACTGGTAAAAATGTGAAAATTTATCTTATGCTGAACTTGCTATGCAAAAGTACAATTTTTCTGTTGGTTTTTCATAAGAGTCCTTATACTTAATATGTTTGAAGTTGGCAATAACACTTCAGGGAATTTTAAAGCTATATCATATATATATATATCTTTGTATTTTTCTAAACCTTCATGTCATTTGCAGCTAAATATCAACATGATTTGTCTTTAAACAACTCTGTTCAGGCAGTACCTCACTTTTTTCCTGATTCTTCAACTGAAATACACTTTAGATATAGTATTGCCCAAGAGACAGTTCCAAACCTGCTAGAACCACCATATATTAACATTGTTGAATTTCAAAAGAATTTGCTTCCAGATTAAAATTATTTAGCTTGTTCCTAATTCTACCATGGATCAAAACATGTTCTGAATTCCCATATGAAGTAAAATTTTATGGGTCAGCACTCAATTGCACTCTGATTCCGTACACTGGGAAATGTACAGCAAACTACCCATCAGTTCCAGTGCCTGTGTGTGCCTCTAAAGAAAGTTTATTTCCATGCCTGAAGTCCCTTTCTATGACAACATTAGTCAAATGCACCAAGTGGGAAAATCTAATTGGTAGTAAAAAACAATTCTAACTGTCATGACCTTGTCTATATTGTGAGTATTGCCACTTTTAACACTGGTCCATTTGAACTGGGATTAGGTGTGATAGGAATTATAGGGTCAATTATCTCCCGTAGCTAAAATTAATCTCTTTATAATTCAATCACACAACACTAGTCTATCATATCCTAAAGCAGTATTATGACTTTAATGAAGCTAAAGTGGAAAAATAAACTGTTTTATGAAGGACAATACTTGGCTCCAGATGTAAATATTTAATAAAAATTTGCTAGGAATATACTGCAATTCAAAATTAAATGCAGCTCTCCTGTGCAGTTTTCTTTATAAATGCTTCCTTCTGAAAAGTTAGTCCTAATCAATCCTTGAACTCTATCTTTCTAATAATGCCATATGAACAGACAGGCACATTTAGGTGTCACAGCAAGAGAAGACAGTGATGCTGTGTTCTGTTACAAAAAGGTGGGTGAATGCTATATTCCTGATCTCAGAAACTTTGTATGTCAAGAGCTGTACAGATTTCCCCATCATTTCTTTACCTACCTCCCAGATTAAATTAATAACAACATTCCTTTTCTGTGTTGCTGGGAGTTGGACTGGGTTAACTGCCCAGAGACTTCTTTGCTTACAAACTGTTTATTAGTAGGTGTAACTATGATTCCATGAGTCATCCTATAGAAGCACAGGGAAATCTTATGGTGGAAATAAAACATGTGACCTGATCGAGAGCAGAATTTTGCTTAGGCCATTCTGATCTATATTATTGCTTGTAGTATAACCTTGGACAGGCAGGTGGGTGAAGAAAAAAAGAAACATTTTGCAAAACCAAAACTTGTAACGCTGGGAAATGAAAATAACACATATACTGTAATGATGTAATGCTGAAGCAAAACAAATACTGTAAAAATCTTCTGTACTGCTTAATTGCTTTGCTTAAAACAAAAAAATCTAAATCAACTTTGCCTGACACTCCAATACTGGAAAAAAAAAATTTGGCTTTTATTTTTAGCTGATTAGAAAACGGATTTGCAAAATATTGTAAGTACATGTAAACACATGAGTTTATGAGTGTGGGAGTGTTAACAAGCCATGCTGGTTGGACAAATATATATTTCTTTTCCCTGCCATATGCTCTCTTTAGTCATCTGTTAGCGATAGGCACTTAGATGTGCTCTACTAATGTCTCCCCATTATAAACAAGCACATCACAAAGACCTTGATAAAACCTTCCCTCTGTCAATACTTAAGGAAAGTAAAGCCCAACGATCGAAAAACACATCTGGAACCTGCTCATCATCCTTTAAAGCTAAATCTCACCTCTGAAGGCAGAAATACTTTCTTTGTCAAAAGATATCTTTAAATATTACATTCATTTTTTTCACATACATGTGATGTCAGAGTAAGGACATGCATTACCAGAGGCTATAAAAACCTGCAAGCATGAAAAATCTGTGAATTTCACCTTTCAGATGTCTCTGTGTGCTTCAAAACTTAAACTTCAATTTGAAACAAATTTCTAAACTACTTCTTTTGTTCTCTGTATAAATGACTATGCCAATTTACTGTGTGTGTGAAACCACAGCACTGGCAGAAGTTGTCCCTCCAGCTCATTTAATGAGACATTACATTTGAAGTATTAAAATCATTGCATAGAATAATTTTTTTTAGAAAACAGTCACATACAAAAACATCCATATGTATTTAGTGTGTGCACCTAGGTATTTGTTTAGGCATTTTATAAACAACTCAAACAGACATTTATCCCCCTTACAGAAACAACTGTTTCTGAAGGATATATACACACACACATATATATATTTTGTTTCGGTCTCTCAAAGATGTTAATTTATACTTCCAAAATTAACACCTAAATCTTTAAAACACAACCAATTTAAACTGATGAAACTGGCCAAAGAGATAGCTTACAAACTGTACCCATATTCTCTCATTTTTCTTTCAAACTGTTGTGTGCTCCTTCACTCACTGATACACATACAGGCATCTCAAAACCTGTCTGTGCCACCAGTGAGACAAATGTTTTAACACTCTTCAAGGTAACAAGCTCCTACATGGTTTCAGGTGATTTCTAAAGTAAGAGTGAACCTTTGGAAGCAGACTTTCCTCTGGACTTTTAAGACAAAACTGAGTCCAATGTCACATTGCGAATTTACACAATGGCATCTAAAAGTTTTTCCTTTTCTGACATGAAAATATAACCATTTCTCTCAACCTCATCTTCAGTATAGGTTTCTTGATTTACCACACTTCTCTTCTTTCCTGCCCATGTTGCACTGCAATCACTACATTTCTACTTGCTTATGTTTTCTCATGATCAGAAATCATTTGTTCCTGTGATTCCACAGCCCTATCCTCATAGAGATCAAACCTGCTCTCCCAGTCCTCATGAAAGCTTTGGGAGAAGATATCATTGGCTTATACTTAACATTTGGCAGTAGTTGAGATTTGAGAGGTCCAGTAAGGCTTTGTGCTTGCAGTTCCTGTAATACTTTCATATCCTTTTCTCAGACTTACTGCATTTCTACATTACTAACAGGAGATCCCATGGAGAACGACTTTTTGGTGTTGAAAAGGAATGAGCCACTACAACTGTAATATGTTGGATCATCCCACATGTGCAGCAAGTCTGAGATATCCCAAATGCATCCAGCTTGCTGTCCATAGGCTGATCACGTCTCTATCATGTACACTTAGCTTAACACAGAGGGAACATTGGGCTTGCCATGTGCACTTTACATGATGGGTTTCATCCATCAGTAAAGTTTATAGATGTGTATTCCTGTGGAATCAATGTTAGATTTATCTCTTTCAATCTATGAAATAACCATTTTATCATTTTCCCTTGTTAACCACAGCCATCTCCAACTTCATAAGCATCATCTACCTTTTCTCTTGGACAGCATAACCAAATAACATGTCTACTTACGGTTATTGTTCTCAACTCTTATTTGATTCAAAAATACTTCAGTTTTAGCCTTGAAAAAGCGCTTGTATGCTGAAAACCCTGTATATCTGGGGTCTTTTTTTCAACTACAGTAGTCCATCTAATAAAGAACATTGTGTCTAGACACCAACCTTGTCTTATTACATCAAGTCTGCATCAGAACAAAGAAAAGTGGTATTTAGTGCAGCTGTCACTGATACATTCAGAGCCATGGTGGATGAAAATAAGACAAGGCAATAGTCTATGATTCCTGAGAAACAGCTTTGCAGTCAGTCTTGATTGAGTTAGGCAATGAATGCTATGTGAAACCACTGTTCAGAGTTGTGGTCTTGAGCACCCATTCAAAGAATACAAGTCTGACTTCCAGGAGAGGGAACATTATTCCTAACACATACATAGTTTCAAGGTCAATAGCCTCTTTTCCATCTACAAGTACATTTCAAATCCCTTCAAATACACCTACAAAAGACGGTCTGAAAATGGAAATGGTATTTACATTTAAACAGCGTATTTGGTCTCAGGACGTATTTTATTGTTAAAAAGTCAATACTAGTTTTTTGGAGACACTTTAGGCTTTTCCCATCTTTCCTCTGTTATCACTCTCTCAAATAATAAGATTCAAAAGCTATTCTACTGCTTAAAATAGTCACAGGCAGAATTTAGGCTAATCCTAAGGGTTTAAAAAAAAGGTATCCTTATGAGACCTCAAACTTATTGGTGCTTAGAGACAAGCATCACGTGAGAAACAACCCAGTGTGGCAGGCTCAGTTCAAAGCACTTGCTCAATCCCTAAAATGATCTGAGTAGAATATTATTGATTGCATATGAGAATGTTGAGATCAGCAGCAAGCACAATAGCCACATCCACTTTCATTCAAGTACACTACAGGGAACAGATCTCTTCTGTGCTAAAGTTACTGCTTTGAGCACACATGCAACAAACTGCTTGTTCCTCAGCCACAGGATGCAAAAGGTTTATCTCCCACTTACCTCTGTCTAGATAATAAACTAAAGAGAAGGGAATGGGAACAGCTTTCTAACTCTCCAAAAAAGAGTGAGGGCAAAACAAGAACGTGAGATTGTCCAAGTTACATTGGCTAGCCTAAGGCTATCTTAAGAATACTTTGTGAGAAAAATGGAAGACTGTTATATGATAAAAATTTCTAAAGCTGCCATTAAAAACAAACAAACAAACAAAAAGAAAAGCATTTTCAAGAGTACACAAATGTTATTCAAGAGATATCAAATCTTAACAGACTGGGAAACAAACAGCAGAGCAGAGGGTCCTCAAGTATTTTTGGATCCTTTAGATTAACATTATTAGATCCTAAATTTATGGCTTTTCCATTCTGCTATATGACACATTTCCATTTTTTTAATTTGGGATACTAGATAAGCAGTTACTCTTCAGCATAGCACAGCACAGTGTTCTGTGCTGTACATGGGCACATATCTATCTTTATTGCCATGATGGCTCTTGTGTCAGAATTCTGAGGTCCAGTCCTGCACTGGTATGCATTGCAGTAGTAAAAGTTGTATGATCAAGGCTGTCCTTTCAAAAGAACATTTGTATTGTAAAATGTATTAATAATAGGACATCCTTTCCAGTGTTGTGATTTTTCATTAATTGTAATGGATTAGCAAGTTGCTTTTCTCTAAACAAAAGATGTAGAGCTGATACTCCTGAAATCACCTTTATAATATAAACTCAAGAAATATTGTGTTGAGTCATTGCACATTATAATTTTTCAGTTATTTTGCTTTATGGAACTGCAAAGATTTCCATTTTTATAATCAGCCCCTGCAATAAGAACTCCAAACGTTCCGCTTTTAAAGAGCATCCTTTAAATATATGCAGTATTACTAATTTAAATTATTAGGTTTTATTTTGATACCTTTGAACCTTTAATAGATGTCTTATTAACAACTCTATCAACACTGTATTGTCTTTTCACAATGCAAAATTTAAAAGCATTTGAAGATCAACATTAAAAAAAAGAAACTAAATGAAATCAACACACAGCAACCTGAAAAAATAGCCATAAAAATTGGGTTTATAACTGAATACTTTTTGAAGTAATTGGCACAAAGACTGTTCTAGTGCAGATTGCTGCAAGAGCGCTCTTGGCAAGAACATCATAAGCACTAGCAAAACTTTAATATGCTCAAACAGCCAAATACAAACTGACACCAGGAACCCATGTGTGGCAACAAACAGAAAAAAAATAGAGTATCTCAATTTAATACAAACCTACATACAAAAGGATCAATTTTTACAATTCGTGGTTTAGCATACAATACAGCTGTCCTCAGAGTGAATATAGAGTAGCTATACATAAGAAATTGGAATTATCAATTCGGGGGAATTTCTCAAGAGTCCTTTTGATATGTAATACAGCAAATATAATGACTTAGAAACCAGACATCAATGCATTAAATGAGATCAGGTTGAGATCTATTTAGAAAAGACAGGTTTAAGCTGGAAAAAGAATCTCTTTGATATGACCTCCAGAGCAGACCATTTGCAGAAGGATTCAAGATGAGCAGATTTACCCTTGAATATCTGTTTGCTTCACAGCAGCTTTAAAATATAAACTCTAAATTTTTTAATATTGAGTTATTGCAGAATTAAGTCTATGTAGTAAAAAAGATTAAGAACCTGGGATTTTCTTGCACTTCTTGCAAATGGTATGGGTTTTGTTGAACTCAGAGGAATAAATGAAACATAGTTAATTTAAAATCTAGCTAACATAATTAACTTATTTATAAATGATTTCTTATAGAATCTGCCTATTGCTGGGCAAGCTAGGAATCTGGAATATCTCAGATATTTTCAGACTACTCTTTTCAGTAGTCTGCACCCCTAATTTCTGGTCAATACTCATTTAACCCTGAAACTCAAAAGACCAGTTCACTTTAACAGATTTGCCACTTCAAATCCCTTGGTGTTCAAATATGTTGCATTTTTTTTTCTTCATGGAATGTTTGAAGTTCCCTTTAAAAACAATGCCTTGAGGATATTTTTTCCTTAATACTATTTAAAAAAAGTTGAAAGCATTTAGCTATTGAAGTGTGCAGGGTTCCAATAAAGGGATAGTTGCCCCTGCCCATGAGCAAACTCTCTTGAAATTCACTATTCCAGAATTCCGGTGCTTTTGCCAGCAGTGAAATTTAAACCTAAAAAAGGACTTTTTTTCAGTTCCAATGCAGTTTATCAGAGTATTGGGAGAGGGTGGAAATGGCTGCATCATTCTGCAATAGAAAGGGTGAAAATGTTTCAAAAAGTTAGTTTCAGCTCTGTATGTCAGGGTGACCAAATATTGTTGCACTAAAGACAACTAATAATAAGTATACTTCAGATGTAGTTTCTTTATTTCTTTCTTTGCAGGGAGAAAAAATAAAGAGGTTCTTTTAGGTTTTTTTCCTACTGTTTTGTTTGATGTAGCTCTTAGCAGTCTAACAATTACCTTAGGTGATTCTCTGCAAGGACTTGATAAGTGAGAAAGGACTAGATAAAACAAAATATCTGATATTAATGTATTTTCCCCTTCACAGAGAAAAAGATATAGAAAATGCTGTTGTCTGTAAAGACAGAAATGGATTCCCCAAGTCAACCTTGATTAAGACAGGAATGTTTATGTTCTGCTCAACCTCTCCGCCTGTGGTTGCAGCCCCAGAACTCATCCTGAAATTAGTAAAAAAAAAAATTACATTCACTCTTCCTAATTTTGTGGCTAAATAGGATGAAAGACCTGAGTTTTGCACATAGTAAAGCAGGGACACACAATGGAGAAGGCTGAGGACTATTATTCGAACACCATTTATGCTAAGGTTCCTCTGCTTGTGCTAGTGGTGTCTGGTGTATGCTCCTGCAGTGAAAAGCAATTGTTTTGTTTATTTTAATGCTTGTGTGCTTTCTCCCGGCATGGTCCAATTTTTTGCTGCCTGTATACAAGCACACAAGGTCTACCCAAAGGTCTTGGACAACAGAATGTGTGAGCTTTCCTGCAGAATGCCACAACTGATACAAAAGCAAAAGTGGAGGTAGGAAAAAAAAGATTAATTTCCATAATTATTAATACGCTTTCACTTTTCTCATATCAATGACACACGAATCTAAATGAAAAAATTTCAGTATAAAGGGGAAAATCGACAGTAAGGAATATGAGCTGATTTTATAAAAAATTATGACTGCAAATTTCAGAAAAGCTTCTGCTTCTCCACATCCAGATGACGAAAAGGAATAAGAGGGGAGGCAAAATTCTTCTGGTATGTCTGCCAAGATCTAATGTCAGTAGTTCTGTGACTGTTCTCAGTGTTAATTTGAACAGTTTCAAATACACCTCACATGGTCCTGATAAAGAAAGCAGCATTGAAACTGCAAACCCTGAGCCCAGAAGTGGCTTTACAGAGACTTGGACTGCAGGAGAAGGCTGGGACACACCATGACAGCCCTTCCAGAGGAGCAGCCGTGTGTACTGTCATTAGTAGACAAAGTCCAGCCATATGAGGGATGAGATTTCTGTTTGAAGAAAAACCTTTTATCCATTTGGAGATGGATGGTCTTTGCAAAGCTCTGACCTTCTCCTTGACAGCTACAAATGGACTACTATCTATGATTTGTTTCTATAATGCACTTAATGCAGCAAGCTAGATTATAGATAGCAATTTATTTGTAAAAATCATAATAAACCTCCATTGTTTTAAATGCTAAACATGGACAAATGAGGAAGAAAAACTGATGAGACAAGATTCGTGTTCTTGAATCAACACCAAAGAATTATGGCAGACTCTTGTTTTATCTGCATTGGAATCAATTTAGTAATTTTTAATTCACTGATTTTCTGTTGTTTGCTTAACATTTATTAATTGATTGTCATTCTCATTCAATTAATTCAAAAGTTGGCAAGTTTAACATGCAGAGATTAATTTTCTTTTACTAACCCACCACTTAGAATACTTTTTTTGGAGAAACAGGTTACCAAGGAATTACCTCCACATCAATCATATTTATAAATGATATACAGTAGGGGTGTTGCAGGCCATCTGTCAATCCACACTGAACCTTTCCTTATAATTGGCTAAGTTTTTCTATGTAATTCAATAAAATAACTCGAAAAAAATTAGGCCAGCTCTGTCTTTCGCACACTGCAGTCCTAACCAAAAGTCAGTTTGAACACCTAGGACTTCTCTCTGCAAGGCTGGGAATCTCTCAATTAAGAGTATGAATCTTAGGTCACACAGAAATAAATGGTGTGCCTACCCCATCATCCAGTGCTCACAGGATCTGCACCTTTACAACAACCTACAGGTTGCTCAGCTGTCAAGTGTTACTCATCTGGAATGAGAGCCATTCATTTGCCCTTCATGTCACACTCATTTATGATGGCTGAAATGTTTATTCAGGAGGGGAGTAGAGATAATGAGCGAGGTTTCTTTGCTCTTAGTTACCAGGGGCTATTCAAAAGACTTCAGACTCACTCACTGTGCTCCTTATTGCAATACAAAACAGCAGAGTGAAAGGAAAAATAGCAGTCCCTACTCTCATTATTTTATTATGGCTTTCACCATACTTGGTGTTTAACTGAAAACCTCAGTTTCTGTGTCTTTTTTTGCTCTGTGTGTCACTTAGGCTGATGCTGTAAAGTGGACAGATTGACCAAATAGACTTTTTTTTTATAGAGAGAGGCAAGGAATATGTCATAGACAACAAATATCTTTGTGGCCCATATAAGGGTAGAACAGACTCAAGCATTTTGATCTCAAAATGAGGATTTAGTATCTCACAGACAACACAAAGGTTGAAAAAAATATGCAGTTAGGTACAAGAAGACACACAGAATGAATTCAGCACACAAAGCAGACTACAAGATATGTGAGCATGCAAGCTGTGATGCATGGAAGTGCTGCAGGGCTTGTAGGAACCCAACCCAGACATTTATTTATTTTTGCACAGAAAATAAAATGTGAGCTTTCTTCTCTCTTCTGTAATGTTGGTAAGAAAGCTCTGTAGAAGAAAACGAATCTTTTCTGCATTTGAACTAAAATCTGAAGTTAGCTCTTCAGTAATAACTGAATGTAGAACATAAGTGCACATTCACCTGTACTTTAATCTCATGAGCAGCCAACTGGTTTAGTGGGACTAGATCTATGGTCTGTTTGTAAAATAAGACCTGAAATGATCTAAAAGATTGTGACAAATGTATACAATATTTAACAAATCAAGGTCAGTGGGTTTCCTATAGAAAACTAGTGTGAAAACCTTAGAATAGCATCTTTTAGATGGATTTTTAAATTCACTATGAAAATTTTTACCAAGCACATTAATTTGCTGTTAAAATCTATGGACTCATTAATATCTAGTTAACCTGGTAGAACTTTTCAGTAAAGAAAGGGAAATAAGATAGAAACATATGTAAATTTTGAAGATTTTTGTATACTTTGACCTGGTGAGTCATTAGTAGCTCACTGCACATCCATCTACACCCCTGTGAAATTCATTGGTGCCTGGTATTGCTTAGACCATGTAAAACAGCTCAGGATTTGGCTTATTATCCTGTTTAAGTCACTTCTATTATAATTTCTCCACTTTCATCTACTTATGCGGAGCACCTTCCTCAAATCTCAGGTGAAATCCCCATGACACCTCATACAAACATGTACTTTGGATAATTGACTGTCTGGTTTAATGGCTAAATTTAAAGCAAGCCAGGGCTATGGCACTGTATATTTTGTTGGATACATTTTCTGGCTTTGTAGGGTATTCACTGCATGATTTGATAAAAACTGAGGCTAAATGAACTCTACAATTTGTATTCCTACAGGCACAAATTTATTGGCTTGGGTTTTTTTTTTTCCTTTGGCTCTGTCTGTAAGGTTCATTACTTACAGTTACTGCAGAATCAATTTGAAATGGCCAAAATCAGTGATGGAATTTATAGCACAATAAACGTACTGCCATACAAGTGCTGCTACACATGAAAGGGCTTTGGAATATTTTCAGCAATCCTTCTACACAGCAGAGTGTTCTGTTTTTATCAATTTAGAAGAATCACCACAGGTATATTCTAAGAGGTGTAATCCTGACAGCTACACAGCAGATTTTCTCTGAGGCAGATATTTTTACAGGAAAACAATATTACTGATAAAATCTTAGCATATCAGAACACAAAAAGGAAACTGCACACATCTTTTTCTTTCTCCACAACAGGCATTTGCACTTCCATTTCACTCACACAAAAAACCGCCCTGAACCAGAAAGAGTTTATGAAGGAAACATTTCCACTCTCCTTGAGGTATATATTAATTAACTATCAGCACTATGGCATGTGGAAAATGTGGAGGGCATTTGTAGCTAAAATATAAAGTATAGCATCAGCAGTTGCCTGTTTCCAAAGTCTATAAAGATTTACATTTCTACTTAGTACATTTTTCTTTCCAAGTGTCTCTATTATAGACATCTCATATTTTACATCATTTTAAAGCACAGAAAGTTTTAACTTTAGAATGATGCATTGTGAAAAAAAGACAGAAAAGACAGATGGCCGGCTGTCCTCCCCAAAACTCAATTTCATAATATGCATGTGATTGCTAATAGGCAGGCACTAAAAAACAATTTTCCTTGACGGAGAAGAGCTGATAAATTGTCAACATAAACTTTGTCTGTGGTTGCTCCAGTGATCTAAAGCTCTTCTGTGAGCTTTGTACCATCAAAGTCTGCATCTTCCAACCGTGTAAAAATTTATGAATGCATATGACTATAAAGTGACTGAAAACAACCCATAATGCATGCTTGGGTATTGAGAATCAGCTCCTTGCTTCTTCAGGAAAAACTGTGTCCAGTGCCCCATTCCTACTGTGGGAGATCCAGGCTGGAGCCAGAGATTCCCTGTGAGCTGAGTGAAACAGGGCTCTGCATTTAGGTATCTCCTAAGCACAATGCTGTGTCTAGTGGTGCACTGACTTCACCAACATAGTCTTTGGAACAATGCAACAGTGCAAAGCATCACAAGAATTGAAAGCTGCTGATTTTAGGAAGAAATGATACATTTCTGAGCACTTGAGCAAGGAGAAATTCATGAAAAATCTAATGAAATAAGAATTTCCAAGAAGAGAAATATTTATCTAATACCTCAGACCTTTCAAAATATGTCAAAAGTGAAAGGGGCCACTGAGTTCACATGAAATAAAAGTGGAACATTTTGGTCATGCATGACAAATTCTTGGGGAAAATGTCCAAATTATTTGTGCACAGAATGACACTTGTTTACACTGGTAGTGCAGAGTTAATTTCAGATTTAAATATTTCACTGTAACTGGTGTGTACTAATTTTGATTTTAAAAAGGCTTATAACTATTAAATATTTTCATGCATCTAAGAATTCAGATCTTATTTCTGAAAATAACTGAGAAGCAGCAACTCAACAGCAGATGAGCTGTGACTGTTTTGTTATCAACATATTTGCCTGGAACAAAATAATGTGATGAACCCACCACATATTTAATTGAACAAATTCCTTGAGTTTGATTGTGAAAAGGTTGAAACATTTTAAACAGCTTTGTCTTGCTATACAGAGGAGACTTTGCACTATTTGCAAGTATGTGACCAACTCTGTAAAATGAAGCCATGGGAAGAATACATATTTATTGAACTTTCTTTTGATGGGGGTAGTACCATCAGTTTTGAAGGTACCAGCCTTGCATCCTATTGCTTTAATTTTATGCAGTGTTTATTTATCTCTAAATGTCCCCCAAAACAAGTAAGCAAACAAACAATTCAGTAGAAAAAGAACAGATGTCAAACTTTGGAAATATTGTCAAATATTAGTAGGATACACTCTTTTCCATGTATATTTGGATAGAGTCACTGATGTGCTATATTTGGTTTAGGATGGAAAAACATGCAAAGACAGGAATTATAACTGAATACATCAGTAAAAGAAAGGGGAATAGGAGGGTCTAATGTGTTATCAGAAATGAAAGTGAAAAACATTGTTTACCACTGATGAAACAGACCTTGTCTGTGTCCTCTTAATAGCAAGCAATTCACATAGCAATGAGCACAGAAAGTTCAGAGAGAATAAAAAAATTATCCTTAAAAAATGAAATAAAACTTGTAACCCTCCTCAGGGTAACCTCTTTGGAGCTCAGACCTCTTTATGTAATTTATATGAATTTTCAGTAAAGACTCCAATATGAAGATTTTAAGAAAATTACCACTTCTTGTAATACACTTAGTGTTTTCATTTGTTTGCAGTATTTTTTAAGAATTTTAAGTAATGTAGAAAATTAAGATAATTGTGCTCTCCAGGCTTATTCTCAAATACTGATATTTTTCCTTTAAGCAGGCACAAATTTCTTGGTTCTAAGGAGGAACAGACAAAAATGTATTAGTAAAAATTAAAATTTCTTATTTCATACTGGTTAGAGATGCATTAAGGTATATAAGTTTTAGGGTCAGTATAAGCCTTGCTCAGCTTTCTTTAAAAGCATTGGGAGTAATAAAGGCTTCCATTTTATCTTCAGTGAAATAATACTGCTGAAATATCACCCCATTTTTGATGTCAGCAGTGATTTCTTTTTACCTCTATGATGTCAAATGGGAATTATTATTATTAGAATGACAGCTTCCTAATGATGCTGTAAAAAGGAGAAACTGAAACTCTTTCCACTAAACATTTATATTCTGCTTTGTCCGTGGGGTAAAGCAGTTGGGCTCAACCACACACCATTCTTCAGACAAATCAAGAGACATGCTCAAACCCTTAGAAGCAGCTTAAACTTCTAGAAACAGAGTCATAATGTCTTTCTTTGTTATATAGTGGTGCATATGCACTCTGGAGAGTAGAGAAAAAGGACATTTACACTACAGCAACCCTCTCTGGGAAACATGCTCTGAAACACTCATGATCAATTTTCTGTTCTAGACAGCAAAACTGGCACATCAGTGTCCAGATCACTATCCAGGAGTTATTGCCCCAGGTAAAGTCAGGAAATGAAAGCCTCCTGTTCAACTATTGGCTTCATGTATGGTCACTGGGGGTGGACATATCTGAAATGCCCTGTGCCTTTTTTTCCTCCCATTTTGTCAAATGAGTAAGTACAGAAGAATGTTGTTTCATATGACACCAAAATGTATTAATAAGTTTGGCTTTTGAGTAAATGATGGGCTTGAATCTTATGCAAACACCTATTCATGCTGAAAGTGAATAGTAGATGCAAACTGATGCTATCTGCATCAGCAAATGGGGTATTTTGATTTTCTAATACACTTTAATCAAACATAAAGAGCTACAGTGAATAATCCCTACCAATTTTTACATTTACTTATGTATTGCTTCAAAGTACTTAGTAAAGTATTTAGGGTGGACACATCTATGGTGCATATGAAAAAACATTAATTGAATTGGGAAAAAAAAAGGTCTCTATATAAGTTTGGGCTTTTTTTTTTGATATAAGAACAGCAGAGCTTGCAAGGAGCCAAGCCATCTGCCAGACAAAGAGGTGGATGCTGCCAGCCCTGCTCTTCTCCCACAGAAATGTGGCAGGAACAGCAGCCCCAGGAAGATCCCCTGGGCTAAATCCAAGGGGCAGGAAAATGTGTTTTGCTGCTGGTGCACTGGTTTGTTTTCTTTCTAAGGAAAAGAATTTTGACTCTTCTACAGTCAGTTGTAGGCCAGTTGAGTGCAGGAGTTAATATTTTTCTGTTTGTGTTTTTATCTTTTTTTTTTTTCTTTTCACTTTGGTTATTTGTTTGTTTTGGTGAAAGTTCTGCTAAATTTCACACTATCTGGCCTGAGTACTTCTTTGGCATCTCATTTTGTGTATTCAGGGCAACCATCAAAACAAAGGGAGTACCAGTCTGAGAAAATGAAGTGTGATGCACTGGAACACAGAGATGATTTGACAATATTCATACACTAGGAAGAAAGGCTGAGGATGAGGTACAGCATGTAATCACAGTTGGCTCTGACACAAACAGCCATTGTTATCTTTGGCAAGTTACTTGATATCTTGGTATGTTAACACTTTCCAGACTCAGATGAGTGTTGCAAAAGTACATTCATTAATATAAATTACATTATAAGCAACAGGAAAAAGCCAATAAGGCTTTGCACAGCTAAGAACTGCACATAAAGGTGAAAGTTTGAAAAACGAGGAAATCAATGTATGAGCATATTTTTCAGCATGCTTTTGACAAAAGCTGTGAACTGCAGTAAGGGGTAGAGGTAAAGAGATTAATAGTGTCTGCATTTGCACATCTAAAACAATCTTTAAATTAGGAAAGAAATGTCGGCCAAAACATCTACTGGCAGCAGTTACAAAACAGTGAATTGAGGCAGAGATGCAAGCAGAAGCACCTCTCTGTCCTAAAGGAAATCTTGGCTTTGTGTGCTTTTCTGTGATCCTATGAAAGGCATATTCCCAGCCATTAACAGTAAACAGTGGTAAACAACATTGGTGGATAACTTAAGAAAACACTGTGGACTGAAGACCTCTTTTTTTTTTTTCAGTAGGCATTTCTACCTGGAAGAACAATACTGTTCTCCCAATGTGTAATAAGAGGTGTTTTCTGGTTCCCTCTCTGCTGAGATCTCATTGCTCTCATCCTGTTCACTGAGTTTTGCTATTAACACTGCAATGGGTCTCACACTGCACTATTTCACATGTCTAGATAATTAGTGCTGCTTATGAAAGTGTATCAAACATTTTCTGTCTCTATGACTCAGTAACACTTGGTTCTTGAAAGAACACTAGATTTGGTTTGGAACTGCTCTCTATCTTTTTTGAATATTTTATTATGTGTCAGAATAAATCTTGTTCTCAGTTTTCTCTTGCAGCTATATCCTCTGACTTTTAAAAAAGGAGGCTTCAGAATTATATTGCCTAAAAACCAGAATCAAAGGCAATTACTGCTAATTTGGTGATAATATTATCTTTTTATATCCCTTATACTTTGATAATAGAATTCATGAAAATAAAAAATCTCCCAGAAAGCAATCTGTGCTAACTCAATTTTATGTTTTCTTTCCTTCCAGAACTCAGAACTGATTTCCCTTTTACTCAGTTTGGATCAAACCACAACTCTGAGGCCATCTGAATGTTTAAGACAATATTTGAGGAGAAACACATCTTGATAGCAGGTGTCAGGAATACTACAGCTGCAGTCATTGTGAGGAATGATGAAAGCTTGAATATTTCTTGCACAGATTGCTATTAAAAAGGCCTTTTATATAACACTAACTGGTTAATTTCAATAGTGCTACTGCAATAATGAATGCCTAACATATATTAATTTTTCCAGATGGTAGAACAGTGCTATAAATCCCATTTAAAAGATGCTCAGCCCTGATTTTTTTTTCCTTTTGAGAAGGTGGAATTCATATCTACTGAACACTTAAAGAAAATTGGTGAATGTATTTAGATCCTGAGTGTGAACCAAGCTTTTCCAACAGCACTCCTAATAGAATGTCACTGTTCTATATCAAGGCATAAAATGAACCCCAGTCTTTCTTAATCTGGTTGCAGACTATTATTTCTTGAACCATATCTTTATATCTACAAGTAGATACTTCATAAGATTCAGATTGGCCCATTAGTATTTTGTTCTTTTTCAACTCATGCTGCATCTTTACTAGCTAAGAGACTTCCTTTTGACAAAAAGGTCATCGATTTACATGGGTGAATTCTCGATCAGTTCTTTCTCACTGACAAATTACCTTTAAGTCTTCCCAGTGCTGAAAAGTCTGTGGAATGCATGTGCTGACATTTAGAAAACTCTTCACATAATGCTTCCTGATGTTGGTTTCTTATTCCTTCTTCATTCAATTAAAGAGGTGTGGCAGTAACCATGTGATAAAATACTAAATTCTGCAGTTTTCTTTCTTCCTACAGAGAAAGGTCAGGACATCTTTCTGGGACAGAGTAAAATACTTGACAGAAATGATTTCAAGTGGGAAAAATATTAGAAGAGGAGGCAAAAATTTAGGCTAAGCTGTAAAGTGGGATAAGTGAATTCCCTCATTTGGAAGAGGGAATGAAATCTGTCTCTAACACAGGCTACATCTGAAAAATGTACCAATCATTAGACTATTCCCTGCCTTCTCTTTCCTCCTCCATCCTATCTCCCTGAAGTGGAAGGTGGTTTTCTGCAATGATATATTGGGTCCTTAAAGTGATTTTGGAGTAAGGACACCTTGTTTCTGAATTCCAGGTGAATCTTCCACTTGGATGAGAAACAATCATTTCAGTTTGGGATTGAACCAAAAGAACATTATCACAAGGTGAGTCTAATGTAATTTTGTCTTTCTAACACCATTTTTTACTCTCTTGCCTTCTTGGATTAATGAATCTAAATTCTGCCAAAACCTGTACTTCAAATGCTCGAGTAAGATCTGCAAATCTTGCCCAACTTCTCAAGTTCTTCTAAAAGGAAAAAAAAATTAAATCGTGAACAAAGGAAGGAAGAGCATGGGGAAGACTCATAGTAGAACCATGGCAGGCATAAAATTTCAACAAAAAAATTAGATTTCCATCTTCAAAACTGTCATTCAAAGAATTCTAACTTTATGATTTTAAATACCAAATCTGAGAGTACAGTCTCAAAGAATGTTTAATTTGAAGTGAGTTTGTAGAAAGACGCCATTGTCAAAAAAACCCCAGTCATGAGTACTAGAAGACTAATTTGTGAAAACACTTTTCTGGAGTTTTAAGTATTATTTAAAATATTTTGATATAACTCATACAATTGATATATGAAGCATACCTAACCAAACTTGCATTCTCCATTACTGAACTGCAGAAATTAGATGTGCGACAAACCACCCAGATTTCTAAACTAAACTTACCAAATCATTTTTTTTTTTTTTTAATATAGCATTTACTTATTTTTATGCAGTCTGTCCACTGGAAGGGACAGTCTGAAGGTTTTCTAGGATGTTCTTAACTTTGCTGATGGGTATTCAAGATGTTTATTTGCCAGCTTCATGGGAGATGGGGAAGCAATAGATGTTGGTTATACCACATTCAGAGATTGCCACAGTGACAGTAAAAGTACAAGGCAATCTCCTCGTGTTTGCTTATCCACCTCTGTGGTAGTTTATAATGAGAGTGCTATTCCATGAAACAGTAGAGGAGTATGTATGGATTTATACTAGCATCTCTGATGAGTTGATGAGCTGGAAACAGCTGGCAACTACTGACTGATGCAGTTTTATGCTTTGACTACTTCTTGATCCCATCAGTTAAACTTTGTTCAAGAGAATAGTATCAGGTCATGAAAGTTCGAACGAAGAAAATTCTAGCACAATCAGACAGCCAAGTACACATAACAAAACAATAACAGGAGTAGAAAATGTATCACTGGTCCTGAAAAAAGTAATTTTGAATTAAAATTAGCTTTGACTGATTGATATGATTAAGTCAAACAGAAAAATTGAAGTTGGGAAAACTTTTAAGTGGACAGAACTGTCACCCTCAAAGGGAGGAAAACAAATGGAAAAGGAGGTAAAATGAAGATAAAATCAAAATTAAATTAAACCCATCTTTCACTGATGAAGAAATAAATATTGAAAAAAAAAGGAAGATGTGTTACATTTTCAGTGGAGAACAAACAGTAAGTCTCTCCAGCATGTATCTCAGACAACAGCTGCAATGGTAATATATTCTGAGTTTTGCAGTGAATGGAATTATAATTTTTTTCTTTTTATTTGTTTTTCATGTGTTTTATCAGTTGACTAAATTTTATTTCACTGTTTTTAAGATTTTAAGTTTATTAACTGAAAAATTATTGACTCTCTAGTACTCCATGTCAACTTTTTTTCTTGCAAGCCTCTGAGCCTAAGAGTATTAAGAATGCAAAATTCTAATTCAAGGAGAGTGCTAGGGAACAATGAATGGGAAAGAGAGAGAGGACGGATTAATCACATAATCACTTTTCCACTTACACTTTTAAGGTAACATAACTCATGGAAAAAGGCCATTACCTCCATCTTTACGTGTAATTTGGAACTAGTTATATCAGTCCAGGAAGGTTCATCTCATGTCAGAATTGTCTAGAGCTGGGTTTCTTTGAGGCATATATGTGTGTAAATTTATCAGTCTGCTTTTTGTTTCAACATTTCTTTTGACAGAAAATTGGTTTTGACTAGATCAACCTGAATGATTAATCAATTTCATTCTTGGATTGTTTTAACTTTTATGTGATTCTCCTAAGGCAAGGACCACTCATTCTGAAAATTGACTAAGCACCTTGTGGACCACCTCAATCATTTGCTGTCTACAGGAAACATTCACCAGCAGTCCTCAAAGCAAAGCAAAAAGGAGATCTGGTACTGAGCTCAGCAAGAGTTGGGATCAAGACACAACTACTTTACAAAGATGAAAAAGTTTGTCATTGCTGGAAGACTGAATCCATGGGGAGCTGAATACCTTTGAGAGCGTTAAAACCTGACTCATAACACAGCCAGTTCCTAGCACACTGCTCCCAGTGAATAGTTGTATGCTGATTCAGGGAGGGTTACCCCTGAATCCCCTTACAAGAGCTCAAGGGAAGGTGTTAGCCAAGAACCCTTACATTTTACAGATGGAAAATTCAGTCCTCTGCTGTATTCTGAAGGTGTGAGACAGCCTGCTCCACCAGGATTTCCTGCAGGAACTCTGCTGCCCATGATCCCAGCTGCCACAGGGTTTCCTGAGTAAGTGCTGAAGTACTTCCAGGGACTCCTGATGCAGAACTTAGCCAGCTTTTCCCACGATCTTTGTTAATGTTATGCAACTACTCTTCCCTGCTGATAATTACTTACAGATGTACATTCACAAATTTCAAGAATCTTAATTTTGATAAAATACATACCTTAATGATTTCATAGGTCTTAAGCTTTTTCTAGCACTGGACTTTTAGAAATCAATGACTAAGATTCCTAAAAGTGATGTTTACTATAGCGGTTGAGTTTTATTATGCTTGTCTGATACATCAACTGACAAGAATGTTTAAACATGGCAGTTCTTAAAACTCAGTTAAAAGGACATTCACTTGATCCAACTCTTCTAAAATGAATTTACTATTTTTCTGGGGCTTGCTGTGGCTGTGGATAGTGAGCCTTCCATAGAACACAGAGTGCCAATAACCATGCTTTTGAAAAACTTTTTGAACACAGAGTGCAAATCATATTGCTGGACACAGCTGAATTCAACCTAATACTGCCAGTTACAAAATCCTTAAAAACATCAAAAAGCAGAAGAACTGCACATCTATTTTTTACACCTGCCTAGGGCTTGTACACTATGCAATTTTACTCAAGCTGACTTGCCTCATGAAAAAATTTGGAAAAACCCCAATGTTTTATTTACAGGCAGTTTTGTTGACTATCATATTTTTATCCATTAATTTTGTTCAGGAAAAACTGGCTAAAAATGATACCTGATCTTTCAGAACTAATTTTGCTCTGTGACATCTCAGTTATGGTTTTAAATGCTTCCATGAGCAATTAGCAATTCTAAGAGAATTTGAATTGTATTTATATGATAGACATTACCATGTCTTTTGAGCCAAGGGTCTACTGTGAATTTCAAAAATTGTATTGTAATGAGAAAAAACCCACCTTGTGAAGCCAGCTTATATGTCCTGTTCTGATGTTGGACTAAAATTAGCTTGTCAGGAGTCCAAGGGAGAGAACGACAAGAGTCATTCACATATCTCCATTTTGTTCCTACCTACATCTGGCAAAAAAAGTGAGACTACAAACTTCACAGACAAATAACAATTATTATTGCATCAAGAATATCCAGCAAAACAAGTTCTCTATCAATCTAACTTTGTCTGAGCCTGGGTGGACCATGCCTAATCATGAGAAGTAGTTTAACTTCAATGACTTGAAAAAGCAGTGTGGTGCTGTTCACACTCCAGGGGGAAGTGAGAGACCTGACAGGCTTGAGAGAAGGGCCCATGTGAACTTCCCGAAGTTCAGCAAGGACAACTGCAAGGTCCCTGGGCCAGGGCAATCCCAAGCATGAATACAGGCTGGGTGTAGAATGGATTGAGAGTCTCCCTGCGGAGAAGGACTTTGGGTTGGGATGCTGGGGGATGAGACGCTGGACAAGACGTGGCAGGGTGCGCTCACAGCCCAGGGAGCCAGTTGTGTCCTGGGCTGCATCCAAAGAGGTGTGGCCAGCAGGGCCAGGGAGGTGAATCTCCCTCTCTACTCCATTCTGGTGAGATCTCCACCTGGAGTGCTGCATCCAGCTCTGGGATGCCCAATACAGCAAGGGCATAGACCAGAGTAGGGCCATGAAAATATTTAGAGGGATGGAATGTCTTTCCTAGGTGGCTGGTAGAAAGGCTGAAAGAACTGGGGTTGCTCAGCCTGGAACTGAAAGACAGTAGGTTTAGATTAGACTGGAGGAAGAAATTCTTTACTGTGAGGGAGATGAGACACTGGAAGTGATTGTCCAGAAAAGTGGTGTATATCCCATCCCTGGAATTGTTCAGGGCCAGGTCGATGGAGTTGTGATCAACCTGGTCTCATGGAAGGTGTCCCTGCTCATGCCAGGGAGGTTTGAACTAGGTGATCTTTAAGATCCCTTCCAACCCAAACAATTCTATGATTCCATGATGTGCCAATTAATTAATTAATTAATTTTTCTTCTTCCTCCTAAGACACTTCAGTGTCAGTACGCTTCCTGATCTTGATACCTCCCCAGACTTGTAAGCATGAACAAGTACTCAGTGCATTCTTCCAGGTTCTGACAATTAAACAGAACAGAGATCAAAACTTGTGATGCCTTAAGAAACCACTGCTTTGGACTTAAAACTTCTACTAGCAACAACTGTAATTATCTTGACCCAGAAACCATCCAAGAGAAGGACTCCTAGTCACTTGCTTGCAAAGAAGATATTTCTGCTAGATTTTGACTTCTCAGGTAGCTACCACAATCTTATATTCTTGAGATTTTTTGGGAAAAGTGAGTTGGGGAATTTTAATTTAAAACTTCTCTAAATCTTGTGCTAAAAACTGAAACAAAATGGTTGTGAAAGCTTTTAAATGAACATTGACAAGCAACTTCTTTAAATACCACACACATTCTTACAGTTACTTTCTTGCAACATTCTTTTATCTTGTATAAAACTTAATGGATGACATATTTCATTCCACAAGTTGACAATGTTAAAAATGTGCTATTCCTTCTAGTTTTAGTATACTGCAAAGCCAGTGGTAGCTACAGGCGCTATGAGCAATATACAACTGAAGAAAAATGAGATTACTGCTGATAAGGAACAAGAGACTTTCATATCTTAAAAGAGTCTGAAATCCAGCAAATATGATCCCCAGCAGCAGATGCCCCTCAGACAGACAATGAAAGAAAAATGGTGGAAAAGTACTCATTGTGGCTTGTTGTTTCCTACAGCTGGAATGGCAGCAAAATGAAATAGCATGCTGCCTGCATCAAGAAATCCTGCCTCTCAGGAAAAACATAACCCAAAGATGACTAACAGTCTAACAAAATGAGCAGTAATTTTCCACTGTGGGAAAAGTGATGTTACTCTGACTCACCTTCTTTGGTAAAAGATACCTTTACTTTGGAAGTGTTGCTCTTTTGAAGGCTATCATGCTGTTATCATCAACATTTATCATAGTAATGATCAATTTAATGGAAGTGCAGTACAAAAGCCAAACCTCAGGCTGGAAATACGTATTAATGATTCTTTAACAAAAGGAATGAGACATATGCAAATGTGAAATAGCTCCTCTCTCTGTCTGTTAAGGTGTTCCTGGAACATGAATGAACATAATTTCAAGATGTCAATATTTCATGCTACAGTGCAACCCTTACCTTGTATCCTGATGATTTGATGTGCACTCCTCTCTTGGTCAGTGTAGATTTCATTCGGATGAAAAAAGAGCGCTCTAGAGTGTTGTCAGTGGTTAGCAAACTGGGGTTTGTAGATTCCACTAGGGAATAGAAAAATACATATACACATAATTTAGATTTTAAACATCCCCTCTAAGCTATTTTTCAGGTGCAATCCTTGAACTCACTAAAAATAAATGACTGATGGATGCTAAGAGTGCTGTAATCAATTTACCTCATTTAGAAAATGTTTATTTAGCAAAAAAGAAATTACAAAAATATACATATACTCAGTATATCTCATTTTCAAGTTATTTTTCCCATAGAATTTTTAACAGAGTTTTGTCTCATTAACTCTTTCTTGCACAATTTAGTTACAACTGGAGTTGGAGGGTATGTCACTAGAGAGAATGAAATTGTTTTAAAAACTGCTTGGCAGTATTTTATAAAGGCAAAGTCTCACTTTGCAATTCTCTCCTGAAATAGGCTTCAAATTCTGCAGATTTTTATTGCCTAGTCTCTCCTCAGCTGCAGTGATACCTGAGTCAGTGCTGGATTTGTGTGCCTTGGTTTCCACATTACTGAGGGGAAATTAGGGCCCTTAATATCAATAAAGTATTAAACAACCTGAAGGCAAGAATTCTCGAGTAAATGACATAGTATTATTATTGTCATCGTATCATCATTTATTGGTGATTAATTAGTCATTATTGAAATATCTTTTTAGTCCAACTGAAGGGAGATTACTTGCTCACAACTAAGTATAGCTCTCACCTGCACTTTGCCCTCCTTAACTGCAACCACTTAAAATACAACTCTTAGTATAAACCATGATAAAATAGCTTCAGCACTGAGGTATTCTTTATTCTTTATAAAATCTTTATGATCCCTATTTTTTAGCCCTGGTAATGAACTTAACCCCAAAATACTGTTAATGGGAAAATTCTGGAGCGGCTTACAATAAACAGGCATTATTGGAGATAAAAGAAATTTCAATTTCAGTAAGGAATCAACAAGGAATAAAAAAATATTTTGAAATTGTACTTCTATTGTTTAGAAGAACCATACAAACTACTAGTAGAAAGTGTTTAAGTATTTAAAATGCATTTGTTATGCAGTCAACAGAAACACAAAAACTTGTTTATGAGCTAAGGATTATATTGAATTGTCCTTGATTTAATGTGGTCAACTCGTGTTTGTGACATTTCAGCTCTATTGTGATAACTGACAACAGTGCCCCTTTCTTTAGTGTGTCTCTTAAGATTTTTTGTTTTAGAGAGCATGAATTCGATGTCATTTTAAATGTACAGCTCTTTATCACTCGAGGGAAAAGCAGAGCCATGTTATATTTAGTACTTTCATTTCTTCTGATTAAATATGAATTACTATGAAATTTTTCTCATCATCTAACACACCATAATACGCCAACAGCTTTTTAATACACTGTATAAGCACAAACTTCTGCTCTAAGAGTTTAATTTGCCCCTCTAATCCAATCACATCAACCTTATTTCTCTTATCAGAGATTCCCATTTTGAATTAAATGAGCTCATTAGTTTTAATCAAAAGCAGAGAGATCAAAACTTAAACGTAAATGCTTTAGATCAGAACTGTCAGTCAGCCGTGCAGTTCTATTTTACTAAAACACAAGATCAGAGACCCTTAGAACCAATTTTTTCTCGTAAGGCATGCCAAGAGCTTGAAGATGCTATATCCTTTTTTTTTTCTCCCAAGGACAGATTATACATTTAAGGTTAGACTTAATTTAGAGGTTTTTTTTCATCCTGGTGGAAATGGGAAAGTATGCCATTCTGCTGTTGTCTCTTTCACATTTATTGGTGCAGGTCCTTGGAGACCTGAACAAATGTGAAGCCATCACAATCCATGCAACAAACCTGTCCTCAAAAAATTCAAAAAATGTCCTGAAAAAGTTCAGCAGTATCACATAACAAATAAAACTCTGAAGGGAAAGATACGTTTCAGGGTGTGGGACAGTGAAACCCTGAAACAGCAGCCAAAGTCACCCAGATAGCAGCAGTACTGGTAAGATGAGGATCATAATTAATTATTATTTTTATTGTACAGTACAGTGCAGTGGTTAAAGAGTACATTAAGAAACCACAGCATGGGTGCTTCCTGCTGTGTGAAGAAATGCTAAAATCAGCTTAACAAGTGTAGTTGTTGTGGTCCAGCACATTATGCTCTAATACAGACAGTAAGTACAATATGTGCTCCTGTGTTCTAATGGTAATTACCTAAACATACAGAAGTAATGTTAATTAAACACACAATATCTAATGCTCAAAAAAAAAAATAATCAGGCTGTAATACATATGTACCATCCCCAAAAAATGGAAGTTAAAATTTCTCTTTCATACACAGTTAAATGAAAGAAAGGATAACAACTGACATATAGTGAAGTGTACTTGGCATTGATATTTTTTGGGCTCATTTAATCATATATCATAAGATTAACATAATTTTGCTGTTATTATACTATCTACAAACCTACATATCTCTGTAAGTGAATATTATAAAATGCACATTTTTTTTCAACATACTGGAACAGTGTCATATAAATATGTATCCTGAAGTGTTAGATTGTTTTTACCAAAAAGTATCTGAGAGTGTTTGTGTGAGATGGGATTAGTTATCTAAAAGTCCAGGACAGTTTATGAACAGCATTTTGAATTTCTCTCAAGAGAAAACCATTAGGGCTGACAGTGCAAATCTGCATTCAGAGTTGCACCCACCTTTGGTAGATACTGTAACAATGCTGATGGTGATTATGCATGCAGGATTTTAAAAATAGGATGTGTACAGAACAGATCCACTTATGTCAGTGAGACTTTCGCAGGAATATATTGAATATGGCCCTTACGAGTTCTCAGGAGCTGGTTTTAAATGCCTATCACTGAACCTTGTCAATTTTTTTTCAATTATGTCAAAGCAGACTTGCAATCTGAGGAATATCAGGATGAAACTCTAGCAATTAATTTTTGATTTTTTTTTTAAAAATAGAACCCAAAACTCTTAAAAAAGGTGAAATAAAAAAGGTCCACTTGGCTTGATACTGTAGAAACAAAAGGTGTCTTTTTACACTGAAAAGTAAGGCTTCTGGCTTGAATTTACTGAGTTTAAACCTACTGTTGAGTTATAAACTTCTGAAACTGTGAGTCTAGAATGCTAATTATGTGATAAAAGTCAATGCTTACTGCATGTGAATGAAAGTATTTTACACTGTCAGACTTAGAAGTACAAAAAATAAGTCTGAGTTGTC
Organism: Hylia prasina; assembly: GCA_013397195.1. Classification (NCBI taxonomy): domain Eukaryota; kingdom Metazoa; phylum Chordata; class Aves; order Passeriformes; family Sylviidae; genus Hylia; species Hylia prasina. The sequence continues at coordinate 2,304,995 of VYXD01003062.1, read as the reverse complement.
TTTGCAAAGCAGGTAATTGTGTACTCTGTTGGGAAAGCACTTGCCTTTGTGTGCCCTTAAACATCTTCAGCAGATACTACTAAAGAAATAAACCTCTTCTCTTTCCACTCCCAAAGCTGATAATGCAAGATGACATTTCTAGACACAAGGAATGCATTTTCTATTTCAAAGGGAACGCATCTGCAATCCACTGTACCCATACAAAAGTGTCACAAATGTTAAAAAGCAGAAGAGCCATAGAGGCAAATGGGAAGATACTATGAAGCAGCAGCCAATTCACAAAACTATTCTGTTACCTTCTTAACTTACTGAGATTAGTTTACCACAGAAAATGCTAGTAATGCCAAGGTTGCAGGTTTGGTCCCTGTATGGGCCATTCAGTAAGGCTTTGGATTTGATGATCCTTGTGGGTCCCGTCCAATTCAGAATATTCTGTGATTCTGTGAACTTCTGTAATTCTGGACATTTCTTTGCAAAGAAACCCTGTATCTCTGATCCTTCAATGGGCTTTGCTTTGGGAATAATCTTTGCCCCAGACCCCACAAACCAGTCATGCACCGTTTAACTTCACGTGTTGGAAAGAGTTCTTCTGATGGGACACAATCATTTCCATAGCTGTCTGGAGGACTGAGGTCCATGGCTCTAATCCTGCAGGGATCTGCAGAGGTACTGTACACCTGTGTGCAGTCAGACTACTTTAATGCTATAGAGCATTAAACCAATGCAAATAATTGTTCTTACACAGCAATAGCACAAGTACTGTCCCTATGAGTGATTCACAAGCACATTCAAATTCAAATAAACAATTTATCCCCCAGGAAAAAAAGAAGTTCCACATTTGATTTATGTCTTAAATAACAAAAAGCTGCCACAGTAGGCTGAATAATGTTCACCAACTTCTGGGTTTTTTTTCTTGACATGCATTAAAAATAATTGAGAGAAGAAAAATGCCCTTTTGCATGCCAAACAGAGAAAAGATAGGCTTCTCATTCTTAGGAAGACAGGAAGTTATAGATGGAAAACCAAACACCAACAAGAAATTTGAGGAGATTGGTGGGAAAAATACCTTATGGTTTAACATAAAGGATTTTCTGGAATTTGCATTATTTTAGGAAGTTTTCATCTGGTTTTCATTTCACTTCCTTGAAAACTTAGGTCCATACCTTTTAAAAAAAGATATTCTCAAACACCAACTATACAGCCAGCTCTTAAAAGAGAAACAAAAAAAGCGAACATACAAAACAGTAAGTAAAAGGGAGCTCTTTTTCTGTTATCTTCTGCGCTTGCAAACCTCACATGTTCTTAAAGTCTTATCAACCTTTGCATAGGGAACTGAGAATAATTATGTTCACATGAATAATTAGGTAAAATAAATCTATCATTTTCAGTTGGACTAGATGCAGTTTTTAAATATTTCTATTTCTTCTGTGCAGTTTATTGTCTGTAACCAGGCACTAAAAGACTAAGAAAATTTAACCTTGAGTACCTGTCTTTAATCAGAAAAGCCACTCTCAAAAAGTCACTATTTACCAAGATCATTCTCTCAGTATCTGACAGATCAAATTTGATCATTTTACAAATGAAAAGATAGATTTCCACAACTACTAACCCAACAAATAAAATTCAAAAGCTGCAAGTTAAGACAATTTATTTCCAACAAGTACAAGTTACTATACTTAGCAATTGTGCAAATTAATGGTTTTAAGAGAAGTGGGTTCAGGCTGATTGCAGGCTGAACATGGGCAAGTACTGGAAGCTAAAATTTGTTCTAGGAAACTGCTGAAGATTCCTGAAGTATTTGGATGAACCACTTTGGCCTGTTTATGGACACTGGCAATCTGCCTGGAGACCAACTAGAGAGCACAGAGCTAGCAAATTCTATAGGTGCTCTCTTGGTATCACCAGTGTGCTCAGCATCTTGCGAAATCAAGGACTATATGAACTATTTATTTAACATTTTGGGTGGCAGAGGCTCATTCATTCTTCCAAAGCAATACTGTTTCTAAAAGGAGGAATAATATTTTTGCTGTAAGCTGTCCCAGTTATAACCAGGAACTTGAATTCTGGAATAACCAGTTTTGGATCTGAAATTCATGGTACCTGTAGGTGACTGGGTAAAACTCCTAAAATTTCTGTTTTGCTATTTACTGAAAACTGAAGAAGTCAAGAATTGGACCCAGATTTTAGGTGGCTTAGTTCTATTCTTTCCTTTACACAAGGGGAATAATACTGGAATCTGGATAAGGCATCACTCAAAAGGGGAAGATTCAGGGCAGCTCTTTCCAAAGAAATCAAAAGAAAGATGACTTCTTATAAAGAATTTATATCTAGGTAATGTTTTCAGACAAGATAATAAACTGTTCTTTTTGTCACCCTACCTCCAAGATGAAGACAATTCACTTTTCATGACTATAAGCCTATTAGAAATTCAAAGGCATATAAACTTTAAATGCCATCAGACTTCTGTTGAAAGCTAGATCTTTTAATGTGTTTTTATTAGTTGGTTTTTTTCCCTACTCTTATCTCTCCAAATTTTCCAGATCTGATGACTGATGGTATGGCCTAGGTTGTCTTACATAAAATCCTTAATTTTTTGCAAACAATTTGACATTGAAGAATTACGTGTAATGTATTTATTTAATTTCTTTCACAAATTTTAAAGAATATACTATATATATATACACATCTAGAGATATGACTATTTTTATAATCCCTGTAATTACTGGGCTATGGTTCACATGTAATGATGCCTGCTGTTAAGCTTAGATGTTTGAAACTGGAAGACTAAGAGATTAACTCAGATATATTCAAGTTTTTTTAATGTGATAAAAGTCTGTGCATTCAGGCAAAATACAACTCAATGAAGTAGCAGTGAATTTAGTTACAACAGCCAAGAAAATGAGGGAACATGTATAATATCTGATCTACATGCATACTATAGTTTGGGCACAAAAATGGCTGGATCTGCAGAGAAATAAGCCATGCTTTGGAAAGTTATCCTGTAGTATTACAAAATGAGCTTACCCTGTTTGCTTTTAATTCAACTGTGCCCATGTACTGACTATACTTATGTAGGAGAAACAGAAGTAAAAACTTATTGGCAGACATTTCCTAGTATTATCAGAGACCTTTTTGGATGTTTTATTATCCTTGCAGAACCTAAGTAATCTGAATTACCCTTATTGGACTAATAATCACAGAACCACAGAATCATAAAATGGTTTGGGTTGGAAGGGACCTTAAAGATTGTCTGGTTCCTCCCCCCTGCCATGGGCAGGGATACCAATCACTAGCCAGGTTACTCAGAGCCTGTCCTACATGGCCTGGAACACTTCCCAGGGATGGGACATTCGCAACTTCTTGGGCAAACATAGTGTCCATCTTTGTCAGAGTAAAGAATTTTTTCCTCATGTCTAACCTAAACCAAATTTCCTTCAGTTTATGATCACACCCCCTTGCCCTGTCACTACATGCCCTTGTAAAAACTCCCTCTCCACCTTTCTTGTAGCTCTCTTTAGCTACTGGAAGACATGTCTAAGTTCTCCCCAGAGCCTGTTCTTTTTCAGACTGAACAATTGAATTCTCAATTGTTCAGTCTGAAAAAGACTTTCCTAATATGAGAGGTGTTCCTTCCGTCTAATCATTTTGTGGCCCTCCTCTGGACTGTCTCCCATATAGGCCCATGTCCTTCCTGTGCTGGGACCCCAGAGTTGGATGCAGCACTGCAGGTGGGGTCTCATGAGAGTGGAACAGAGGGGCAGAATTCCTTCCCTCGCTCTGCTGTCCACGTTGCATTGGATGCAGCCCAGGATTGGGTCAAGTACTACTTTATTTAATGCCTCAAAGCTTTCCTTCTTGTGCATCTCTTTCTATTTCTTCTTCCAATCTAGAAATGTCTTATCAGGCTATTAATTCACAACATATGCGATTTACTTCCCATATAAACTTTATCCCACAGAACTCTTTACATATCAGGTAAAATAAAGAACGAGTTGAGAGCCAGGACAGAGCTATAGATAAAGTATTGCCAGGATGAAACTACGAATAAGATTTTTGTTACACTACAATATCGAAAGATTTTACAACAAATTTTGGTATGTCAGTGATCTATGAAAGACACAGAGCTTTTTTGTTTGTTTGAAAACAACATTATAAAGATTTGTTATTAACAGAACTAGTCATGGTAGCAAACTTTAACTCTGAAAAGCGTTTGGAAATTTTACAGTCTACTGGGCTTCAATCCATTATCTAAACACTCACAAATGCACCCATATTCATCCAATAGACCGGAACAACTCTCAAAGAGCTGTTATGGTCTTGCGAGTGAATGGTACACAAACCATCCTGCATATGAAGCTCAAACTTCCCTCTACACTTTTACATCTAAGGTTAATTTATTTTAAGCAATGGAATAAATAATCTGACCTGATGTGTTGACTTGGTTTCATATGAGGACAGCAATACTCATATCCTCAAGGTTTGGTGAAAGTCCCAAAGAAAATTAGCACAGTGATATCATTTCCTTACTGTTTACTTACTTTGCAGCAATTCTAATAAAGTTTGAAACAGGACACACCCAATGGATGGGAACGGTCCTGATGTTAGGAGACTGTAGTATCATAAACAAGAGTACACCTCTCCTCTGTTAAGGAATATTTATGGAGAAAAGAAACTAGGAAATGACAAAACAACAAAGGAAAACTTTAACTAGTTTTGAGAGCAAAAGCTTCACTGAACTCCCCAAGGGCTTTATGGTCCTGTGAGGAGTAGAGGACTAGATGTTTAATCTCCTTTGCGATGTGGCTGGTTTTCACAACTTAAATGATCATTATCCTTACTGAGCAGCTTCTTGTAAACAATTTTGAGCATTTTGTTTCAGCACAAAACTGCCATTAAATGCTGGTGTTGTTTCCCCTCTTTCCTGCTCTAGGAGAACTGAGGGTATTTTTTCTTTCTTGCTAGTTTTCTGCTCTTGCCTAGTAACTTGTGAATCATTAACTGACACTACAGAGCATAGCTGTGAAAATAACTGTGGTTTAGAGCTGCCAATAATGGCCCACTAAAGTTCTTTCCCAGCACATGGCATAAAAACACCTCCAACAAACATTAAAAAGTCCCTTCTGATGTTGCTTAACATTGCCAGCCTGCCTGGGCTTAAAAAGCATAATAAAGAGGTTGCTTTCCAGATTTTCATATGCCAAATGGGAGGTGCTTTTTGGTGAAGCTTTTCCCTGAGGGAAAGGAGAGCAGCTGAGTTACCTCACGCTGCAAAGTCGATGTTTGGATGATCCCACTCTAGGGAAACATACACAAGTGCCACAGTCAAGCTGCTACTAGTGCATGTGTCTGTACTCAGCAACTAGGCAGGAGGAAAGTTCAAGAGAAAAAAGGAGCATCATAAAGATACTCTTTGGGAGCACATTACATCCAGCAAAAGCCATTATGCAGCAGCGTGAGTATGCCAAGGAACAACAGTATGAATACAAAAAGTGAGTGTTTGAAGTCTTAGTGGAATTCCCTGAAAATATAGCCACTTGAGGAATCTATTTCTTCAGAAAATACCTTGTGTGCTGCTGGGATATTTGGGGGATTCTGTTTTCAATACCTGTGTTCTGGATCTAGTGGAGCAATGCTTTTATCACGACTATAAAATGGTTATGAGCCAATTCCTCATATGAAACAGTCAGTAACAGTGGGGCTTTTTTATGACAAACATGATGTCAGACAAAGGGCATCAGAACTTAGTCTTTGTACTACAATACAAAATAACAATACATAAACACCTTTGTGAAAGCAGCTTGAAACCCCATGTTTTCTATTAAAAAGTCATGTTCAATCTTCACTGTTGATAGAACAGAATAGCTAACACAGAGAGCACTGTATATCAGAAAGGTCAATAGTTATTATGAGCTACAAATATATTTTTTTCCATCCTTCAGGCTGTTTAGCGCATATCACAGCATGAGCAGCTGTCTTCTTTAATGCTTTTAAAATTAGAATCCCAAAGAGGAAGAAAAAATTACATTTGCAATGATTGCTCTTTGCTTTTGTAAGTTTACTTTAATACACTATTTTATATACATGAATCTCCCATGCAGCCTAACCAAGGGGCAGTTACTGGTTGCTAGTATCTACTGGATTGTTACATCAACGCATATAGAGCCCTGACAAAAAAAAATCACTTTGCACAAATTGTGTAACCTTGTTGAATAACCCGTCTAGAAAAGTACGTGGCTACTGGGCATATGTTTAAACCAGACAAGTGCACATGTGCAAACACAGACTGAGCTACTAATGGCAAACAGTTACTGGCTCAGCAGCAATAAACAGAGGGGGCCACCTGACCTACCATTTTCTGTTCACACACTGAAAAGGGAAAAAAAAAAGGGTGGTATGACTGTGGCACCATTTGACCTCATATTTTTCAAACATGGCAAGTATCTGGGTTCATCTTTGCTAACAGTGAACATCTACTTAACACTGCAAAGAGGTTTCCATTCTCTTTGGATTTCAATCACATTGGCTCTATCAAACTGTTCCACTTTCCAAGTTTAAACTTTATCTGAATGCATATTGGTATGTCAAATGCAAATAAGTACTCTATAAATATTTTGAAGCATGGAAGGCAAGAAAAAAATTTTCTTTATAAAACAAATTTTTAGCTAATTTAGAACGGTTCAAGGATAAGAACTCATGTAAGTTGGATTTACACACCATATGTTGTCAAGGAAAAATATGTATAATTGTATAGAAGAATATTTTCATCATATGTTTAATGTTTTGTTTACAGATAACTTTATCATTAGACAGTCAGTAGCAATAGGTATGGTGCTAAGCACCATGTCATGGCTTCAGAATTTGGAATACAGTCATGTGACACTTTCTCCTACACAATGTAAGAAAACGTATTTTTGCATACATAGAATCTACTTATCCCTGTCAAAACCAGGTTTAACTAAGACTGGTATTTTTCAATAAAAAGAATAATGGAAAAAATGAAGAAATATGGCCTTTCTTATACTTTGCCAAACAAGTAGCACTTAAAAAAGCCCACAGATTAACTATTACTTAAACATGAAAATACTAATGTCCTCAACACTGTGCATCCAACTGTATTTCAGAATGCTGTTAACATTTCCATCATCACAAGATTCTCTGTGCAATTGTCCCTTCTCATCTGTCACATTGACATTCCATGACCCGGTCCAGGATAAGATGAATCAGACAGGCTGCTAATCCCACAGTTTCTGAGGGATTTGCCAGCACAGCTGGGAGAGCGGGTAGCTGGTGCTGTTGGGATGTACTGCTCAGCTGGTAGTGCTTTCAGAAGCAGATCTCACCTCCAACACTCACGTTTCTGGCTGAAGAAAGGGTAAGAGACCCAACTGCCCAGGTTTCTCTATAGCTTTGTCCCTTATTAGAACTGCTGCCTCGTTCCTGCTACAGTAATTTCTCCTCAGGGCAGCATATTAAATTAAAATATGGCAACAATATTTCTAAGACACACCAAGAGAGTTCTTATATAGATAAGTTAGCACTTATAGATTTCTTTGCTTATGCAGAATTTATAAAAAAGCTGAAAATAATGACAAGTGCTATGCCATTGAAATTCAAAAAGAGTTGAGAGCAAGTATCTCCAAAAATGACAGACTTGAGGCTGCTGAAGGAAAAAACCCTAGGGGTAGTTTCTGTAGGCTGCAGCCATGCATTTGTCTTAGAAAGCTATTCATTCAAATTATTCAGTTAAAAAAAAAAGTCAAGTGGACTGGACATCTTACTTTTATTATGTTTTCTGCCTTTATCTATTTATTTTGCTCTGTGGAATTAGAAGGTTTTTGACAGACATAATCAGAACCTGTCATATAACACAGGAAACAGCATGTTAAAAAATCAGCCCACACTGCAGATATTTTGGCATATTTATCACAAGGCTTGAATAGTAAACACTTAATATAAAGAATTCTGGGGTATTTTTTGACTTTATTTTAACAATGGGAACAATGACTTTCTTTTTCCCATAATGCCCCTTCAATTCAAGCACTGAACAAAACAAGGCCAGACCTATGAAAATAGGAATAAGGTGATCAATAAAAATTGTCCTTCCTTTTTTTCATAATCCATTTTTCTTCCTTCAGTGTTTGCAAACTGAGTTAATTGGAGAAAGAGCTTTTGGGCACCAGCAGAACATGGTATGACTGGTGAAATTTCCATGGTACAGTATTTTCTGAGTTTTTCTGACTTAAATTTTTTCTACATTGTATCTTCACAATGCTGGAGCTTGAACTGTTTCTTTTTTCTCCAAGTCTGAAGATCACCCCATGGATTAGTAAATGATTGAGGATTGTCTCTTAAAAGACTCTTTAAAAAACTGTCAGAATCAACCCGAGACAAAGATTTATTATGAACTATTTAAAGGGCTTAATATATGTATCCCCAAAGAGCCCTTGGAGCAAACTAGAAAGGAAGAATGGAAATCTCAAAGAATGGGAAAAATCTCCAATGCCCCACTTTCTTCACACCATGATTACTGTTTACTCAAAGGATAAAATGCCTACCCTGTCACATGCAGTCTTCAGAAGCTATATTATTGCTGATGTGCAGTAAAAAACCCAAAACAATGAACAGTAACATGCCTAAGAAAGGCAGCTGCAATTTGCTTTCTAACCTGTCCACTAACACACTAATGTGGATACATCTTGTAGAAAATGATGATCTCCTGACCCAGACAGCAATCAAACAACGGCCAGAGTGTTTGCTGTCACACAAGCTGTGACCATTACCTTAATTATACGTTACCACGTAACAAACCTTCCCTAATGAGCAGCTCTTCTCCCACCATGTGCCAGCTAACCCTTCTGTCCTTGAAGAGCATCGCTGCAGATGATTTTAGTTTGAAATTTGAAAAGCATATTCAGGTGCAGTACTTCCCATAGATAAAGATAGCTATTACATAAAGATATGTAAAGGGAATGATAAAGCAATGTATAATATATAATTGGTAAACTTTAAGTGAAGCTGGATATGACCTTTGAGGATATGCTCATATATAAATATATCCATCTTTGCATATTTCTTTGTGTTTAGGGAAGTACCTAAAACACTTCCATAATGATATGTTTCACTTTGTGCCTAAGCCCAGGAAAGGTATGTGACCCATGGCTCACACAAATACTTGTTTTCCCTCTGTGGTACCAACTTCTAGCAGGTTACATTTACATTTTCATTGCTTCTAGTTTTTATATCCTTTTTTCCCTTCTATTGTCAGGTGTTAGGACATTCCCTTCAACTTACAGGACACCATATCCTTATGAGGAAATAAAAGCTTCTCTCAGAAATTATGTGTTCCACCTCAGATGTAGTACTGGAAAAAGGGGGAAAGAGTAAGGCATAGGAATCTGGTTTTGGGATATTTGGGTTATTAATCTCTCTTCTTATGGGATAGTTTCAACATTTTAGCCCTTCATGCTAAATGCATATCTAACCTAAATAATTCAGTGGGAAGCATCTGCAGACTTCCCATCTGCTGTGTGTTTTACTTCAGTGGTGTCAGTGTCAAAACACTTAAAAATGCAGCTATTACATCAAAAGAAGATCAGGAGGAACATGAGAAGGACCTAAATAGGAATCAGAGCAGACAATTGAACAGCAGAGCAACAGATGAAATTTCATGCAAACAAGGGCAAGATGTAGCACACTTTTGAAGAAACAGAAGCTCCTTTATATTCAGGAGCTTTAAATAATTTTAACTAGGCAATAAAAGGAAATGGAAATATCTCAGTAGAAACACCTGCTCTATATGGAGACTGTTATAGCTAAAGACTTAAATGAGATGTTAGAACACAATAAAAATAATTTTAAATTAATACATTTATAAAGAAAATATTATTATTCCATTATGTAACTTTACAGACCAAACTTTAAATTTGGTATTGTGTTTAGTTCTAGTCATCTGTTACTAAAAAAGAGAATAATGGAAACAGAAAAACTTAAGTAGAAGGACATCTGAAGAGAGATTAATGGGATTATAAATATTTAGCTTTGAGAGCAGATAAATGTGACAAAAGATATATAAAATAATGAATGATACATAAAAGACAGAATAAGAACAGGATATTTTCAATAAATTGAAGACAAAACACATTTGGAACTGCTAAACACAAAATTATTGAAATAAATAATTTTCACCACACAACATGTAATCTATACCATTATCTATCTATCAACTTCAAAAGAAGGACTAAATGTCTCTGAGGCTAACTAGAAAAACCATGCTACACTATGCATAATAAAATTTACGTGAGATATCAAGTATTCTAATTCAACTTATATGGCACAGTTACCATAGTGAAGACTTTACACGTGATTTGGAAGTATTTAGTACCAGCTACTCTAAATGATAAGATAGTGGGCTAGATTAATATTCAACATTCACTTATATGAGTTCCTGTGTTGCTATGAAATTCCTCTTCCATATAAAGATCTGCAGCAGGAAATGCTTCTCTTGTTTACTCATCCCCTATCCCCTGTGGTTTACAATTCCCCAGTAGTTTCTAAGTATTCAGTAGCCTAGAAAAAAAATTGAGTCTCTCCAGAAAGAATATGTAACTACATGGTCTTCTCTTTCCTTCATTTGCTGGCTTTGAATTGGAACATTCTTATGACCTTTCTCTAGAAGTTATAAACAGCAACATAAGGCTGATTTGTATTAAGGTTGGAGTAAATTCTGAAGCTAAGAAGAACTGTAGTGAACCTCTTGACCAGTGCTTCTTTTCTTTGAGTATTGAAAAATTTAAGTACTTTCAGCTGAAGTCATTACAGGTCCTTCAATGGGCTTAACATTCAGTGAACATCTTGGTAAAGCTTCGACAGGCACATTAACTAGAAAATGAAGGTCAAAGAAGGTGTACTGCCCCAATAAAGAATACTGGAAAACTGGCAATTACAGATGAGGAGAAGGCTGAGGTACTCAACAGTGTTTTTGTCCATCTTCAAGTACAACCTCACTTCCCACACCTCTTGAGTGGATGGACAGCAGGGTGGAGACTAGGGGAACAAAGTCCTCTCATTGTAAGTAAAGATCAGGTTCATGACCATGACCATGAACATAGGTAAGTCTATTAGACGCAGTGAGACGCAATGAGACGCATTTCACAGTCCTGAGGAAATTGGCTGATATAGTTACTAAGCCACTCTTGAGATTAGAAAAGTCATGGCAGTCAGGTGAAGTCCCAGGTGACTGGAAAAAGGGAAACATTGCACCCATCTATAAAGGGTAGAAAGGAGTATNCCTTTGACAGGCTTCCTCCTAAAATCATTCTCTCTAAATTGGAGAGTATGTTTAGATTGGATATGAAGAAGAAATTCTTTACTATGAGAATAGTGAGAAACAGGTTGCCCAGTGAAGCTGTGGATGCTCCATCCCTGAAAATGTTTCAGGCCAAGTTGGATGGGGCTGTGAGCAACTTGGTGTAGTCAAAGGTGTCCCTGTCCATGGCAGTGGGACTGGAACTAGATGATTTTTAAGGTCGCTTCCAACCCAGCCCATTCTATGGTTCTATGATGATTTCTCCAGAACTGAGAAGTTCTATCCTCCTGCTGGCCTAAGATGACTGTCTTTGCTGCACATACATTTATATATTCAATGTGTTCTTTACATTTTCCCCACTCTACTACTTACATGGGAAAAAACAGTGCACAAAGCTTGCCCATTGCCATTATAGGATTTTTTTATGAAGAATCTATGCTTAAATTGATTTCTTTAATCACTACAAATGATCTTTAAAGATAAAAAATTGTTATTACATAGCTTGTATAAGAATTAAGGCTTTGTAGAGAATTAAGGCTTTGTAGAGAATAATAATTATAAGACTGTTTTCTAAGAAATTATAATAGAGATGTAGCATATTACATATTGCAACCCTATACATTAAAATATTATTATAAGAATTTTAATTTATTCCTGGTACATTTTAAATGAACAATTATGAGGTAATTATGGAAGACCATGAATCTTATGTACAAATATATTCTACAATACGTCTTGTATTGTATGTCTTGCTACAAAAATACAAATTGTAACAGTGAATTAACATATTTTAATGAAATACTACATAAATTCTTATATACTGTAAAATATAACTTGTAATACCAAATTACTTTTCAAAGCTGAAAGGTGATATAAGACTAACAGTGATCCATGCTCTCTTTGTACTCACTTACTGCCTTAGTCACAACACAGATAATTAAATGGCTCTACTGTTCTATGGGAAAAGAGTTTTCTAGGTCAAAACATTTAATTGCAGAATGTATTTGATTAATTAATATTTATATCAAAATACAAAAGGAGACTCTTACCAACAAAAAGATTTTGTAAAAATATTTGTTTTTTTCCTACTTAGGCACTCCAGATATGCCTAGAAAATCCCAGCACAATGCAAATAATGATTCCATATACAAAATGTTAGTAGCTGCTTAATATAATCAGGTGTTAGAATAATGATAATGATTACCTCATCATACTGGTAATTTTTGCATTCTGTTAGCAAATTTTGCTTTTGCTAACATGATGCAAAAGTTGTTAATATAATGAGTCTCATTGTATTAGCAACTTTCTATCACATTAACAAAGATTAAATTTGCTAATGTAATATGACAGTCAGTAACGTAAGATTAGTGTAAACAGAGACCAAAGTCTCTGTAGGCCTCCTAAAGGTAATGCTGAACATGTAAGCAATGCTCATTTGTTTTTCCTTTGCTAGCAATACCTTGAGTTCCCTAAGTGTCACATCCACCTGCACTCCCTGAACGTGCTCCAGGAGGGCCCTCTTTATCGAACACTGGCAGCCGTGAGACAATGATCAGCTTTTGATGCAAAATCATGAACCATAAAGTGACTTGTTAGAAAATAAGTGACTCATGCAAATGGATCATGCAAAAAATCTCATGTCAAATGGATCAGCTGATATTTATACAACATTGAGATGTACTCATGAAAACTGACACTAGCAATATTGCTGATTAATTTATATAGGACCTCCCATGATGAGCATACTGACACCTACAGAAATATTGAAGAGTTACAGCAAACATCCTTGGACTACATTGCTCATGGAGGTCTCCCAAAAGACACTTCACACCTTAGGAATTTATGGCATAAATGCCACGACATTAGTAAGTGACAAAGAGCCTGAATACAATGATCTTTTTACTTGTACAGCACAACGTCAAAATGGCTGCACAACCCCTACATACCTGCACAAGTGACTCGGCAAGTAAGGTATGATAAGCCATGTATATAGAAAGGGAAATTAAGGGGCTTTGGCTGTGTCAGTGATCCCTCACTCCTGCTGTAACACTGGCACCATTCATGTTCCTGGGGTAATGCTTTGACCTCCTTGACCCAGACTTGAGGAGCCACAGAGAAGCTGCGGCCCTTACTGAGTATGGAAATATAGGTCCCTCTTCTCAGAGGAAGCCTAACCTTGCCTAAATGGTCTGATTTGAATGAACATCTGAGTAATGTGCTATGTTAAAGAACTGTGACAGACTGTTACTACAAGAGAGCTTTAGAAGTAGAGCTTGCTCTCACCTTCTATTTTGAGACTTTTAGAGCAAGCCACATGCCAAATCCAGACACTATTCTTCTTATGTCCTCTCTCAGAACAACCTAAAAAATGTAAGTGCTCCTTCCTGAAGTCTACATGCATCCAGTGTTGGGATTTACCAGACTACAACATGTGGGAGCCAGAATGCAATTCTCATTTGACAGAAGTGAAAATGAAATGCAGTAGTTAGTCAACACAAGAACTATTTACAGTAGCAAGCAGTTAAACACTACTAAAATACTCTGAGGAGAAAAATCAACTGTTTGTCTACAGTCTAGGGTGAAAAACCATGGTATTAGAAAGGCAGTAGGTACAAGCTTTCAGTGAGTAACCTCAGCACAGCCTCATGCAATGGCAGCCACTTGATATAGTCTTTCTTTAAAAAAATCCCAAAAAACCAAAAAAACCCACAAAAAACCCACAAAAACCCCCCACCAGTAAATTCAGCCCATATGATGTAGTAACAAGCTAACAGCAAGCAGGACTCCTGCAGAACAGAGCTGCTGAGCAAACTAGAAAACCAGTAAGTAAACTTGAAAACTGTGCAGATAAATAAAATGTATGCTCCAAATTTTCATTTGCTTTGACTGATTTGATTTCATAGTTATTGGATCAGTTTTGTAGTCAAGCACTAAAAAATTAGAACTAGCACATGTGGATCTAGTGAGCTGTGAAGTCTTAGATCCAATGGCACAACTGCAGGCACAATACCAGGTATTGAAGTAAAGGAAGGGGCTGATGCAGGACCTAGATATTTAAGGTTCATAGACTGAATACCAAGGGTCTTTTGGCATCAGAAGTTGTTAAAACTGGATTCACAGCTTTATGTTAATATCTACATTTCTTCTGCTAGAAACAGCAGGCTGAACACAAGAAAAACACTAGTTTTGTGATAAATGATATTTCAGTTCATAGCACTAAAAAGGAACAATCATGAGTTTTCCACTTCTTTTCCTTCAGTTCTTGGAATGCGATTTCTGCGAACCAACTGTTTAATTAGAACATTTCTTTAAGTGAAGTATAAAAGTGAAGCCCTAACCACTTACTGTTATGAACAGTATGTTGTTTTTTTTTTTGTTAGAGCAGTATTTCTGGAGTGGATTCATGACTGAATTCTAACATGGCAAACTGTATTCTGCTGATCCAAGTTGCACTGGCACAGGTTTTTTTTTTTTTTTTTTTAATGCAGAAATCCTATTCTATCTTGGCCAGTTTTATTTGACTCTGACAGTTCACAGCTGAGCAGTTCAGAGGAATACACAGCTTCCTTAATTCACCTCACTCAACAAAAGCAGGACCTGATCCTGCAAGTCAGCTTTAAAATTACATTTGGAAGCTGTCATGGAAATCACATGAGAGAAAAACTGGTTCTCACCATTTCAAAAAATTAGGTCACTTATTTAGGACATTAAAAAGAACTTAGGAGTTATGACTTGAGGCACACATTTTATTTCTTTGCCAATGTAGTCCCCTTACCTAGTGTATAGAAATAGATTCTTAATAATGTAATTATAATAAGTTAATCTGTCTTAAAAAGTTCCTTTAGATGATGGGCCTTTTTTCACAAAGCTTCCATAGTGCCAAAGATCTTTGAATTGATCTCAAGAAAATTTAGGTCATACAGGAATAACACCATGAAACAACAAAAGTCTTAATCATGGCAGAAACCCTAATGGCAACTGGGGCAGGTGTTTGAGGAATATATTGTATTCTCCTAAGGCAAAGTGGCAGAGGAGGGCAAGCAAGGTGAGAAGCAGGAGAAACAAAGTAATTCGTTGACATTTTTTTCCCCTGTGCGCTTTGTATCACAATTGCCGCATACATGGCACACAATTTTACTATGCTATTTTCAGCCTAACCTTAGCCTGTTTGTATAATTCCCCAGTCTCACTGACAACCCTAAAGCCTATCCATGGATTAGTAGAGGATTGTGTTAGAGGAGATGGCCAGGTCTGTGTGGTCCAGTGCCACATACATCCCTTGACACTTGAGCCATAGGAGAATTCACTTCCAGGGTTGATGTCATCTGCGGGCCAGCCACTAGAAGTCAGCAGTCACATACACTCTTACAAACAGCAAAAAACCCAAACCCAAAGTGTACAGGATGAGCATCTTGCTGACTGCAATCTTGATACAGAATCCTGCAATCCTCTAGATCACCTCAGAGCGCCCAGAGCTGCCCAAACACACTCCCCTAAGCACGTGTAAGGTGTGTACTCCCAGACTTTGTACATAACAGCTTCACTACAGCATATAAAGATGCAGGCATTGCTTTTGTACAGAGCTACTGAGCTGCCATTTAAGCATCTCTCCTGGGTTCCCTGTGTCTGGAAGGAAAGTACAATTTGTGGGGAGCAAGGACTGAATGGTGCATGGGCCTGTGTGATTGAATAGCATTGGGAAAATGCAGAAACTACCATGAAAGCTGCTGGGTTGGATATGTCCAAACAAAACCTATAGTATTACCATTCTATGCTTAGACAACACACTACTATTTCTACTGTCATGTTCTGTATTACAGTGTTTGATAAAAGTAAATGCAAGAATTCACCAGATGACTTGATTTCTGTCCTTGTCAGATTATTTTGTTTAGTTTCTGATAAAAACATAAGACAAGCTTTGCAAAATTATTTTTGTGGATTCTCTTTTCATTTTCTTCCCCCTTCTTATTGCCATGTCTAATCTATTTACCTATGGCTCAATCACTGATTTATGTCCACTGGGATGATAGATACATATCCTATAAGTGTTATCAGCTTTTTTATTTTTTTTTTTGTTACATTATATACACAGAGAACAGATACTCTGAATTGCATCTGTGAATAAAACCATGGCAAATTGTTATTAATTATACCCTAAGGAAGATGTATTCCACTTTTGAACTTTCTGAAAAAGGAAAAATATAACAATTCCTCTCTTTACTGGACAATTTCTTTTCTTCATTATGGAACAGCTGAAGAACACCGTATTTCTTTTACCATACAGTTCTGAAAGTGCCAGTTGGGTGAAAATGTATTTTTGGGTACTTAAAACAAAAATATGAGAAAGCTACAATAGCTTGCATGGAAGCTCCTTGTATGTCCGCTTAACAAAAATAGCCTTTGAACTGCAAAGAAATTTAGTGATGATTACTGTTCACTGGAAAAATGATACAAAATGTTGTTCATCTATTTCTTTTCCTGACCATGTGTTTATCTATCATTTTGCAGTTTTCAGCAGAGCAGATGTGCTATGACAGAAACAGCAGCTACAGTATTTGCTCCACATATAGAAACAACAAGCAAATGTGACTCATATCCTGGATTACATTAAACAAAATGGAAGAGTGACAAAAAAAAATCTGTTAGTCTAACAACAGATTTTAATTGCAAACTAAATTGAAATTCATTTGTTTAAAAAAGTGTTTTCAAATGTTAACTCACAGATTTATACTGTAGTATTTGCCAAAAATGTTAATGTTGTGAGGTGAAATCCTGTTTCTAATGAGGTCACTAGAGCTTTGTCACTGCATCTGGGGGCAAGAGACCATCTTGGTCTTTTATTTGGTTCCCCCAGATAATTTTATGTACACCACACAAGCACTAAGCTTTCACTTGTCTTAAAAAAAAAATAAAAAATCTTTAAGGCTGCAAATGATTAAAAGCAATTAAGGATTTGTCCATAAAAACGTAATCAATAATTATCATTCAGTGATTGGCTGCAGAGACCTGGACTTGAAATATGAGCTATTTGTCAGAGGGCAAATGCAAATGCCTATAACACAAGCAGCTTCTCTGCTCTTGACCTATTAAAACTTTGTTTGCTATTTTACTTGCTGGTGAACAAGTCATGCAGAAAGGTGCTGAGGAAATGAGCCAGCGTGTTCCCCAGGTGATATAAACGCTTTATCAAACTTATCCCTGCCTTGTTATGTAAACTATACCAGGTAACGTTCATTTTAAACAGAGATATAAACAGATCTAATATGCTTCAGGGCGTCATGCTTTATGCATGAACTGCTTTTTATTTTTATATTAAAGATTTTCCTGACACAACCCTTTGCAATGAAGGAAAGCTCCAATATAATGTCTTAACTACAATCACTGCAGCACCTGCAAGTTCAAAGTACTGAGACTGATATTCCCTGATCAGATAGTCCCATGTTAACCTATTTAATCAATTCTTAATAAACAATTAATTTTTTAGTGAACTACCTCTTCACATGAGAAAGTCTCCAAAGATAAATGAGGTAATCCTCTGAGAAGGAATTTATAAATAACTTGGTCTGTCTATTTACAATATTTAGCTACTTACCCTTTGCTTTCACTTGTCTGATTTATCATTTGTTTTCTTATTTATTTTACAATTTTCAGTCTGAAATGATATCAGATAGAACATTCTTAACCTTTTCAGGGGTAATATTCAGTTTCTTTTTATAGCAATGGGATTAAACTCTACTTTCAGTTTTCATGGGAGCAAATGCAGAATATCACCAAAGATTTCAGTTAAGACTTAGGTCCATAAACAAGACCAGGATTTAGTCAACTGTCTTGAATTTGAGATATGCAAGATGAAAGTGAACACATTTATTCTCTCATTTAAAAAAATGGGCATACAGAATGTTATAAGGATCCACTTTGAGAATTGTGTACACTTTTACCATATAAATGATTAAAAAATTCCTTGGTGTTGGTTTAATATTCAATGTCATACTCTGAAATTTTAAGGATAATTATAGAACATCTTAGAATTGTGTAAGAAGAAGGGAAAAATTCTTATGTGGATTGTCATATACACAGAATTATTTTTTTTATCCCACTGAAAATAAGATTTGAAGTACACTTCCCAATCTGAGCACAGCCTTAACTATGGAGTCACTAGAGATACCCTTGTTTTTTATCTGCTTCTACAAACAGAACTGTATGAATACATGTGTGTACATACTAGTCCAGATATACATATGTGTATTCAAATGGCTTCTGCATAGCCTCCTTATAAGTTTCCATTGACTACTGGATTAAAAATAATTGGTTAAAATGGTTTATAGAGCACTATTTGTATTATACTCAGCACAACAGTTGTAATAGCTCTCAGGCAGATAAGACTAGTAGGTTTAGTCTGCCTCAGTTCACATTTTCAAGGCTGAAAAAAATTCACTACCTGATAAGCCTTTGTTTTAGCAAGAACATATGCACAACGATAGCACAAAACCCATGATTTGAATGCTGAAGGCATCTGAATAACAAGTTAAAACTGGATAATGTAACCGCCTTCACTAACGGTCTGGTTTGTTTTTATTCATAATGTAATATTTACTTTTCTGGATACATGATGCCTTCCTTCCCTTTATTCCATCTGCAACTCAAAATAGAAAAACTAATGAAATTTAACTATCCTTAAGTCTTTGTTGTGAAAGGACTGAATTATAACTTTTTAATTTAGTCAAGTAAAGAATTATTACAGTAGGACTCTAGGGCAGGAATGTGTTAATAAAATCATACTCTCTGCCTTTTCATTTAAAATAATCCCCTTGAGCTGATTAAATGAAATATCACTTGTTTAATAACTGACAGAACATTATTTTTAAGCAGAAATGTTTTGCATATCTTCCTATCCTGATTTTAATTCTAGGCACAAAGTAGTGAAGGCACTGACATCACACAAAGGGAGTAGAGTTTAGCACTTGGATATAGTTTGTCCTGTCATAGTGGCATCTATAATTTAGTGTGAAGCAGTGAGGTAGACAGAGCATTATCATTAGAAATCATCCTGAACAGGGATATAAAACACAGTCGCAATAACACTTGTCAGAAAGGTGACTACAGTCAAAACTAATATCCAAGAGTTTCAAGATAAATGCTGACACTGCAGCCATCTTACAAAGACTATTATGGCTCAAAAAACCCACCCCTAAAAGAAAAAAAACCCAAAACCCAACTGTGAACCGTCCCCAGAGAAAACAAGTTAGAGGGAAGTTTGTATCAGGGGCAGCATAAACTTAGTAAGACTTATGGTAAATTAGGCTTTCTGGCTTAATGACTTTAAGGAATTTCTCCCTCCACCCTCTCCCCATTATCTTGAGCATTTTAGTGCAATACTCAGAACAGGTGAATAACTGTTCTGCTTCCAGGTTCAATCCCTCCCTCTGCTGCCCAATTCCTCAGCCTTTTGATTCCTCAAAACCCACTTGATTTTCTTAGTCTTATTTATACTCATCTCTGTCTTGGAATGCAGATGTGATTTTATAGTCTTTTACCACTGATTTTGTAACTGCAAAGCCACAATGAATCTCCCAAATTATAATTGTAGCCTTGAAACTTGGAGGTAAGTATAGTAATTTCATTGTGTATGTTTCTTTGGCACTCATAAATGCATATCCCTGTATGCATACATAGATGCACAAGAATGCTGCTGCTTTAGTGCACTGATTCATAGCACAACATGTTTGCAGGTGCACTGCAGGACAAAATACAGGTGTGGTGTACAAGGTATTTCTCCTGCTGCAGGCAACCTGTCCTGATCAGAGATGCAGAAGGGACACAGTGCTGTGAGTGCCTCTGGAGCTTGGCACTGAAGGTTAGATGACTTCCAACAGTAGTTAGCACTGCTGAGAACTGGGAGAAAAATCTGCTAAAATCTCCAGGCTCTGCTCTAGGCCCTAGCCATTTTCAGGGTATCAAATATTCTGACTCCAATGTTGTTTGTGTAAGAACCACCGTTTTCCAAGGTCTACTACCTTCTGTCTGAAGAAAGCAAGCAGGAGTTTCTTCAGAGACCTAAGTGTAATGTGTGAAGTGATCAGCTAGCAGAAGCTCTTGAGGTCTCTTATGCAGTATTATGTGGTTTTATAGAAACACAACCATAACAAAACAAGGGTAATTTTTTATTGGTTTAATGTATATTTAATTAAAAATATTGGAGAATATGGGTTCTTGTTACTACAGAACTTAAGAGGACTGCCTGTTCAGCATTTTTTATCTGTTTATAGGTAACAACAAATGTCTCTGGAAAAAGAGGCAGAAGACCTGTTGTGCACCATAGATAATGTGCATGTAGAAGACCTTTCTTCCTAATTTACCAATTGGCATCTAAATTGACTTGAAGCACAATACACTCTTCTATTTAAACATTGTAACAAATCAAAAGAGAATGCTGTCACCATATATAAATGCCGACACCTTTTAAAATTCTGGTCTGCTCTTGACTGTGGGGTTAGTGACAATGAGTTCCACACATCCATGGCACCTGACAAACATGTTTCCTTTTATCTGTTTTCCTGATCTTCCATATGAGTTTCACTAAATGGATTTGTCCTCTTGCAAAAATATACCTAGGGTATTATGAGGAAAATGATTTCAGTCTTTTGCCTCTTTCCTGAGAAAGAAATATTCCTATACCTCAAATCATGTCTACAATTCATGTCTAAAGCCATTTCATACTTGTTATAGGATGTCATTTGTACGTTAACTGAAATAACATATAAATCCACATAATTTTTAAAAGTAATTTTAGTACTGTTTTCCACATTTTTGTAGATCAGGAAAATGTCTCTCCTAGATAATCATTGTTATCCTGCAGGTTTCTGGCCACCATTTTGCTCGAACATTATGTATTTTTTAGCAACCTGGGCATTTCACCTTTCTTTCATATTTTTTCTTTTGTTATATACCATCCATACCTTGAGAATGTATCAGTTTGTTTGGATATATTTTGTTTTGAAATCTCAGGTTTTGTGCGCAGTTGTTTTGTCTCAGTGAAAACCTGTAAAACCTCAGTACCAGTTTGGACTACTAGAAAGAACATAAACAATCTTTAACACAAACTGTCTTTATTACATGAAAATTCAGTAAACTGAGCAGTTAATTTCTAACTACCAATACATAGCCTGCCTCCCCCCCCACCCCCATAACCCAATATACTTCTCAGTCTTGCTCTCAGTTCTCTGAATTACCCCTTGCAGTTAACTGCATGGTCTTGACATACTCCTGTTGTCTTTACTGTGATGAATTTATGGTTTTTCTGCAAGATTGGATTTTCACAATAACGTCAGGAATTTCACCATTTAGAGTCATTACTACTCTTAGTAAGTTCAAACCTGATGTCATTCAATTGTCATTACTTAAATAAATTTAATGATGAATTTATGGATTACTGGCTAATGAATCTATGGATTATGGGTTCCCTGTATGGACTATATTGAGCTCTTTCCTTTATTCAGGATATCCCAGGTTGGAGTAGTGGTGATTTGTGATGTGAATAATTCTACCTACACCCTGATACGGGACAAAATTATATTAGAGGCTCAACTGTAACTATTTTTGAACCAACATCTTTTATAATATGAAAGATCAAGGTAGAAAACAGACCCACCATTTGTGTGGTCCAAAAACCACAAATGTTTTAAGTATCAATAAATATTCATTGAAATCTTGTCAAGGTGTGAAACTTATGAGTAGCCAAATGCATCCACCATTACCGTTCAGTAGATTCTGTGACTCTTTATTTCCCTCAATACTGATTGCTCACTTCCCTTCTCCTGGCTAATGTGTCTGAATATGCACCACATGTGTCCCTGCCTGCTTAAGAGTTGGTATTTCTACACATACACATGTCTAGAGAAGAAGCAATTTTGAAGACTCCATTCTGATATCAAATTATCCCATAAAGATGTCACGATCAGTAAGATCAAACATTATCCAAGGTCTCCAAATGGGGGTATTTTCTTTCAAAAATGCCTGCTTCCATAAAATTTAAAATAAACATAGGGTATGTTTGAAATTATGTGGCTCAGAGCACAAACAATAAAGCGTACAAAATATTTTTTTGGATTTGTGACCACTGTTAGTAATCACAAAGACTTGACAAACATAAGGCGTCAAAACCTGACTGCTTTATTTGCAGCACACATACCGTGCAGTGTGAGAATACTTACAAGCAGATATTGGTAGGAGACAATTACGAAAGTTTAAAAACATATATTTTCCTTATATGTAGGTATGAACCTGCCTTTAGACTGTAGAGGAAAGCATAACTTCTGAGTTTGTTTCTGTGAAAAAAAACCTCACAGTTCAAAAGTAGAATAAGTTATAGATATTAAATGGGAGCTGTGAAGCAAACATATACTGAATTTCTTTCCTAGCAAAAAGGAGTCTGGATTTACAGTAAATTTACTTTCCTTCATGGCTTGAAAACTGCATTACATAAAAAAATTAAGTTAGATGGAGAGGAATAAATTTAATCAAAACACTGTTAGATAAAATAACCTGGATTTACGAGCCTGCAGCAGCTACTGCCAAAACAAAGCTGTTGTGATTTACCAAAGTGAACAACATTCCTTGTTCAAAAATCCAAAGGTAAAAATCTTACAAAACTTTACTAAATTATCTATAGTGTTTAACGTGCCAAACTACTTTGTTGCAACAAATTTATCTAGTGGATTGTTTAATACCATGTTCTTACTGACTAAACAACTCTGAAAAGAAGAAAACTTTGCCATGGATTTGTAAGAGGTCATGAAGCTAAAGACAATGCTCACCCCCACTGCAACTGTACAAAATTATGCATAACAGTGGAAAAATTTCACTACAGAAGTGAAAAATTTGCATTTTTATAATGGAACCATTATTTAGCTGCTTAGCTTCTGCTGGATTTGGATTTTGAACTAAGAACAGCTGCTGCAAAATATCTGGGAAGATCTCAGAGTGGAAGAGATTTCATTTGGGCACCAGCATTGATAATTGTAAAAATAAGAATAGATGGACTCAAGGATGCTACAGTTTCTCTCAATGTATCCTAAAGTTATCACTGTTCCAAAAAATCACATTCCAGACCAATTTGATCTGTTTCTTGTGGCATATAAAATAAATAACAAAGTACCTTGGGTGATTTTGCAAGTATTAAACTAGAGAGAGCTGTGCTAATCAATTCCTCTTATTTTTTCTTTCCTTTGCCTTTATCTTGAACACAGAAATAGAAAATAAATCATAGTAACTATATTTCTCATAAGTTAGTGTCATTTACTTTTAATAGACTCAGTAACACTGTTGAAGCTTTTGAAAGCTAATAAACATGGATTTGTAGAATTAAAAATATTGAACAATTGGAGAAATAGCTGCTCACAAAATTAAAGTTTTATAGCCCAGAGTTGAAGACTGTGTTCCACAGTTTAAATATTTCATATCTGATGTTTTCAGACTCTACTACACTGTGAAGTTTGATTTTTCAATACAATCCAGCTTTTTGAGTTTGTCCTAAAAGGCTATCTCATGTCTATCTACAGTCTTTGAGATGATTAACACAAGCTTTCTGTATGACATGCATTAAAGGAAGCTTGAACTTGAAAATATGCTCTGATATTACAGCATAAAGTCAGCAGATGTTACTGCCTGAAAGTAAACCCATCATAGTTTCTGGATAGAAACTGCCATACAACTCAACTAATATTTGAGTAATTTTCTCTTCCACAGATATGGTGTGCCAGAAGTTGTTTTATTTATATTCAAGGTAGGAATCAGTCTGCAAGCCAAGATACCGGTGTTGTGGTTTTTTTTGTTGTTGTTGTTTGTTTGGTTGGTTTTTTTTTGTTGTTGTTGCAGGTTTTTTTTTTGTTTTTGTTTTTGCCTTTGCTTTTGCTTTTTTCTTTCTGTGCAATTAAGGCCAATGTTTTTGCTGGGGCTATCAAAAGTAGCAATTATGAGGACATCTATGACCAGGAGCAGTTTCTATTAAAGTGCAACTGATTAAGCTGTAGCAGTAATTGGAAAGAAATAAGTTCACGAGTGAAACTTGTTTGAGTTAACACATTGTTTTGGTGTTATGGGTGGATTTAAGTGCCCTAACTTCATAATTAGACCTGGTGATTTCAAAAGGTCTTTGGCAAAACCCAAAACTGAATCTACATATTTAAAATTTATGGCTATGCTTATTTATACCAATTAATTATCGAGGCTATTGTGTTTTCACTGATATCAAAAGGACTACTGGTTGAGTAAGATGCTGGATAAATGCAGGTTAATAAAACTGTAGAAGACAAAAATGCACGGTATGTGTTCAAGAGAGGCAAGAGTATTACTGCATGTCTATATACATTGCATCTAGAATCACAGACTATTAAAACATAAGCATATTAGAATACAAGGATATCAGTCCCATCAGTGAAGATAAAATGAACCCAAGCATCTTGCGCAGCAAATACTTTCATAAGTAGTTGAGAAATGGTGGCTCAAAATCCATGACTATTAACTGTAAGACTGCAATACTGTAGGGAACTCTCCTGCTCTGGCAGGGGGATAGATAAGTTGACCTAATGGCTCTTTTCCATTTCTAATTTCTCTGATTCTATTAAGTCTTGGTATTTTCAGAAGAATTCAACTGCTTCCCAGGGCCGCTGAGACATGAGAATGTAGGCAATTCCTTCCTGTAAATAACACTACTTTTCAAACAGTAAAAATGGAGACTAGGAGGGAACATTAAGCCCAGTTTAATAAATTCTAAGCTTGGGCACAGCAGAAACTCTTTTTTCCCCTATACATTTCCTACAGGAGTTTAATTAAGATTGACAAAGCACTAACTTTAAATCAGAAAGGAGATCCTTAGATCCATTTTGTTGTCAAATATGCTTTCCCTGCAAATGGCAGGAGTAACACATATCATTTCACTGATAATGTTTTAATATCCTGCATTGAATAAAACTTTTTTTTAATCAAGTTGCAATGGTAGCACTAAACTACACAAGGGGCTTGGGGGTTGCAGATGGCTGCATTACTCTAAATGTTCAAGCTTGACTGGCCCATTTCATCAGCACTGTCAGAGCCTTGCACTGATACATGTTGACAACATTTAATCTTAAAAAATTGAAAGAAATGAATTAATATGCAAATTTCATCAGCTTTGTAATAAAAATGTCCTTGAAAAAAAACAGAGAACATGACCCCCAAGGAATAGTGTGAATTATCCCAGCTCAATTCTTTAAGTTAGTCGGAGGTATGTGGGTCCGCAAGGAAATCAGCGCAGATTTGACTTGGAAATAATTATGATGAAGAACAAAACACAAGCAGGTTGAATAAATGTAACAACTTGGGAAAAAGTCTTAGTCCTGTTTGTTATTCACTTTGAATTAACAGGATTAGGTTTGGTTTTTTGAAAATAAAGGAACACCACCATGTAATTTTAACACCTAAGTAATGTGAAAACAATTTTTTCTTCCTATCAATTTTAGTAGGTATTAGAAACAGCTCTTGGAAAAACAGACTTTTTTTTTTAGTACAGTATAGCTTTTGGTACTGAGTAACTTAAGCTGTGATATTCTGTCTGTGTGTGCAAGTTGGGTAAATACTGCCATTCCTTCAAAAGGAGAAGAGACATCTGTGTGCAAATCAGCAAGATGAATGGAAATTTTCCTGGACATAGATTCTGACAAGATAGGAAACAGCCATCTCTAGAAAGGAGCAAAAATTCAGGTGTTTCTTTTAATGAGATAAATGCTTGCATTACTAAATGAATAGTTTACATTTTTCAATCTGGCATACATAATTTAGACTTACAAAACTGTTGACTGCAGCAAACAAACTTCTCATTTTGATTGTCATTATTTTAAGCAGACTTCAAGTTCTGAAATATTTAGCAAGCATGAATGAATAGGAAACAGCTTCTTCTTAACTCTAGAGAGTTGAATTCAGGTGTGTCGAAATAGCATTCTGAATCAACAACCTTTCGTTCAGCGAAGTCAAGCAAAGTTCTGAGAAGTCAGCAGGTTTCTAGATAATATTTAAATGGTTGCTTTGTAGCAATGTACCTGCCAGGCCCTTATTTCATGCTTCTAGTGCCAGTGGTACTATTTCCATAGCAATAAGAAATCTATAGCCAGTGCCCTGCTCAGCTCCTCTCTCAGGTAATGACATCATAGTGTTCCCACTTTCTTTTGGTTTAGGATAGAGAAGTTTTTGAACATAAGGTTTGCAGGAATTAACTCTCTGCTGTAGCTAAACTCGTTGGAAAAGAGGTAGTCCAGGTCAACATGTTTTAACAGCATGTTTTCAAAATAAAAACTCCAGTGCACATGAGCAGCTTCCAGCCTGGAAAACTTAATATTTCAGAGACTCCAAAGTAAGTTGACTGATTTCATATTTCCATGGAAGACAGACATACTGAAATGCAGACTATGATCAACCAAATGAATCTATTATGTCAGCTTTTGTGGTTTTCTACAAAACCATTTTAAGTTTCTCCTTTCTCTTCTAATCTACAATCAGTAAAATCCTACTTTTATAGTGCCCTTTGCACCTGTATGCATAAAATGAATAACCTTGCAGTTTAATTATGCAGTATCTATCAATTTTGAAATGATATAAAGTTGCAGATAGAAAAAGAATAAAACCTCTTTAAGAATCCAAAATTAATATATGTCAAACTGAGGCTAAATCTTAATCTTCTTGCAACATTTCTCTAAAATAGATGTTCTTTTATCACCTGGCATATCAAGACCCACTGGAAAAAAAAAAAAAAGAAAAGCATTTGGTTAACATGCTGTGGAACAGCACTCTCTTTTCCACCTCACTTCAGGCTATTCTTGAAAGATCTGAGCAGTTGTATAATAATGAAAAATGTGCAATACTTGTGGGGCATTGCTTGTGCACACATACCTCCGCCCACGCATTCATCATTCTGCAGGTATTGTCAGTGAAAGTTTAATTGCATAAACACTCTGTAACTGTCCTGTCATATTTCTTGTCAGTCTGGATTCCCTCTCCGGGCTCACTATCTCACAAAACTATAATTGAATTGCTACCAAATCACAAGAGGGCCCCCAAAAAATAAAATCTTTATGAATAGAA